>CM023482.1:29070476-29216880 GCA_013339685.2 Hyalomma asiaticum
GGGGTTTAGCACCGAAAGGATCGCATCGCGAAAGTCCGGCGCTCTATACGGCCTCCCTGACAGGTCAGCATGCAGGAAAACTGAATTGAGAACGGTATTTCCAGTTGGTAGACGAGGAAGAACGATCTTATAATTACCGGAATCAGTCGTTGACGATGATTGGAATCCTCGGCCGAGGGCCGATGCGCTGTTTCCAGCAGAGCTCATCACAAACGTGGCCGTTCGAAACGGCTTCTTCTTCTTCCCCCTGAGCTACGCCTGTTTTCTTTTTCTTTATTGCAGTACAAACACAAAACAGCGCAAACACAAAAATAACACTTAGAACCCGCCAGCGTCTATGAGGCTGGTTGTATATGCTTGTGAACTTTCAGATGTTTTAAATTATCTATTATACGAATAAGTTCCTCATCAGCTTCATGGTTGAAAAATTATCGCTAAAAGACGTAAACAGGTATAATGTCTCCCGCGGAATCGCATTAACAAACGTAATGTTACGTTGAAAAATAGTAATACACCGCTACACGACGCGAAAATGGATTGTATAACGAGGTCGAGGCATCATTTCCAAGAACACAGAGCTGCGTGCTTTGTAGCTTTGAACCCATTACGGAGGCAATGGTAATTATGGCGTAGTGGGTACTTCCCTACTTGGCAAAATGATAAGTTATGGCGCAGGAAATACCTACCACTTCTACTTGCACTAGTTTCCTCAAGAGTTTAAAGTGGCCTCTAAGAAAGTAGCTCCTCCTGCTTACGCTGTCACTGTCGTGCAGTTCCGCGCAGGCCTGGCTCTAGCACAGCATATCCCCCTTAAACGCGAGATCCCAGCGTACCAATACAGTGTTTCTCACGTCTTTACATGATGATCGACTGGGCGATTTACGCGAAAGATTCACGGTTTACCGATGATTCCCTCCGGAGCTTCGCCCACTCATCATCATTCACCCCGTGGATATGCTGTGATTTTTTCAACAGTAGCAGTGGTAGATTCTACTATTGCGTCCACGTTACTCGCGGTGACCACGTGGGGCCAAACGATAACTGCAGTACGCGCCGTGATACTGAACACTTTAGTGTGTGAGCCTGGCCTTTTTATAACGCTGTCTCAAAAAAAAAAGCACGTGAGGGGACGTCACGCTACGAAGCGTACCGGCAGCGGTCTTAATTTAAAAAATGTCAGCACTGCCCCCTCCTTCACATACAGATGCGCGGGTGGTACCTTGAATAGGCCTAAACCTGGTTCAAACACGTCACTGTAGTATCTGTAAATATTACCTCTAAGTTTACGCCTTCTCCTTTACTTGCTGAGCTTGGCAAGCAAAGAGCGGGAACTCCCAAGTTGCTTAGCTTCCTAATGAGGTCTAATCCGCATAAACACAGTCCTGATTGACGACGCACTGTCACTGGCGCCGTAATGGCCTTGTCCCCGTAAGAAACAGGAAGGGTCAGCTTACCAACTACTTGCAGTGGTCCCACGTAGCATGATAGCTTCAATGCTGATTTCTCCAGCGGAGGCCACCTAGCTCGATGCTGGTTGTAAGCATCCCAGTTTACACATACTGGTGAGCCGGTGTCAGTTGTTATGACGAGGTCTACACCATTCAGGTGAACTTGCGCCGTACTCGCCTGATGATCTTGCCCTCGGCGATGGGATTTTGTCGCAAAGAACACAACTGCAAAGACAGTAGTAGGTCGTCCTGCGAATTTGGGCAGCCCGTAGTGGCAAATGTCTTCCGCTTCCACTTTCCTTTCGCGCGGCATACGGCTGCTAGGTGCCCTTTCTTTCCATTATGAAAATAGTTAGCATTCTTGAATGTACAGGTTCCTTTGCTTCAAAATGCTGCTGGCTAGCGCAGCAGCCGCGCGGTTTCGACGATTCACTTCTGTCCTTGCTGTTTTTCCACGGGGACTTAAGGTGACGGTTTCACTCAGGCGGCTCACCAAACCGCTTTATGCACTTTTTGAGCGGCCGCGGCACCTTTTCAGCTTCGAGTACAAACCTGTTTTATCGGTAGTTTAAATGCTCGATGTCTGTAGATTTCAAATACATACATTATAAATAATTATAAAGGCACAGTTTAGAGAAGGACGGACGTGAATCAGAGCTAATCACAAGGATTTCGATGGCGGTGCTCCCGTTGCGACGACATTGTTAAAAATCTACTAGCTCTACAACAATGTTCCAAACAATGTTCCCAAAAACAACTCAAGATGGCGTACCTTGGCGCAACTCTGGCGCCTAAAGGAGCCTATAAAGTAAGTCTAGCTGGATGGATGGATGGATGGATGCTATGAGCGTCCCCTTTGTAGCGGGGCGGTGACATGTGCGCCACCAGGCTCGTAAGAAGATTTAAGCACTTTTTTTCTCTCCATCTTTAAATTTTCCTCATACCTTTTAAATTTACTTCAATCAAATCGATCATACTATAGAAAAAACGGAAATTCATAGCCCAGTTCCCTGCCCCTTATGGCAGAAGGTCCTTATTTTTCTCTATAATTATTTTTGTCCGTTCTCTCTAGTTTTCTGCCACCAGTATTCTAACCGTCTCTTACTTATTTCAGTCGCGGCTATGTTCAGCTTCCCGTTGTTCGCCCTAAAACCCAAGGCTACCTGTAGGCTGGTGCCCAAACGTACACCTTGGCGGATATTTCCGCATTCAGTCAGAACATGCTCCGTCGTTTCCCTATCTTCCTCACAGCATGTGCATTTTTCTTCTTCTTTACTGAATTTCGCTTTATAAATACGCGTTCTAAGGCAGCCCGACCTCGCTTCTAGCGAGATCGGGCTGCCTTAGAGAACGGATCTAGCTGCCCTGACTGAGTAGCGCCGCCTGGTAGCAAAATTTAAGCTATTTCAAGACGGCGGCTGTGGAACCGCGTACCACAGCCTCCTTTAAATGGCAGTTCCACCGCCGCCACCTTGAACCAGTTTAAATTTTGCGAAGAGGCAACGCCACTGAGTCAGGGCAGCGGTGTGCGTTTGGGCACTATCCTACATGAAGCCTTGGGTTTTAGGAAGAGCAATGGAAAGCTGAACATACCCGCGATAGAAATAAGTAAGAGACGGTTAGAATACTGGTGGCAGAAAACCAGAGAGAACGGACAAAAATAATTATAGGGAAAAATATGGAGTTTCTGCCATAAGGGGCACATATCTGGTCTATGAATTTACGTTTTAGCTATAGTATGGCCGACTTAATTGAAGTAGATTTAAAAGGCATGAGGACCACTTAAAGAGAGAAGGGCAAAAAGAAAATTTCTTAAATTTTTTACGAGCCTGGTGGTGCACATGTCACCGCCTGGTTACATAGGGAACGCTCATTCAATTCTCCTTTCACAAACCAGAGAGATCGTCCGGCTTAACAGCAAGCTGGTAAAGACCTTGCGCGTCAGCGCTGAGGTTGTTACGGTCTTCAGCCAGTTTTCTGCAAATCTAAGAATGTCTTGCCAGCAAAACGGGGCACAAATCGTGATCGGCGCCGGTGGGCATCATCTATGACCGCCGACCACTGCAACTGGTTGGGCGCATTGCCAGTGTGGTGTGTATCAATTAGTAACAATCAAGGTAGTAAGCCTTCGTCTCAATGAAATATCTGCCGGTAAAATCAGTGACGTTATCGTCATTGAACCTTGATTTGACTACATTGTCAAACAGATGTTCATTCACGGTATTCTCCCTGTTGCTCTCAGGAAAGATAAGTTTGCACATTGTGTATAAATGGTGCATGGCAGTCATAAAGTGCTGCATGCCTAACACTGCTCGTCATTTTATGATTTCTATTAAGGAATTATTCGTCGCACGTCTTTTGAATCATCTTGCGAAATTTCAGCTCCTGTTTCAAAATCAATTTGAATTTCTTCAGGGGTTTTCCACCGCTCCAGAGTTGTCGGTACTAAGAGAAGAAATTTGACACGTGCTATTAAATATAGCACCTTTATTGGTTACGTCTCCTCTGATATGACTCAGCCCTTGGACTCGGCCAATCATACACATGCTCTGAATGAACCGTCTCTTGAACCCAGTAAGAGCTCAGAAAAATAGATGTGTCGCTTACCGTCCCGACAGGAAGATGTGACTACGAGGGTGTCCGCAGGGTAATGTTAGGTAGGTTGGGTTTGTGCAGCTAAACCGCACAAACAAGAAATTTTTCGCATTTCACCCTCGTAGAAATGAAGCTGCTGTGGTCTGTCTTAGATTATCCGTGCCTCCATATTCAACACTGTGGCCGTTTAGCCACTACAGCGGGTGAAGGTTTTGTTCAAGCAACCTCCTCAGCGTTGTTTTATTTTCTCTTCAGCCTCTCAGACAACAGAACGTGACTGCGCGTGTGCAGGTGAGCCACGGGTGGGGAAGCGTTTGCACGAAGCTCTTCGTGTATGCCAAGGAATGGCAAAAGCCACTGATGAAGCCATGTTTATGTATAAAAATGGAATTGGAAGCGGCAACGTTCGTTCAGCTATGGTCTGTGGTGATGAATAGCTAGAAATGACACCACCAGTGCAGCCACAGCATGCCACTTTTCAGGAACGTCTTAAGGTGGCTTAAACGTTATCAAGGCTTCATTACTAAGCATGCATTTTTGCCTTAAATGCGCGCCTAGGAAACGAAAGGTAAAGTTGTCATTGAACCACTTTCAGCATGACGCTAGCAACGAAATCCACGCGTGAGTTCTTAGACAGCATGCTTTCCACTTGAATATGGTCTCCTGATCTGTAATTAAATACCGAAGACGACAATTTTTTCTGAGCGTTCCTCCAGCTTGTGGACTTCTTTATCATGTTATGTCATCTAACGTCCTCGTGATTCTGGTCTTCGTATTATCTGTCCCCCGATGCCACCTGGTAGCCGTTTGGTTTGCTCAAACGAGAGAGCGACAAGGAGGGCGATTGTGCGTCCAGTCCCCTATAGTGATGAATTTCTCGGTTACTATGGAGCCTCTTTCATGATTAATCCTCAATGCTTTGCAATAGTGTTTGCATAACGTACAGGTGTATGACAATTTTTTTCAGCTTTGACGAAGATTGTTTTGCGAGCTTCGTCAGTAGAGATATGACGGGGTAGCCAGGTACTTAAAGCTGAATACAAGTATCATTGAAGGCAAACATGACAAGCATTCGTTATAAGTTCTACAGCATAATAAATTAGCGGGCATGCTTGACTGCTTCAGTAGTGCTCGTTTAGCAAACTAATAATAATGCGTGCTGCTTATTATGAGCAGAAATGGCTTATGGACGTGTGAAATGAGATATTCTTTCCTTAAGCGACTGTTAACAAACTGTGTCTATATGTCAAGAATAAACATCGGTTCTTGAACGACATCCTGTAAGAAAAATGTCGTGGGATTTGCAGTGATAACACGGACAAGGTAAAAATGCAAGGAGCTTACTAGAAAATATCGCCAGCGAAAATTCAAGTGCTAGCTTTCATGTCTGCAGCATTTATACTTGCAAGATGCTTCAAACAAGCTCCAACGCAACAGGATGGCAATATCGTGTTCAGCGCACTTTAGTATCTAGACACCTAACGATGCATGTGCTACAACCGAAAATGGAACGAACTTATTAATTGGAATCAGGCTTTGTGAATGCAACATACTAATTCCAATATGGATCTAAAACTCCTCTAAGGAAGCTAGATGCTTCTTACGGGTACACTCATAGCCCCTACGATTATATCATTTAAAGCAGACAGCAACCGGGTACAGATATGAAAAAAAAGCCAGGCCTACGCGGAATCGCAGGACAGTGACAGAGTGACATGGAGGAGCGACCTTGTTAGAGGCCATTTTAAACGCTTGAGGAAACTAGTGCAAGTAGAGGTGGTAGGTATCCCCTGCGCCATAACTCATATCATTTCGCCAAGTAAGGAAGTACCCACTACGCCATAATTACTACGGTATTATAAAGTGCAAATCTGTATATCTGTACATCTCAGAGAGTCCCTTGGCGTCGTTTTCTCGAGAACGAACCGAACTCTCGGCCCGGCGTCTACGGCGAGCTCAGGTTTGGACTTCCCTCTGCGCAACTGTCTGGTCTGTTGTGCCCGACGTTGCCTTGCTGCAGCCGCGCGCGTAGCTTTGCGGCTCGCTTCTTCAGCAGCACACCTTACGAAAAGGCGCCATCAGGTATATCGAAGAGCCAAGTCAGGTTGCTGTCGGGACGTCGCACGTCGCCTGCTGACGACCAAACTGGTTCTCGAAGGCGGCTCTTGAAGAAGATTGTTTCATAATGATGATATTGATGATGCCTCTGTAATGGTTTCAGAGCTACAAAGCATGCAGCCCTGTGTTCTTTGAAATGATTCCTCGAACTCGTTATGCAATCCCCTTTCCGCGACGTGTAGTGGCAAAATTCTGCCACGTAACATTACATTTGTTAATGGGATTCCTTGGCAGACGCTATACCTCTTTACGTCTTTTAGCGCACATTTTTAAAGCGCAGGCGGAGCTCAGTGGTAGAATACTCGTGTGCCACGCAGACGGTGTCGGTTCGAATCCGCGCAGAGGACGCGGTTTTGAATCCTCCTCGGCCCAGATTATTTTTTTTTTCTAAAATTTGCGCGATAGCGGATATGGGCACCGGCGGCGGCGGCGGACAACTAGGGCGCAAAAAACGGCCGTCGTTATGGTGTCATAACAGCTTACGCTGTATAAGTCGTTTACGTGATCACGCCTTGTGCTGCATTGAATAGAAGTACGCATACCAATAATCCACGGTGAAACTGTTTTACAGCGTAGGCTGGTAGGGGCTCATTGCAGTGACCGGAATTGATGACGATGTCCGCCACCGCAGCCAACCCATTCGTAACCGCTGTCAGCTTCAATGTGAAAAAATAAACCTCTATGCCTGTGCATATTTCAACCCAAGTCAATAGGAGTGGTGCCGCTACAACCCTGAGAGACCCTCAGCGCTTGGTTCAGCATTTGCATTCTTAGCCACAACTATGATGTCCATTGATATTCAGAGATGACAATGACACCGAGGCTTTGTTTCCGTAGCTCTCTGGGTCGTACCCCATATGCGGAGTTTCCTGTTTAACAAGGGACATTGTACCTCAAGCTAGAACACCTTTTCTGTTAATAGATCTGAGACTTCTAAGAATTCGTATTATAAGACCACTGCTAAGATGTAGAATACGACGATGAAGAAGAAGAAGCAGAAAATGCAGCCAACGGAATAAGAAAATGAGGGGGAGGAGAACCAGGAATAAAATAAAACTGAGAGATGAACGCATGCGCGAAATATATCTAACTTTCCCGCAGTGTTGCGTCTGATGCACAGGACGCAGGGTTTTTAGAGGTGCGAAGCGTTCCTTGCAGACTTAGGCAACGGTGAATCTATCTATCTATCTATCTATCTATCTATCTATCTATCTATCTATCTATCTATCTATCTATCTATCTATCTATCTATCTATCTATCTATCTATCTATCTATCTATCTATCTAGCCGCTTTTCGCGTACTTCACGATTCACAACGATCATGTGTGGCGCATACCCGTATTCCACGTCCTAGGTGGGTTATGCATCACCACTGAGTAAATGTTAATGTTTATAGCATCGATGTCCATCAAGGAACACCGGAAAATTTTTTACAAGTCTTTGTGTGGGCAACTTTAGAGAAGAACATTCGTGAGAGCTTGTTATAGTTGGGAGGTAAAGCACCTGAGCTGAAAAATTTTTTTAAATGTAGTGTGAGAGAAAAAATCCGATGGTTTGTGGCCTCAGCTGAGGCAAGTGCGCTCCACCGAAAGCACGACAGGTGGGTAGCTTGTAGGGGTTCTTCTACTAATTACTACTGCTAGCAGCGGCATCACCGCTAGCAACCCCCTGCAGTGGGTTCGAGCACTCAACGAGCAGAGAATGAGGTAGTCGCGTCCGCGCGCTAGCTATCTCAGCCATGCACCACCGCGCTGCAGCGCGCTTCGGCCCGCGGCCCGACTCGAGGCGGGACAGCACGAACCGCCGCACGCGGCGAAGGATGAGAACATTAGGCGTCACTCTCCGAGCATGGTAATTTAGTAAACGTTAAAACAAAACAAATAATAACAAGGCCGAATAAAGATCGAATTAAATACAAACGAAAGGACAATAACGATTGACAGAACGCGAACACACACGAACACAAAGGACAGTAACAAGGAACAACACGCGAACACAGAATAACACACAAAAAGAACCATGCAAGGAAGGAGAGCCTAACCCCGGCTAGCGCACCCGCGACCGCGAGCCCTCAGAAAAGGAAAATAGAAGAAGAACATACAGACATGGGCGTCGGTCGCAGGTCGCCGCTGTGGTCGCCGGGGCTCGCAGAAGCACGCCATCCGACCGATGGCCTGGTCGGCCGGAGGGTCACAAAAGTACGTGCGCACTTCTCCAAGTCCCAGCGTGTTCTCCCGGAGGCATTTCCAAAACCAGAAACGCCAGAACGCGCAAACGTTCGAGGAATTTCTCGCTGCCCAATGGCAGCCTATGTTAAAACCACATGGGGCAAACGGGCGGGCCGCCGCCCCGTCAAGCTGGGCAGAGGAGGATGCGGGGGGGGGGGGGGGCATTCCTACGAAAACATGGCGTCGAGCGGGACGCTGCCCCACATCCCTCCCTCCTTAAAAGCCCCCCTAAAAATAAACAATATCGACGGTGCCAATACGCAATAAAATCCGCGAGCCCTCAACCAAAACAAAAACAAGGAAACAAACGCGACAATACAACCGCGGCAAATCTCTCAAGTGTCCGATGAAGCAGGCGCGCGCCACGGCATCTTCACCCGGACCCTGGACGCCGGCCGCGGCAGGTCTCACGTGCCGTCGACCCTGTCGACTTCCTGGCCGCACCAAGTACCGCGACCACGGCTCCGTCCGCAGCCTCGCCGTCGACGCCGCCCCGCTCCGGACACGCAGACTTCGGCCGCCAAATCAGCGCGGCAGAAAAACACACAAAAACAAAAACAACAAAAGAACACAAACAGTCGCGCAGCACAAGAACCAAACTCAGTTGAACTAACGAAAAAGAAAACAACACAGGGCTAGAAATCATCCTTAAAGTAGCGAAAACAAAAACCGACAGAGAAACAGTACGTAAAAAGAAAGGAGCACTCAGCATAAAAACTAGAACAGCGAAGAGAAACTAGAGAAAGCGTAGAAAGAGAAAAAGAGAAAGACTTCTCTGTCAGGTTATCTCCCCGTCTGAAATCAGTCGGGCAGTAACCAAAGTAAACGTGGTCTTCACTAGTGCGACGCCGCATGACCTTACACTAGCGGATAATCCTTCCACGAACGCACTCTGCCCATCCGTGACACCAAACGAAACGGGAGATCCACAACGTGTTGCCTACGGAATGAACAGACGCGGAAGGGACGGCGACAGCTGAGAATTCACACTACGCCTCTTTCGATCTCGACATCTAATCAGCGTCTTGCAGATTTGGGAATGACCAACACGTACAGGGAACTTAAAGAGGCCCATCTTAACAACCAGTACCTGCGACTTAGTAAGTCGCGGGCAGGGAGATGTCTCTTACACCGTCTGCATGTCTCTTACACCTATCACGCAGAAGAGCGGACCACGATCCCAGAGGACTGGCGTGGTGCATTGGTTATCCAACCACTGCCCCAAAACATGGCTAGGGGGACACACGAAGGCAGGCGCACTGCGCGGGTTGCGGCCCTGCAGGGGCGTTATGGGTCCCGTCCTGGAGTCTTCTACACGGATGCGTCTGGCCCTCACCACGGGGGATGGTACACGGCAGCCGTAGTCCACCAAGACGTACCCGTTCAAGGGCTCACTTTTCGAGCACCAAACATCACTCACGCGGAGGAAGTCGCCATAGCTCTCGCCGCAGCGGACCCCGCATCTCGGATCATTATTACCGATTCGCGGAGTGCGTGCCAAAATCTCATAAAAGGTCGCATCACTAATCGCGCTGCTCAAATCCTCAAGCGCTGTTATTATCTGGACCGCCCCTCTACACGCGCCGTTATCTGGACTCCGGCCCACGCAGGGCTAGGTGGTAACGAGGCTGCCGATGCCTCGGCCCGCGCGCTTCATCCCCGGGACCCGCCTTGCCCTCCATCGCCTGATGATCCAGAGCCTAAACCGGCAACATCATTTCGTGAAATCGCAGCTATATATAAATCGAACAGGCTCCGATTTCCGCCTCCGGCACCAGGCCTGACTAAAGCTGACGAGCGCTGGCTCTTACGGCTCTACACCAACACAGTATGGTGCCCGGCGATACTCAAGCACTTCAATTCGGCCTTCTCTGGGGAATGCCCGCACTGTGATTATCCGCTTGCGGATCTTTTCCACATGGTGTGGGCATGTCCATCTAACCCGGCAGTCCCCCCAATCACCTCCCCTTCACCCCCAACCCGAGAGAGCTGGGAGGCTGCCCTGCTCGGCTGCTCCACCTTGAAGGACCAAAAGGCCCTCGTGGCCAGGGCGCGTGCCGCCGCGGCAGCCACAGGGGTCCCGGACTAGGGACCCCTCCTAGAGGTTGTACAGGGTCGGCCATTAAGGCCGCCCCTATCTCTCTCTGTAAATACTATCAATAAATGTTTTTCACCACCACCACACGCGAAATCGCAGAGCACAGTAACTTTAGCTAAAACCTTCCGCTCTGACGACTGGCTAGAATTAACGCAGGGGCGCGCTATCGCTCTCCTCTGCTGTCGGGGGGGGGGTGCCACTGCCGACGCGCGTAAACACGGCGCTAACCGCGAAGGTGGCATGATACTGTGGCCAAGCTCGTACAGACCGCGCAGAGTGAACCCCTTTCTCTCCCAGGCCACGGCTACACAAGCCGCTTCAGGCCCACAACTCGCGCTCGTCGCAAAACCAGACAACGATACCGCGCGCGCGCCATGTGCAGTACCAACACATTCAGGCGCCTCGCCTCCCGGAGGCGAAAAACAAAACCGCGAAAGAAACTATTTCCATTATGTACACATGGGTCACTCTGCCGTCAACTACGTCGCTCTTCGGGCCAAACTAAAAAAAGCAAAAGAACAACAAACAAGAAAAAACCAGATTCCTGAGGAGAGCCCAGTGAGGACGGACCCCCTCTTTCATCCTTTCCCCCCGACCGGCCGGCTGATTATCGCCACAATGGCCTCCTTCTCTCCCGCCGCGGGGACGCCGAAACGCTCTCCCCTTCTGCGTGCGCGAAGATAGACAGGTGCCCAAAGGGCTGTTCATGGAAGATGGCCTTCCTTCTACTTTCTTTGTTCGCCTCCGCGGCCTTTCCGCCATCTTTGCCTCCCTCGGTGCAAGTCGGCCATGTGCAACCGAACAGCGCCGTCAACTTTTCACGAAAAGACACTTTCGGCGATCCGGGCAAGAAATAGCGCGTCAACTACTCTTTCACTGGTTTTGAATTTAGTGAGGAAAGACGCGCACGACGCGAAGTCTAAAGAAAACCGTTGGACTCACCGACTTGAACGTCGCACGGGAGACAAGATGGTCAATCTCCCGGCCATGGCATGATAGAAGCCTTGGCAAATCCAACGAGTTTCCGCCACCAAGAACGAACTGCTGCATCTTGGTGGCAACTTGCATCACGCCTTTCCTCGTCCACGCTTCGCCTCACACAACTTCGAAGCGGGTTACCAATCCGTTTGAGAAGTGACATTTGTCTCTCCTCACACCACGATACATCGACAGAGAAAAAGAAAGGACAGGCAAAGAAAGAGATACGGGCGATACACGGCAGAGACGGCCAACCTCAACCAAAGCGCATTTTACGCTGGGAACCGAACGCAACTTCCCCACTCTGCCGACACCTGCTCGTCGTTTGAGCGACCAAGCCCGTTTGAGCGTCGTTTGAGCGACCACTTACTTGGGCGCCAAAATGTAGGGGTTCTTCTACTAATTACTACTGCTAGCAGCGGCATCACCGCTAGCAACCCCCTGCAGTGGGTTCGAGCACTCAACGAGCAGAGAATGAGGTAGTCGCGTCCGCGCGCTAGCTATCTCAGCCATGCACCACCGCGCTGCAGCGCGCTTCGGCCCGCGGCCCGACTCGAGGCGGGACAGCGCGAACCGCCGCACGCGGCGAAGGATGAGAACATTAGGCGTCACTCTCCGAGCTTGGTAATTTAGTAAACGTTAAAACAAAACAAATAATAACAAGGCCGAATAAAGATCGAATTAAATATAAACGAAAGGACAATAACGATTAACAGAACGCGAACACACACGAACACAAAGGACAGTAACAAGGAACAACACGCGAACACATAATAACACACAAAAAGAACCATGCAAGGAAGGAGAGCCTAACCCCGGCTAGCGCACCCGCGACCGCGAGCCCTCAGAAAAGGAAAATAGAAGAAGAACATACAGACATGGGCGTCGGTCGCAGGTCGCCGCCGTGGTCGCCGGGGCTCGCAGAAGCACGCCATCCGACCGATGGCCTGGTCGGCCGGAGGGTCACAAAAGTACGTGCGCACTTCTCCAAGTCCCAGCGTGTTCTCCCGGAGGCATCTCCAAAACCAGAAACGCCAAAACGCGCAAACGTTCGAGGATTTTCTCGCTGCCCAATGGCAGCCTATGTTAAAACCACATGGAGCAAACGGGCGGGCCGCCGCCCCGTCAAGCTGGGGAGAGGAGGATATGGGGGGGGGGGGCATTCCTACGAAAACATGGCGTCGAGCGGGACGCGGCCCCACAAGCTCAAGCTGAATAACAATGTACATATAGTTATAGGGCCCACGCGGCAGCACTGCCTGTCCTTGCGGTCACTTTAGCCAAAAAAGCCACCTTTATGACTGTTCAGGCGAGACCTCGCCCCCCCACCCTACCCCCCTGGCATCTCATGGTTTTCCATACCTATCTAGAACGGTAACGCTATCGTGCTGGAAACTTAACGGCGAATTTTAGGCGTCCGCAAATGGTCTCATGCATCATTGTAGCGTGTCTTTCTCTTCGAAGAGACTGATGCCTATTCTTTGACACGAGTACCAACGTCACGTCGTACTATGAGCTGCCCTTTAAGCGTCAAAACAGAAGCTGCGTGCCACGGAAGCCGATGATTACGCGCACAACCATTCAGTTTACGCAAAGACATCGATCAGCTTCGTAACGTGTGGCATAAGGTAAAAAATTACAGCCTATAAGCAGCTCGTTGCTGCCTGTTTCGTATGAGGTTGATGCCCAAAGTATGCGATACCCTGTGGGATTTTTCTTCTGCGCTTAAAAACTCCGAGTCAAGACTGCAAACGTGGCATTGTGAATATTTTGGCGCAGCTTGTTCCGAAACAAGGAACCGCCGATTATACACGTAAGCTAGGAGCGTCCTTTTTTTTTATAACGGTACTGACATTCATGCAAGTTTTCTTGCAAAAAGGCGCTTGTCATGTTGGCACAGAAAGTCTGTGTCAAGGCGAAAATACTTACCCTGTGCTTAAGCTACTTCGAAATAATTAACTTGTGCTTATAACACGTTTGTAAGCACTAGAGCATCTATTGAAATGAGCAGGTTATAGCTTTAAAGAATATGCGGCGTACCCAACGTTTAGAAGTTTAGGACATATATAATTTGAAATAACCATACGCGAAACTTTAGCGACAATATGAAAACTGAGCGCACCGATTGGGCTGGAAATAAGGCAACTATGTCGCATCAGAGGGGAACTTCTCGTGTCGAAGAAATGGCAAACTTGAACGAAGGCGCCTCGCTGTAGAACACTGTCGAGGAAATAGCCGACTCATCTCGCTTGACATTGCGGATCGCTTAACGTTTTCCTGTAATGTTTCATGACTTATCTTTTTCGTCGTTGCATAGCGAAATGCTCGAGGGCTGCCTTTTCAGCCCTTCTGTCATACAGGCAGTGCGTTAGGTGAATGAGAACATTGCACCCTATTTCTATTTTAAAAAGAAGCACCACATATAAACTGCAAAGAAGAAAGGGTGCATACTGTATGTGAAACTATTTTCCGATTTTTTTTTTTGTTACCTGAATTTGCTGCAACGCTCCTTGCGTCGAATTTCGTCACTTTTACGTGTAGGAAGATCCGATCTGACATAAGACCGCGCCTACGACTGATAAAGAAACACTAATTAACAAGGAATTACTAATCAGTAGTTTTGATTTTGGCCGCTACGACACATGCGCTCCTCGGCTTACAGTTAGTGTGCAAACACGGAAAACTTATACTAAAATCATATTTAAAAGTTGCCTGGCGCAGTGCGGTAGTAATTCCAATGTTTAAAGGAGGAATCCGAACGAAGGTGAATAATTACCGTCCTATATCCCTTACATCCATCTCTTGTGATCTTTTGGAACATATCATAGCTAAGCATATCGTTTGCTACTTGGAAAATAACTCATTACTTTACCCCCACCAGCATGGATTCAGAACGGGCCTGTCCACTATCACACAACTCATACAAACAATTCACAATTTCGCTAAGGCAATTGATACCAGGGAGCAGGTTGATGTGATAACCATAGATTTTGCCAAAGCCTTCGATAAGGTGCCCCACAATAAGTTGATTTACAAGCTGGAAACAGTTGGACTTAATGCCACTGTTATAAAGTGGATTAAAGCGTACTTAACCGATCGCAACCAGAAGGTAAGAATGGATGGTCATATTTCCGATTCACTGGCGGTGCTCTCGGGAGTACCGCAGGGATCTGTGCTGGGACCACTCTTATTTTTGATATATATCAATGACATTTCTGCTATCATGGAGCCAGGTGTAGAGCTTCAACTGTTCGCGGATGACTGTTTATTTTACACTACAGTACGAAACAAGGAGGACCAAGTTAAAATTAATAGATCTTTACACGCGTTGAGCGAATGGTGGAAGAAATGGAATATGGAAATTAATTATTCTAAATCTACATACCCACATATTACTACAAAGAAGTACCGTCTTTCGTTTTCATATACCATTGGAGGTAAGTGCTTAATAAATACTGCTCGCTTTAAATATCTGGGATTAACGATATCGCAAAATTTATCGTGAAGCATACACATAAACAGTGTTTGTTCAAAGGCATACGGGAGGCTATGTTTCCTGCAAAAAAAACTAGAGGGTGCAACACCCGATGTGAAACTTACTGCGTACAAAACCTTTGTAAGGCCAGTTCTTGAGTACGCGTCGGTGGTATGGAGCCCTCATCAAAATTATTCAAAGAAACAATTAGAAAAAATCCAAAGGTACGCCGTGCGATTTATATGCTCCCGGTATCGAGGGACAGAGTCAGTCACAGAAATGCTTCGTTCTTCAAACCTGCATCTGTTAGAAACGCGCAGGCGGAAAAATAGTCTGAAGCTATTATTTCAAATAATAAATGGTCAACTAAATATTAACAAGGAAGTATACTTACTGCCACCAGGTAAACAGAGCTCAAGAACTAACCACAACAGGACAATCCAAGCGTACATGACTCATACCGATAGGTTCAGATATTACTTCTTTCCGGACGTAATTGAAATATGAAATGAATTGCCGATGTGTGTTGTCGAACAGACTGATTTGTCAAAATTTGAACAGACCTTGGAAAACTATCTGTGCGAGTGTACCGCTTGACCTTAGTGTAACCTGTATTTGTGTATTTGTGAATGATATTCCTGTTTGTGTTTATTACGTTACCCTCTCGCAAGAGAGTTGACAGTATTGTGAAATAAACAAAAATAAAAAAATTGGCAGATCCCCCTTGCAGTGGGAATCAAGCAAATGCGAAGCACACATCAGGAACGTAAAATGGATTTGCATTGTTGTCTCGCTATACCGAGGTTGGTACATATGAAGTTAACGAAACGGCCGCAAGAGCACCATGACTGTGGCATTTAAACCATGCCGCTCATACACGGATGTCATGATGCTAACGTTATGACCTGTCATTTACGTTCGTCATGCAGTCGTGTTGTGCCACAGCAATTTTGGTATACATCCCATTAACGAAACGAGTGGCATGTAGATCATGCCGCTCATGACATGCATGTCACGATTTTCATGTTATCACCTGTCATATATCATGTGTTGCCGCCCTGACGAAGACAAGTCCGCTTGTCGAAACGCTGGCTCCCGCGACATTCCCTGTTCTAACTCGTACTTTGCGATTTGTTCATCGATTCAAGCATCCATCTTCCCCTGAGCTTCTCTTCTAGTTGGATACGTCAATCAAGGTATCTTTGCTTTCCCATTACTACTGCAGCTGAGCTGTAAGTAGTTTAGGCATCAAACCAATCTAGGAACCATATCACTTCAAAAATATTTGATTCACTGGGAAGAGGGAGCCCGCACCGTGTAGGGACGTTTGTTTACAGACTGTGACATAATGTGCATGGCAGGCGGTCCCATTTCGAATACGACAATAACGTCCAGGAAACAACGCAAGTATTCTACGCTCCTTCTCTTCCTGCTTAGCAGCGACGCAACTCTGCGGGGTCGCAACCCGATCGGCCACGGTCTGCTTCCAAGTGGCCCCCCGCGTAACCCCGAGAGCTGCGGTGTCACCGATTCCGCAACATTCTCTCACCCGAGCCCCCTTGTCTTCCTGCTTGACAAAGGGTATCGTCGCTGTAGCGCCATCACTTCGAGGAGGGAAAAAGAAAAGAAGGCGAGAGTGGGGCTGGTGACACGGAGGCATATATATAAAACTGGCCGCTGGCAGATTGTTTCAACACATACGAGACACTACACTCTTCAAGCACACAAGAAACGTCGGAGCTACTCACACGACCGTACTGCAAACCACTGTCATGTTGTGCGAGGTAGGTGTTCAGTTCAGTGCGGCTGTTGCCATTTTATTCAGTGGAACTGTTGCTGCTTGGTAAAGGAGCCCAAAGCCCATGCTGATGCTCGTGGCATAACTAAAGCACGTTATGTTGTCTAATTTTTAATATATAAATCCTCAGCTAGCGCTCACTTTTCTCACGATGATTCACTTTTAGCCTGGCGAATGTGCACAAAACATATCGCAAGTAAAAGCATAGAATCGCCCATGTATGACAGTAAGGCTTCGTCTCGCTTAATGTAACCATATCTATATCAGCTTACAGATTTCATAATTTATGTAATAACAAATGCTTTGTGCCAAAGGTATCAGAAGTTGCACTGAAGTTCTTGCGCATTATATAGTACTTCTCACTGATAAAATCTTGTGTGAGACTCAGCTTTCATAATGCTATCAATAATACGATTTATCGCAAGCATAACGAAATTTCGCGTTAGGTTTCTACAATGATCGTACACAAGGCGTATTCAGTGCTGGCTGCTTTTAAGCAACTGGGGCAATGTGTACCAATTTCGCATGCACAAGTTCGATTGAAAGAGGATAATTTCACAGTAGTCAGTAGGTTACCCTTTTTATTTAGAACACTCGTGGTCGCCGACAGGAAGTGGCGGTAGTATGCGGAGCAAAAATATAGGTACATACATAGTATCTATTCATAATTACTAGGGTTTCATTACCGAAATGACGAAAATAGTTTCACATCAGAAATTCCTTTTATGTACCAAACCTATCCTTAAAATTTGGTAGCTGTGATCCTCATCCGCTACAGTTTTCTCAAGCATTCAACTAAACGTGGGCATGAGATTTAAAGACCAATTTTTTTTGTTGATGTTAGGTCAGGAACCTACATAGGATGCAGAAATAATAGCTGCGTTCAATAGCCAAATATTTTTCTATGGCTCACGCCAACTATTATGCGCTGTTCAGGTTACGTGACAAAACTTATTCTGAATGAGTTATTTCTCCGCGCGTAATAATTTTCATGCGGAGACAACCACCAATAGCCCACAGAAGAACCTTGTCTTTCCAACGTATACTGATTGTATATATGCTACAACTGTAGCTCTGTGTGCGAAATCGGTGCATTTGTGGTGCTGTTTGCTATGTATGACGAAAGTCGTAAAGTCGGCCTTAGCAGTTCTGTAAAGGACGGAACGCCAGTTTCCGCTGTTCGCTGCTAGAAAGCGCGGTCATCAATAGACGTCAGTGGGAATTCCTAGAACTTAAGTATTTGCAGGAGTGGAAAGAGGCCGAGAAAGTAACTGCGGGTGTGGTTAATGTTTCTTAAGTGAAATTTCGGCGCTAGCCTGTGATACGTTAACCTACGTATAAACATAGGGTATACGTATGAATACCAAACGGCAGCTTTGTTGGTATATTTAATCACATGTGGCTAATACCCCTAATCCCTGGCTCATACTTGAATGTGCAATACGAGCCATACGCGATTACTTCTATTTTCTTCCTCGCTTGATTTCTTAAAGCCCCATATAATTTTACTCTCGCTAATCGTGATGTAACGGAACCGCGTGGAATATACTGATGACTCATACATTTGCACGTTTTAATGCCAATTTTCATATACCCAGTATCACCGAGACGCGAATTTCTGTCTAACTCCTGCAATTTTTCTCAAACATTCTCGCGATGCTTTTGAATATTATGTGAGGATTCCAAGGTCAAGCGCGCCGTTATAGCCTTATGTCGCTGAGAACTGCACCAAAAAAAACAAAACAAAAAAAGACGCATAAAAATACGACGGTGATAACGAGACAAACAACACGCTTATGGAGCCTTCTCTATCGCCCTCTCACAGTTTTGTTTGTTCCGCTTCCAAAGCGTTATCATCAGATCATTTGATTCTGCTCTTGCAGGTGAAGCTCTCAAGCTGTATTTCCATGGGAATAATTATTCACTCTCCTATTATAAAAAAATGGCTTCGCGATACATACGGTAAGCTGCTCTTTTCTTCCTTTTTTTCTTTTTGCAGATTATTATTGCTACCCTTGCCGGCTGTGTCAGCGCCGGAGGTCAGTTTGGCTATCAAGGTCATGGCGGCTACTACGGCGACCCCCTGCTGGCTTCTGAAGCAGGTGGCAGTTTCGGGGCCGCTGATCGGTTCTATGTGAGTAGCGTTCGGCGATTCTCGCTAGATATTAGCGCCGTGAGACCCAGTGTTTTATTGCACGCAACAACTGGCAGCAAAAGCGATCGAACACGCATCGATAATGTGCAGTGAGCAATTTAGGAGCACTCTTTTGTTTGAGACACTGCAACTTATTGTAGTCTCTTTCGCAATCACTCGACATCTCTCATGAGATCCCCAAGTATAAGATTTCGTTATCGAAATTTTATCTGAAGATTCCTGTCCGACATGTATACCAGTTCCATGGGAAGCTAATTCCTCTGCCTTACTCATATGGGCTTCATTGATGACGTGTCTCGTGAGTGGCAACATTATTATATAGTTTGTTCTCAACTTATAGCGCGACCAATGAGTGTTGCTAGCAGTGGAAATATCATGGGTATTTCACTTCATGAATTTCAAACGATTCTACAGCACATGAGTCAGTCTACGAAGGCTTCGCTAGGACTCGCTTAATTAATAAGATGTGTTTACATAGGAATTTTCTACAGAGTAAGAGAAGACCGTATCCACCGCGTAACCGTTTTTGGTCATGTTGCTCACTATGCAGGATGTTTGACTTGAAGCAAGCTCCCTTGCAATGTCAAAGCTCACCTTTAGCGTTCGTTTGCTTGCAAGCCCCTTTAGTGCTATAGGAATTTGAAAGCGCTAGGTGCTGATTCTAAGAATCTTCTATTCCGTTTAATTACTCCCGTATTTTAATGGGAAATATAAAAACTAAAACAGCACAATAAATAAGTCATGTTGAAGCAGCGCTAGTAGGACGCGGCACATAACGTCGGTGACGGTTCCATTCATGCCTCAAATAGGAGTAGAAATTGTCCCTCTTAAGATGATATTGAGATGTCTCAGTGGACTTTGAAACTTCTCCATTTACGCATTTCGTGGTCGTCGTACGTATAGCGGAAGATTGTTTGGTGTGACGTTGATGGAGGCAATGACATATTCTTACTGCTAATTTGACCTAATACCGTCAGAACACATGGCTGTTTTGAGAAATTCCGAAGAGACATGTTCAGTGGAACCATGAGACACCACGAGTCTGGATTCTATGTATGTGGAACCCTTTCCCTAGATTTACATTGAAACTTAAGTGCTGCCATCTTGAGTTATATAAACATATTGGAACTCCCAGACACTGTGTGAGCTAAAATGGTGAACTGATCAGTAACGTAACGTGGGTCTTTTGCCATTAAACATTTTAAAGAGCTTGTAAGGACCATGTGCGGCCAGCGCTATCCAGAGCCATCAGCGTACCCATGTGTTTGTTTTGGACGATTATAGTTTTCATTTTTCGTTCTTGTACAAAAAAAAAGCTTCAATCAATCGGTATTGTAACTACAGCTACTTAGTTTCATTAAGGGCAGTAGTTCAACTGCGCATAGATAGAATATAGTTAAATAAATAAATGCAACGTTCTCACTTACGTCGGGATCGGTCAAACTTACCCGACAACTGGTGGTATTTCGCAGGTGAAAACGTTAAATGACGAAGTGTCACATGAATAAATGAATAAATGGGTCCCGTGAAAAAGAAAAGAGTGCCTTCGACTAAGGATATTTTCTGTCAATTTGTTGTCATAGTTCCGCCATTGTTTGTTAAATATTACAAAAGAACATCAATTTTAAATCTGTATTTTTGAATTTTGTTCTCAAACATAGTGCACGTCACGTCTTGAACCACGTTCGATTTATTCTGCGTTATGTGGTAACAATGGATCTATCAGGCTATCTCAAGCTCGCTACATTTAGTCTGCACCTCTTTCAAAAGAGTGCATCCCTCTCTTACTGATAAACAATGCCGTTCGCCTGAGCAATCACCGTCAAGAACACGTGGCATCACGCGCTTTAGTACGTGAGCTCTCTAGAGCTCACGTACTAAAGAGCTCTTATGTTTTATTTTTGCGAGTTTCCCAATTTACCGAACCACAAGCCATTCTTCCTCATAAGACTGATGTCACTGTGGCTGTGAAAACGCATTTTACTAATAAGTGAACGAAAAATGGCTTCACATTATCCCTCCTTGAAGAATCGAACAGCACTTGGAGCAGTAAACGCAGTTGAGGAACCAAGCTAGAGAAATATGACATTTACAAGAGCAAATTACACGAACTTGCGCGTTCTCATTGTGAACTGAGAAGTAATATTAATTCAAATGTAGACAAGCTTTCCTTGCAAGAAGCCTTACCAATCACATTAGAAAAGTTATCTGGAAACTGAATTTCTGAAAACAAAAAGACGGTATACGTGGTACAGGAACTGCACGCCTTCGTACTTTCAAGGGTCCTCGGGATCGCCTTAAGAAGTTCAGGAGCAATCATTTCTCGAAATCATACAATGTTTCCAAACGTCGTACATACACACCTGTTCGCACAAGCTCGTTGGCGTTTCGGTATAGTTCAGTCCTTCCAGCAACGACCGTCCATGTTTAGCAAAATAACAGGTGAGTCTGCTGGCATATGTCAGTCACTTCAGTTTTTTTTTTTTCCTATCGAAAGCAATACTTTTTGATTTGATTTCTGGGGTTTAACGTCCCAAACCCTGCTCTGATTATGAGAGGCGCCGTAGTGGAGGTGTCCGGAAATTTCGACCACCTGGTGTTCTTTAACGCGCACTGACAGCGCACAGCACACGGGCCTCAGCTTTTCGCCTTCATCGAAATGCAGCCGCTGCGTAGAACATTTTGTTGGTGAAATCAAAACAATGGTTCCTAGAGAAGCATCACGTTAAATATAATTGGTAGGTATAAATTTGTACGTGTTGTGCTTTGAAGACAAGGACTTTCATTGATTTCGCAATCATATAAATTATTTTTCATTGGAAAAATTTCGCTTAACATTCAAGCGGGCATGTCCGGCGCTACCGGTCATTCATATTTTTCCTGTAAAATAAATGTTCTTTCTATGGAATCCCATCTCTGAAATACCAAATCTGAGTACAAGAGGACATATCTTTCTATCCTATTCATCCCGCAGCCCCCGCAACCGTACAACTTTGGCTACGATAGCGTCGACGAGTTCGGCACGCAGACCTTCCGCAAGGAGCACGGCGACGCTACCAACGCCAAGAAAGGATCGTACGGGTACCGTGATGCGTTTGGCATGTTCCGGCGCGTCGACTACGTGGCCGACGAACACGGATTCCGTGCCAACGTGCAAACCAATGAACCGGGTACAGCGCCTGGAGCCAGCGCCGATGCTGTCTTTGATGCCAAGCCACTCCCCGGCTCTGCCGCTCTGATTCAGGGAGCTGCGTCTGGTCATTACGCCCACCACGCACACGCACCTGCAGGCGCAGCCTTTGGAGGTTTTAGTGGGCCGCTACCCTGGGCAGGTTGATATAGTGCGTGTGCCTGTGAACAGGTGGACAGCTACGTGATATTGATGTGAACTCAGGTGATTTTATTGCATTTCTATATGAACAGCAGCTAGAATAGAGTCACAAAAAATGTGATTGTTTTGTTTACGTACTGCGGTACGTAAACACGCACTTGTTAAAGGTAACACACGCACTGGTCAAAGGTAAATAATTTCGAGTGTAGTTGTGGTCGCACTGTAGCTGGTACTTCGTCTCTCACTCGTTGTGTCGAATTCGTTTCATTGGCTTCGTTATAAGCTCATATTTTATCAGTATTTATACCGTATTTAACGCTCGCTTTCTTTCTGCGCTATACTCATTCAAGACCTTTGCTTCTAATGTTGCTCGTGCCGCAAAGTAAAGCTGAAGAATAATAGAATCACACTCGTCCGTAGTCTCGCAGTGCAAAGATCGATACCTATCTCCATGATTGTCCCAGTATCCGTATATGCGGAAAGTGCAATGGACAAGCTAGAGACATTTCCAGCAAGCATCCACCGTTGCCCCTTACTGCTGGTGCTACCATTTAGCCGAACGGCCCCTTGCTTCCCGACCCACTCGGTTTCTGTCATTGCCAATAACTTCGAAGAAATCCAGAATGACATTTCCTACACATAAACGTGGATACCCAGTGCTCATGCTGCCGCTACTACGATCTCACTCGTGTCTCCACAAAGGGCTACACCCCCGCCCACCCCTCTCCGCCACCCATTCTTCTTTAGTAGCATTGCAACGAAAGCCTTCTCACGATACGGTCAACACAGTTGTCAGCCTTTGTCTGGAAGCTATCCCTTGCCGAGAAACAACCTGTACATTTCTTTCACTATTCTCCAAACCTCACCCTACTCGCAAAATAGTGCTTACATCCTTACCTTTTAACCAGATACGTCCTTTGCGAACATCTCTTCCACTTGAACACCCCACCCCCCCACCCCATTTACTCCCCCTATCTGCACCCGCTCTCTCCCTGGCTATTACCACTGCACCGTCCTCATGAAAAGATCCTACACCCTTCCCATTAAGCCGCATTAGTACCCTCCCTCCATGCCTTAGCCATAAACGTCCCTGACCCGTTCCCATGGTCGAATCAAATTAGATTTGTATGACAATCTTTCCTTAAGAATGAGGAACCGCGGTTACCTCCCTATGGTTGATGTCGTGCCTTTCAGCAACCCTTCTCTATTCTCCATCTCTCTTATTACCAGATGTTCACCTCCCCTCGAACAAAATATAATCTGCACCCTTCCCATGAAACCCAACAGATCACCCCCCCCCCCTTTCTCCTCCTCCACAGCTGTTTTATGCTTAAACCCCTTCGTCCCATCCCCCCCCCCCCCCGCCCTTTGCACTTAGAGCTCTGCATTCCTCACCACATCCAAAGCACGACGCTCAATCCCTTTCCTTATACCCCAGAAGTCCCCATTAGTGATACATTACCCAGAAAACTGCCCGCCCACCCCCTCAAGAGGACTGCATCCCATTCCTTCCTAGAACAAGTTTGAAGAGGTTTTCAGACCTTGTTACACGGCATATATTTTAGTCGCCGCTCGATGACCTCCCTCCCGCGTACTTCCGAGCTCGACCTTAGTCATACCGCTCATAAAATAGCACGTACGCCTTTCCCTTGTATCCGAACACCTTCTTTTCACCACTCTTCACAAACAAGAAACACTAGACCCCTCCTCCTGTTTCCATAACAGAATAGAACACTATTATTTACTAGGGTAGATTAGCAAGCTGTTAAACCTTTTCCAGCACGACATGTTTTTCAAAAACACTTCAGAGCCCCTCATCCCCAACCCCGCCCGTGTTTTGCCTTTTACTGCCACATGTCAAATAATTCTGTACCCTTGCATTTAAAGCTAAGTTACCGAACACGTCCCCTTTCACCCATTCCTTCCCTCAAAACACCTCTGTAATACCTGTCCAGGGCAAATCCTTCAATATCTTTACAGTACATACTTCGTAAGGAGCCACCAACCTCGCGCTATTTCATTTAACCTTTCGAGCTTACCGTAAGAATTACGCACTCGTATTACTGCATTACCCTCTATTTGACTGAAAAAACGTTCCGTTAACATGCAGGAAAAAAAAAACTAAGTAATTGATCAAGTACGCTGTGTAAATATAAGCTGCAGTCACACCGCGATCTTCCAGTGAACTTGTTTCGATTATGGTTTTATATGGCTGTTATTTCGATGCATGCATACTGAGTTTAAGATTTGAGAGGCTAATTTACCGTGCCTATCAGAAGAACATCATTATGGTATTCTGTTACGCTACAAATTACTCTGCGGGGTACCGATGTAACATTGAGTGATATTGCAACATAAGGTACCTTTGCCTACCTCGTCCCACCCCTCCCTCCAAGTCCTCCAACCCTCCTCCCCCCCTTCAATTACTCCCTCTGCCCATATTATCCACACCCACGTTCACTCCCCACAATGGCGTCTACTCTAAATCGCATATTCTAAAACGGAGAAATGCCAATAACCTTATGCAGCAATTATGTGCACGATTCTAATGCAAGAGCAGTAAGGTTTTTCACTGGCTCAGGCGTTGTGATTAGCTCATTTAACTATTTGCCCAGCGGTTTCCTGTAAATATAGTCCACCTCGGTAAATATTTTGAAAAATAATGCACGGAGCCTTCATGAACACCCAAGTGTGTGCGAAATAATAATAATAATAAAAAACACGCTCCAGAAGAACAGTACTATTGACACAATACGATCACATTTCTGTGTTGAGTATACAGCTCAGGAATAACGTTCAGCCTTATGGAGAGGAAGACTTTCCCAGTAACACTGTTTTGCGCCATACTATTCAATGTGGGAGTCTGCTAAGTAAGATTATTATTATATATGCTTAGAAAACAAATTGAAACACGGCGTGATTTCAACACAACCACGCGCATTTCCAGTATCATCAGGCCAACTAATAACGCTTGTGGCTCCAAGCTACGCAGAGTTTACCACACGTCCCCACTTTGATCTCGCCTTCGCCAGTGAAGCTTCCAATCTCCATTCAGCCCTTTTCTCACACAAACTTCTTAAAGTTATTGCTCCCATTATTACATCACAACACTACACATCAGATATTAATGGTATTTCTGTGAGGTGACAAACCGTCCGAAATGTAAAAAAAATTATTAAAAGGATTGTGAACGCGATGAGCCCTAGTTAGAATTATATGCGTTCATGAAAATGTGAAACTTCGACAGAATATCCGAAATGCCAAGCGAATCTGACAAGTAAACCATCCAAACACATACTACGAATAAGTGCCGCTACAGCTGCGTCCCGGTGAGAATTTCCTAATCGCATCTCGCTAGGCTGGTGATACCCATGTATAGCAAGTCAACGTGGTTTGCAATGTGAGAATATTCTGAAGCAGCATGGCTGCATGAGCGTTCATGCGTAATCGAGAGTGCAGCTTGACATAGAGTGCACCGCTCTTTCGATGCACAGACGTTCGACCTGAGCATACCAGGTGGTTCCATCAGCTTTGTACAACCATGAGGAGAGACCGCAGAATAGCGCGGCTACAACCACTACCGCGTGTACCTCTGTTTAAGGTTACGGATAGTTATTTGCCTCCATCCCCGTGTATGGATCGAGAATGTAGCTTCTGCAGCGCTTCTTTAGCGATTTTGGCATCCCTAAAATGAAATTCTCAGGGGACTCGTCTTCAGCGAGAAACTGTTGTGTACGGGCGCTCGTCGTCTCCCGCTCGCCTCCTTTGTTATCGTAATCCCAGAAATATGCTCGCTACGGCTTCCCGCGATCGCCCCTCCCCTTCCCCGTTGTTCAAGTAATGTTAATAGCCACATTCACCTCTTACATTCCCTTATCCGCTGGACGTATATACACGTTCAGACTCAGTCCCTTCATTTGTACACATAAATGGTATTTTTGAAATGTTTACATTTCCCAAGAGTCCACTTCAGCACTATATGACTCGCGCCACATTTTGTGAGTGTAAGCTTTTACTGTTACGACAATTTACTCTGCTGCATACATTTGCCTGGAAAAAAATTAATGCGATTGGCCATCACTTTCATTTGTTTATCACGTCCATTTATCTTTACGGCAGCGAGGGTGTCTGCCTGCCCTGATACCGCTTGCCGAATACACGATGTGAGTTCTCGGTAAAGCATGATAGTGGGGGTTATGGGCAGTTGCCAAAATGTGAGGAGATTTATCGTTCGTATTAGAGTTTGCGATGATTGATTTCTTGTGTTTTAGGTTCAGAAACCACGATATGATTACGAGAAACGCTGTAGTGGAGGGCTCCGGAAATTTTGACCAATAGAGCTTGCGAAATCTTTGATCGCGTCTGTACGATCCGAACAAGGACTTCGTCCTAAATTCCAGTGTTTATGTTATACTATAGCGTTTGTTAATTACCATTGCCACCCTTTCTCTTCCATTGCACGCACGTGCTCACCGTGCCATCAGCTTTCCCTTCACTTCGTTTGAAGCGAAACTACCAGTGATAATAAATGCTTGCGTTTATCGACGGGTTCCTGTCACATTATGTTTCATAAGACGACAGAAGTTGAATTATGAGCATGGAGCGGAGGAAAGTTACATGTGCTTGGCAATGATGAAATAATATGGTCGGAGTCCTTGCTGAAATAAAAAGACATATATCCGAAGGCACAAGCTCCTTGCTTACTTGTTGTTGCTTTTTTCCTCGTCGGATACACTTGCGAGAATGAACACCGATGCAGCATTGTCGATTATTTTGCATGGCCGCTGTGAAGAACGAAGCAGTCTGTTGCTCTCCATCTTATTCTGTTAACGCGAAACAGAATTTTCAGGTAACATACGGCGGGTGATATTTTCATACCCACAACAACGGTTACGACGTGACTTCAATAAGCGATTTCAAAGTAAGGCTACATACTTTGCGACACCTTGTGTCCAGAAAGCAACCGGCTCAGCTGAAATTTTCCTAGTCCCTGTCCAGAACACCGTGTGATGATGATGATGATGATGATTGTGGTTTGGTTAGGAAAGGACGCTAATTTCTGCAGCCAATGTAGGGAGCATGGCTAAGCGTCCGTGGGGGTAGGGGAAAGGGAGTGAAAGAGATAGGAGAGAAAGGCCGTAGTGGAGGGCTCCGGAAACTTTGACCACCTGGGGTTCTTTAACGTGCACTGACAACGCACAGTACACGGGCCTCTGGCATTTTCGCCTCCATCGAAAATGCGACCGCCGCGGCCGGGATCGAACCCGCGTGTTTTGGGTGGCAGCCGAGTACCTCAACTACTACACCACCGCGGCGGACTCAGTCTACACGAGATCTGCGCTTCGGCTTCTTCCTTCTCTGTTCGTCCTTCTCGAAGCGCACGCGGCTGCCATGCATGCGTGTGCTGCGTGCAACGCTGTTGCTCTGCTTTGCACGTACACCGCACATAAGTGGGAGGGCGTTGGAAGCGGCCGGAGCGAGTAGTATGAAGGCGGCTTGCGTCCACCGCGGAGGTGTAGTGGTTGAGGTACTCGGCTGCCACCCAAAAACGAGGGTTTGACCCAGACAGCGGCGGTCGCATTTTCGATGGAGGCGAAAATACCAGAGGCCCGTGTACTGTGCGTTGTCAGTGCACGTTAAAGAACCCCAGGTGGTGAAAATTTGCGGAGCCTTCCCCTACGGGTTTTCTCTCCTTCCTATCTCTTTCAGTCCCTTTCCCCTTCCCCCACGGACCCTTAGCCGTGCTCCAACCATGGGGGGGGGGGCCGAAATTAGCGCCCTTTCCTAACCAAAACACAATCATCATCATCATCAATACGGACATTTCTGCCCCATTGTAATCGTCATGTTCGATATACATATATAAGCACGTGTACAGTACATCATGACCTCGTAAACTCCTTAGCTGCAGACCTCGAGGCGTTCTGTGATGCTGCCTGTGACAGCATTTGTTCGAGACCTCGCATCTAGAGGACGCTAGTTACATCACGTGATCGTTTACAGATGTGAGGAACATCGAGCACTGTGCGAGTACTCTGCTCCCTATCCGTAGCCCTTGTAAGCTTGCGCGCGTTTTTTAAACTACTCAAATGTCTCTGATATCGTGGACGTCCAGATTGTACTACTGTTCACATGTCAGAAGGTACTCGTTACGAGTCAACTACACTGGCCCACCACTGCGATCTAAGGCGATCATTTTTCTGCAGCTTTATTAGTTGCACAAGAGAAAATTCATTCACAGTGTGGATAAACAAACACAAGTAATGCTGCTGAGCAAAAATAAATGTACAACTATTCTCCCGTGTGATTAGTCGCGCAACACGTACACAAAATTCTGCAATGTTTGCATTTGCATTTTGTTATGCCTATCTTAAATAACAGCAGGGCATATTCCATTTTTCCAGAAACAATTTCGCTCAATTTCTCACAAGAGGGTAGTGGGGAACTACGTTGCGCTAGTGTTGCTTATAGTTAACTCAAGCGAAAGACTAAAATTTTTTGTTCGCCTGCTCGAACCTATCGCCTTAGCGCTAGGAGACGACTGCAGAAGCATGGTGTGCTTGGCGTCACTATACTCGGGTACAGGTCACAATAAAAGCAGTGTCAGCCCGTCCAATGACCTCCCTCCAGCCAATCATAGCGCTCTGTCAACTTGACGTCGCTGTAGATCATGTCCGCGCGGCGCTCAAGAGAGAAATCAGAGCGCGGCGCGGGGAGGGTCTACAGCGACGTCACGTTGACAAAGCGCTATCACTGGCTGGAGGGATATCCTTTGACGGGCTGACACCGATTTTATCGCTACCTGTACCCGAGAATAGTGGCGCGAAAACACGTTGTCGAAAGGCCATGAGCAAAGTAAAGAAGAGCTGCAGCATATCCGCTGTGCGACACGGCCGGAATGCTCGCAATGGAATCTGGGAATTTGTGGAGAGCGGGACAACCTCCTCGATCTCTCCACATCCGGTACTAAAAATGAGAAACAAGTGGCGGCCTTTATAAAGAAAAAATATTCAGAGCATGACGTTGATTCATGTTATAACGGCTACGTCGACGGCGCACGTGTTAGGTAGAAAAATTTTCACTCTAAAAAGAAAACTAGCAGTGCTTCCAAACCATGCCAAGAACGGGCCTTTCTCCTGAAGGTGGTCCACGCATGCGCAGTGCCAATTACAAACAGGCGCGTAGCCAGGGGGATGGGGTGGGGGGGTGGGGGGATGGCTAGGGTCCCGGGTCCCTCCCGATATTTTGGTTGATGCCGTAGTGCTAATAGCGTAATGTAGTGCTAATAACACGAAATTTAAGCATATAATAAGTACAGTTAAAAGTGACTTAACACAGATATCGCGATTTTCACAGAAAATAAATAAACATAAAATAGATGTTATTCTCAAATAGTCGAGGCCTTCAGCAAATGGTCCCCACGGAAGAATATTTCTGGCTACGGGCCTGATCACAAAACGCGCTGTGTGTGTGTGTGTGTGTGTGTGTGTGTGTGTGTGTGTGTGTGTGTGTGTGTGTGTGTGTGTGTGTGTGTGTGTGTGTGTGTGTGTGTGTGTGTGTGTGTGTGTGTGTGTGTGTGTGTGTGTGTGTGTGTGTGGTCATTGTCGTCCGAGTACAATGCAATCATTCCTGAACGCTCTGTACTGCTGTGTGGTGGGGAATGGCGCAGTCATGAACCACTTGGTTTAATTTCGGCGATCGCGACTGGTGGTGCTCTTCCGTATACGTGAAAAGGTCGATTTTGCATTGATACTTGTGGCAGGGGTACGCGTCAACCGAGAGCGCCACGAAGTTGCAACAACATTCTGATCTTAAAGGAAGAAAGCTAGGGAATGAATAGTATTTTCTGCTACACCTGAAACAAGCTCAGCTTATCATCATTACGGTGACACTCATAAATGACTACCAAGCATAAATAGCTACTGCTTGCTAATTTCCGCGGTTGGAATGTCAATGTCCATTTGGTAGTTTTTCTGTCTCTATGACTAAGATCTAACCATGGTCACGCAACGCTTTTTTACAGGTTGAGTTAGAGAAAGTGCTTGTCTTTAACTCTGGCGAAATTAAAGAAAATTGAACTCGGCTTGTTTTTATTGAATTCAAAAAGTATCGCGCCTTTAGGCGCGCATAATTACACATATTTTATGGGCGTTTCGACGTCACTCTGCGTAATTATATTTAGCACATTTGTCAGCCTGATATGTTGCCAGACTTCTAGAAGTTTCAAAATACAGATTCACAAACACGTGAAAAAAATATAGAACTTTAGCATTCGAGGATATAAGCCACATTTGGAACATCTTTATTACAGGAAAATTATGTTCTTTCATAGACTGCTGAATACCGCGAGGTAATATCATTTTGTCCACACACCCCGTTGATATGCCATGAAAGGTTTTCGCGCAGTTATCTAAAAGTGATTCTGCCTCAGTGGATATATGTTTCCTTGTTCTTTTTTTTATGTCAAGACAACGCATTTCCTTTCAGCAATGTGTATGCTTCATCTTGTTGGTGGCTTATTGTGGATTAAAGCTCTAAACACAGGTACTCTCAGACTATATAAGACAAGCACCAGCATGTTCGAGGTCCCGCCTGCTCGTTTGTGCCCCTGTGTTTCGCGCTGCCATCTAGGATGCTTTTTTAGGGGCGAAGCTCCTCTTAGTCTAACCTTGTCCTGCGTCAGGCGTCAGGCGTGACCGGCGTGCCGGGAGGCACGCGCTCGCCCTCGGCGCGTGCCTCTCTCTCTCTTCCACCTGCTGTATTGTGAGAGAGAGAGAGAGAGCGAAAGGCGCGCGTTGACTATGGAAACGCTCTTTCTTAGATGAACGCTCTACCAGCTCGCAAAGAAGGAGAACGCGCCCTCACCCGCGAGAGACAACGTTGGCGCAGGCAGCGTCTCCTAGCGAGTTTCTTGATTGAGAAATACCGACTGCTCGCGTTGGAGAACCGTTCACCGGCCACCCATATATATATATATATATATATATATATATATATATATATATATAGGCACTGGATCTTGACTTACAATGAAGATCCGGTGGGAGATTTCAATTGTGCGTAGTTGAACCATAAGGATTCGTAGCGTGCGCGTTAACTAAATTAATCAGGAACTCGGCACGATCTACGATGAACCTCCGGAGCTTCGCCCACTCATCATCATTCACTCCGTGGATATGCTGTGAATTTTTGGAAAGCACATGACTTCTTCCAGGAACATTGCTATGGTGCTCGAATAACGGGTGTCTTTTCCTCAGATTTCCCCTCCCCCCACCCGCCTTTGTTTTTTCGTCCACGGCCCGGCATCTCTGAGGCGTAGCGCGCGTGCGCTTCGACTCAACAAGTCATGGCGGAGACAGACTAAGCAGCTGTGGGCCGTTGTTTGCAATATGTGGGGAGAGGATATCGTCGGCAAAAATATCCATAAAGATTTGTCTGCCGGTTTTCCGCGTCTCCACTGCATGGCGAAAACAAGACGAGGAGAGAATCTCAGGGTAAAACACAGGCTTGAATTGATGAACATATCGTAGAAAGCAATGATTAATAATAAAGATTCAAGGGTTTGGCTTCGCAAAACAAGACAAAAAGAGACGGCGTAGGAGAAGGTTCACGAATTGTGCAGAGTATGCGCCTCAAGGTAATGTAACATGGTCGTGACAATGAAAGACGCCCCCACAGAAGTCATGCTATTGTCAATCAAACTTTGAGAGAACCTCCGCACAACATCGCAAAGAAAATGACACTGCTAGACGATAGCGGCGTGAACAGTTGTCGCTAGGTGGTAAAAACTGACGAGCATCGAAATGCGCTGGCTTTTATACACTCATCGCAGCGCGTTCTAGTATTTGCAGTGACGTTCTCGAAGGCACTCTAACTCAAATGCGCGTGTCGGGCATGCGAAATTCGGAGAACGGTCAAGACTATTTTCGAAGCACCACGGATCATAAGCGCGGCCTGTGCTGCGCGCCTCCAGAATGGTTTAACGGCACTCCCCGTGAAAAAACAAAAACAAAATAGTTGCGCTTGTCAATTTCGTTAAAATCTGTGGACGAGAAATGGCGTAGAGCCAACGCTTCGACAAGTGGACACTTGTACCACTTACCTCATTCGGACGTTGGTTTTGTAGCAACATTAACTGGCGTTCTTCATTTTCCGCGATCGGCGCACCATTCCGTGGGTGGACACTCTAACCGGTAAGCTTGTCGTTGCGGTAAAAAAAGAAATAGTTAAGTCATAATTAGTTGTGCTTTTGACGTGTTGCTCTAGCAGTTTCAAGGAACGTTTGTTTATTTGACTCAATGACCGTATTTTGCGCATATACTCTGTGCGATTAAGTAATGTGTATGTCGATAAAGTGGCATTCATATTTGGTTCCACTTCACGTGGGTATTTGCTAGCCGTTAGTTTGGACCACTGGGCGCTTGTGAAGACGACGAAAAGAATTCCAAGAGGCTTGAAGAAGTTTGGGCCATTTTCTTAGTGGACCAGCTGCAAAAGTAAGTATATCCAAATAGGCCTATACCAATGCATAAATTGCGGCCACAAAATCAGACCGGAAGTGAAGGGGTACAAAGCAGAGGCGGCGCTATTTGATGCGCATAAGTTTCCTGTTCGAGTGCAGCTTCAATTTTGTACATGGACGCCTGCGACACCGTGGATACCTAGAAAAGTGTGTGCACAGACGCAGAGACGCCAATACCATGTATGGAATTACACGAATATTTAGCATCATAAAATAGAAACGCCCGCTCACGTGTGTAGTCACATATCACTGAAAGGAACGGACGAGTGCCAAGTCCATGCCCGACAAACATGACGATCAGTGCCCTTGGCGGAACGACATAAACGGGGACACAAAGCTCTTGCTCAGGAGGCATAGAATGTTCATGCTTCGTAGAATGTTCATGTTGCGATGTAAACCATTAAACATCCATTATTCTTACGCAAGCTTGTCCGCCCGCACGTCGTGCATGGAAATGCCGAAAAGAAAAAGCTTTACACGCACAGTAATTTGCGAATATCCGCAGCGTACGCGTAGCCAATGCTACATCGCTACAAATTTTCAATGTCCTGCCATGGATGGGGTGTCTTGATTTCCTCCAGGAAAGGAACGAGGAAGGGTGTTGAATGGGAGGGGAGCAGCGGCATTGCGACGAAAGCCAATGAAATCGCAGGAGTGTGTTCATATAGGCAAGATTTTCCCATCGACAACGACACAGCTTCGTCGACAATATGTTTACGACTAAAGTGTGACAGGAGGTGACAGCATCGTTTATGAGGATTGTTTTTCCTTTTTGTGTCGATCCCTTTAAACGGCTAATATATGCACTAAATGTTCCAAAACCTAGTCGAGGTTACCTCTTTGACTGTGCGTATATGCGCTTTTTGCTCCTTGTATATGAACACGTGCGACTATTGGCGACTGTGCGCGCTCAGTGGATTCCCTCTTCGTTATGATTTTTTTTCCTATTACGTTATTTTCATCATTCTGTACTTCATGCTCGAAGTCTAAATAATGTAATTTCGCGTCTTAGTTTTCAAAATTGACCATCGTTTCCATTGTAGTGTGCTGAGCAGATTCTGTTTATTGTATCGACAGCTCGGTGCACCTCACCATCCGTTGTTTAGTTCTGTTTCGCGTTTCAACTAAAACATCGGCCGTGTTACGACTCGTTGAATGCCGCGTCTCCAGACATCACCAGCGTTTGCGATCAAGCTACCTACTTTGCATGCGTGCCCCGTAGTAGATGAGTGCGCTGCGGGCTCTTCAAACATCAACGATAACACTACATTGTACTATGGTGCATGTACAAAAATCAGCGCATTTCGCCCCTGATCTGTTTTATCGATGAGAGACTATTGTGCTTGACGTTTCTTTCATATGCAAGGCAAAGATGAGTTCGTTCTGCAAAGGTTTTCATACAACGTTTTCATTGCCATTTCGACATGAGAATGAAGTGTGGCACCTTCATCCTCCGCAAAATACATACGTTTGCAACGACAAGGTGCAAGCCCTGGGCCCCTGTTTCGCTTTCATCGTTAGAATAATGTCGCTTGCTAGAAGCAATGTTGAATAAATATGGTCTCCGGATGAATGGGCTTTTTGCGTGGGGCCGTGCCACAAAGAACCCTCGCTCATTCTTCGCGCCTATGTTTTCTTAGATCAGCTCTGTGGTCCTTGATGTGATCCGTAAGCTTATATGTGTGCGCTGGGAAGCTCTTACGCTAATAAAATGACCTAAGTTCTTTTTTAACTGAACGAGACGTCGTTTTCGTGAAATGGGATGTTATCCAGCTGAATGCTACGGCCCTCATGTTCGCATAAGTATACGGGCGATTTGAATATGTATCTCCTTTAAATGTCTAATGTTTTGTTCTTCAACCTGTTGTACAGTGCAAAAGAAATAGTCCAAGAAACCTGGACTTGATTACTGCTCAGTCTTACAAGAAAAGAAGTCGAAAACTTGTCGACAACGTCTATTCCTATGGATCGACAAGGCGCTCGTAACTCCAATAGGCCATCGCTACCGTCGACTAGCGCGACGGCATACGACCTATACCATCAATTTGGGTGGTTCTATATACTACTGGATCTCTGTGTGTAATAAAAAATATGTCTAAGTTAAGAACTACACCTTAGCCAATCTTGAAGTCCAGATTTGTATAAACACGCTGAAATACGAATTATCTACCGAGCACCGAGTATATGGCATGGGTCCTACGGCAAACTTTCAGCAAGAATACTTTTGTAAAGGAATTTATCTGCTGAGTTTAAACATTTCCATACAATGCCATAGCTGGATTAAGATGTAATAAGGACAATCGCGTAATTACACTGATTTACCTAACTTTACTCAACATCAGCAATGACTTCGCGACCATGCCGTGGCCAACCTTAGCGTTAGCTGGTGCTGTTTAAATATGACGGTTGTATTCGGCCAAACATCAAAATATCGATAATAGAAGCCAAGGAAGACAGTTTCATGAAGCGGTATTAGCCTTCCGCTAGGAGAAGAGGGGGCGCAACATCCTAGGGGGCAAGGAAGAGGACGTTGAAGTAGAGACGCAGGCATTAAAAGATGGACGCACGTTCCAATGCAGTGTATTCTATTGTGTCCTTGTAAATAGGAACGCTACATTATTTTGGCGCAGTCGACAATCGACTACAAGATGTGGGTGACCTTCTTCCTTGACGAGGCCTCCGCGGAGGATATCATCTTTTCGAAATACCAAGCTCAAGATGAACCAGCGGTGGAACTACCTCGGGAACTCAGCTCTGCTGAACTTGTAAATGTGGTCTTGGAGAAATCTTCCATGGACACTGATCAACTACGTCGAAGAGGTGCTGTGAAAGTGAACTTGCGTCTGCAGACTTTTGACGAGCTAGTCCTTCAGCCGATGCGTCGAAAGCACTCTGGATCACGGTCTTCAACGGATGAGGTGAGCCTCATTTTGAAAGCTCTTCAGCTACAGCAAGAGCAGGTTGTACAACAGAACCAACTCGTAACGTCGCTGATCAGTTCCCTAAAAGCTGAAAATCCCGTGCCTAAACTTGTTGAGCCAGACGCATTTGACGGCTCGTCTTCAAGCCCAGACAGTTGGATGGAATTCTACGAATATGCCGCTGTGAAGAACAAGTGGTACTCTGACGATGACAAGATTTCTAACATGCGCACTAACTTGAAAGGCGTCGCGCGCAAGTGGTACGAGTTACGTGTTATTGAAGACGCTAACAACCCTTGGAAGGAGTGGAAGGAATCATTCTTGTCAACATTTAGGACCAATCCAGTACAAAGATGGGACACTGCACTTAAATTCAAATTCACGCAGGGCTCCCTTCTCGAGTACTTTTTTGAGAAACGCCGCCTTTTAAAACTGGCCGAGCCTTTGCTGCCACCATCTGCTGTGGTAGCCCTAATAATGCATGGACTGCACGCCGAAGTTCAGAAGCAAGCTTTAGTACGGTCCCCAAAAACTGTAGACGGGCTTTTAGAGTGTCTTCAGGACATCCAATCGACTTCCGATGAACAACATCCTGCCACTTCTAGTGGACGCTTCAGGTGGTCTGTCGCGGGCGGTTCAAGCTGCAATGAACGAGAACCGAGCCGTTTTGACAGCAGGGAAGAAAAGTCGGGCTGGCGCGCCCGCACAGGTCGTGTGCATAACATCGATACCGACGCCGAGGGTCCTTCGATGACAAAAAACCAATAAATGAGGGTGATCAGTCCGACCCGATGACCACAACTGAGACTGTTATTTAGCTCGCTCTAGCCTACTTCACATTCCTGTGAAAGTCGGCAACAGACACATGATGGCCCTGGTAGACAGCGGTGCTTCTGTGTCGATATTAAATGCCAAGCTAGCGGATGTGAATCATATTCATAGCGGAAGAGTGCTACGAGTGCAAGGTTATGACGGAAAGGTGGCATTGCACAATCAGTGGGCTTCAGTAACCATCGAATTTCAAGGGCACAAGATAGATAGTGAAGTATTGGTGATTGAGGGCGTGACATACGACTTTCTTCTCTCCAGGCCAGATATAAGAAACTCAAAATCAATGTTTACTGGGATGATGTGGTTTTAGTTGAAAGATTACCAAGGAACGAGACACAGGAGGGTAAAGAAGATGACCTGCGAGTTGTAAAATGTGCAACAGATATTGAAAAGGCATACCCTGAACTCGTATGTGTAGGAAACTACCCACCAGCGATGACGTCACACAAGGTCCCTTTTGAACTAACTAACAAGACCGTCATCCGCAAGTCACCTTACAACATGTCAAGAGAGCGGAAGATGTGGTTGAAGAAAGAACTACAAGAGATGCTGGACGCTGATATAATTCGACCGTCTGTATCACCTTTCGCATTTCCTATAACAATAGCGCCAAAGGAAGATGGAACTTTCAGACTCTGCACAGACTACAGGGCTCTCAATCGTCAAACCGACCTTATACCATTCCCCATGCCAAAGATAGACACGATTATAGATGAGACAGGTGGCTGCCAACATTTTTCTCGTATTGACTTATGCAAAGGCTTCTGGCAGATTCCGCTAACAGAAGAAACAAAAATGTACACTGCTTTTATAACGCCTTTTGACCTGTATGAGTATAACAGGCTTCCATTCGGCTGGAAGAACTCGCCGGCATGGTTCCAGAAGATTATGAACGAAGTTCTGAAGCCTTTCTTAGGAGTATTTTGCAATGTGTACATAGACGATATTATCGTTTTCTCAAAAACAGAGGCTGAGCATCAAGATCACTTGTCTCAGGTACTAACTGCCTTGAGCACGGCGCACCTGAAAGTCAATTTTAAGAAAAGCGCCTTCTTTCAGAAAAAAGTTGTTTTCCTTGGAAGAGTCTTTGATGGAACAACCAAAAGCACTAAACAAGAGTCTGTCGAGAGGATCTCCCAACTGGTTAAACCATACGACGTACACTCATTGCGTGTGTTTCTGGGATTAGCAGGACATTTCAGACCTTTCATAAAGGACTTTGCCATAAAAACAAGATGCCTCACACGCCTTACAGAAAGGGAAGTTCCCTTTGAGTGGAACAATGAATGTGAGGAAGTTTACCGCGATTTGGTACAGAAAATTTCTGCTGACCCTGTTCTACGGATACCTGACTTCAGTTTACCCTTTGAGCTGAATACCGACGCTTCACACTTCCAGGTTTCATAAGATAAGCGTGAAATGTAGGCGACGCTAAACTTTCTATGGCGAAAGAGGGAGTGTGGAAAGTGGGAAGGGGAGAAGTCGAAGGCATCTCCTGCGACATCCCCCGCCGCGTTGATGTAATGGTTATTGCGCTCGGCTGCCACCCACAACAAAACGAGTTCCATCCCTGTCGCGGCGGTTGCATTTTTGATGGTGGTGAAAATGCCAGAGGACCGTGTACTGCGAGTTGTCAGCGTCCCGTTAAAGAACCCCAGGTGGTCAAAATTTCCGCAGCCCTCCACTATGGCTTTTCTCTCCTTTGTATCTCTTTAGTCCCTTTCCCCTACCGCCATGGGCGCTTAACCGTGCTCTCGACAAGGGCTGCGGAAATTAGCGTCCTTTCCTTAAGCGAGCCACAATCATCGTCATCATCATCATCCGGGAAAGTTCAGAGGTTATTCATCATCATCCGCCCTCCCGCCCCTCTGCCGCCCACTCCCCTCCCCCCCTCCCCTCTTGTCGACACCTGGGTACCTGCAATGCTCCTCAAAGGCTTATTCTAGTAACACACAATTTAAAAGAATAATCTAGCCTCATTAAATATATATAAACAACTGCAAGGATAATATAACCTTATCAATATATGCACAAGCTATTATACAGTAACAAACTACGAACAGGGCAACTCTCATGACGTACTTAGTTATCAAGCTTCGTTATTTATGTTTTTAAGACCAGTGTAATCGGTTCTCTTGAAAATAGTAGCGTTTTGTTAATTAGTAATCCATTATGTGATTTCCAGTACTTAATAGCACGTATAAACCTTACAGTACAGGCGATTTTCAAGAATGTGTTGTTGTAGAGTGAGTGAGTGAGTGAAAACATTATTGGATGAGCATATAAAGGGCGTGGTGTTTCGAGGCAGTATTCATGCCCCAAATGGCGCGACCGGGTCGCTGGGTTCGGTCCGCGACACTAAGGACAATTAATTGAGTTGGTCAACAAAGAAATACCATACAAGAAACAATAAGAAATACCATCTTGACAGCCAACATTTATTTCACATTAAGAAATGCACAAAGAAATAACTGCTCTTACTTTCCTGCACACAACTATGTGTTACAGTGGCCTACACGGACGATGGCCCGAGTAGACATCATTAGAGTGGCTCTTTTATGAAGGGTGCACGCTGGCGGAGTATTAATGCCGTCCACTCATAACAAGAGCCGTATATAAATGGCACGGAGCGCCATATTTGATGAAATATGCAGTTCCGTTACGCGAACGACGCCTCGTGACGCGAGAGAAGAAAGAAACAAGAGTGACGGTAATGGAGAGGAAACAAAGGAAGTGAAGGAACAGTCACGATCATTGTCACGTGGGGGGCCTGCGGAAACTGTCTTCTACCGCGAAATAGACGAAAAGGCGACGAGCGCCGGAAACATCTTCTCTCGTGCCAACAAGGAACGTGCCGAAGTATCTTGCTTTCTCCTGGTCCTCGGCGTGCCTTCGTGAACGGCAGAAAGGAACCGCGAGACGCGTTGGGGAAGGAAGATTTATAGCGCCGAGAAGCACAAGAAAGGAAATGCGCTTACGTCGGTGACTGCCGGCGAATGTGATGTCGGTGCTCCATTTTACACCCGGTGAGGGTTATATAACACGCCTCCCGCCGCGTATCATCCCGTCACACGTCTCAGACTGTTCGCCGAAGTCAAGACTTCAAAAATCGGCAGATCGCCACTCGTTCCAAGCGTCATGCAGCTGTCCCGGCTTCATCAACCTCACAGGAGTATTCCTATGGCCACTTCCAGAGGCAGAGTGCTTCTTCTCATCGCGCAGGTAAGGGTTGTGGTTACGATCGCTCTTGTTTAGTTATCGCCTGTGGAAAAGACAAATTTTTCCGCAACCATTATTGTTCGTGATTGAATATCTAATCAGTGTTCACAAGACTGCCTGTCGTGCCACATATTTGAAATAATCTCCGCGTAAATCATGGTTCGGTCAGCTAATGCCCTTTTCGAAACGTCTTCGAAAACACTCTGTGCCTTGTCCTCCCGAGGCCCAGCATGGATTTAAAAAGAGAGTATCCCTTATCTCTTACCCGCGGTAGTGCTATTGAGGTTCTGTTTATCTTTTACATCATGCTGCAGGGCTTGGAAGGGCTCAAGCACACGATGTCTATATATGTAGGAAAAGGAAATAGCACTAAGATTTCACAATGATACAACTCCTTAGGAAGCTGTAAAACATGATGCAAAAATTAACGATCACGAGGTTAGAAAAATGAAATCTTGCGAATGCGCAAGAATGTTATAGGACGAAATAATATATTAGCAGATAAACAACGCAAAAAAGCACGCAACAAGGTGCACGAATGACTAAATATTCGACATCTTATTTCATTAGTAGCGCTGATTCTGGGTAATTTTGCTTCGGGTGAATTGTTACAATAAGTTAGGTGCTGGTAAAGAAAGCTCGTTGGAATCCCATGTCATTGGCTTACAACAAAGCAAAAAAGACCTGAGTGGTGACTGTGGTGCAAATAATTTCACGGAAAAGATATTTCTTTTTGCGTGTTTAGACGCCGCAATTCATTTAGAGGTGCTTTGCGTGCACCGAGCCTTTTGTGGGGGGAATCATTCATCCTACAACAAAAATGAAAAAAAAAATGTAGAAAGGAGTTCGGGTAGCTAGCACTAGCGGCGCAAGGCTAAAGAGACAGCGGAGCTGATCGTTCTCTCCCTCATCAAGACTATACGAAATGATGCTGAGTTATACGAAGCAATGCCATGCAATGCAGCTACGCACCGAACGTAACACAGACAGGTTCGTGTTGAACCAGATACGGTCATAGACACGGCACGAGTGTCCAAACTCAAAAGCGAGAAATTTACGTTGAAACCAGCCGCTCGCACCCGCGCACTTCTGGGAATGGTCATTTTCTGCTTCTAGAATGCCGGGATCATTCATATTCGCTCTCTGGGCAAACTCGAGATCCTCGGCTTGGCGCCGCCGTCTAACCGCAGCCTCAGCGTCTCACCACTCGGCATCGATGTTCACATTCTCGCTTAGCAGCGAGAGACGCTGCTCTCTTTACGCCTTCTTCCTCGGAAGTACGGAACTTCTTCCTCGGAAGTACGAGCCTTGACAGCGTCTATGCACGATTATTTCGTGAATAAGCACGCATGACAGTTATTGATGATCCATGCTACCAATCTATGCTCTGCTACGAAACGCATACATCTTTTTGTGGCAGCGCTCATGCAAATGGCGTACATTTCATAGACGTGCAGGCGCACATATTTTATGACAATGATGACTTTTTTACAGACAGGACAGATTACTACCGGCATAAAGAGCCCTGCCCTTAAAGGTCCTTTTCAAGATGTGACGTACACAATGCGGTTTCTAAGGACTTCGGTGTGAGCATTTCATGACAGAAAGGGGTTTCGGAAGTTTCGGCAGAAATATTTGTCATTGTACAATACAGAAATACTGTACTACAGAAGTACTTAACAGAAAAACACTTTTTCATGTGTGTTCGCAAACGGATATTTCTTGCATCTCACAGCGTGCTATATAAACGTCCTCATAGCGCAATTTTATGATCACACAAGTATACTACTACTGGTCCATAAGAGTATGCGCACTTGCATTCCGAACACCATACAGGTGCTATTTACAACCATGGGAGCCTCTGCACAAGGCGACAACAACTACCTCCAGCCTGAATACCAACAAGGCGGCTATGACGGTGCGGGCTACAGCGATACCGCGGAGCCGGTTTACGTGAGTGTCTCCTTGTGTACTCTATTGATAGAGTTACAATAGCTCGACACTCATGTAAGTATTTACCTCTGGGCTGCATTGATTGAAAGTTTACGGTGAGTAATGAAAGCATTACCACCATAATTGTCGATCTGGCCGTTTTGATGTGCTTCGTGTTAAATGTCGAAACTGCATATGACTGCGCGGTAAGAAACACTTAAGAAATATGTCATCGTGGACGTGCTATACAAGGAGACAAGTGCGTTAAATCAGTTGAATATGCATGAGGAATTTAACAGCGCAGAATAACACATGCTAAAGCCAACGAAGGAAGACAGCAAACTTTGTCTATCGTCATCTTCATTCCGCGCATTTTGTTAAAATTTTTTGGAGTGGTTAGACCTTATGGTGATTTATTAATTCGCAGCGCCTCCTCTTCTTCGAAATTCTCGACATGATTAGCCAAAGCGGCATCTGATAAGTAACGGGACTCCGGAAGGGGCTGGACTCTACTACAATACGCAACTTTCACTAAAGAATGTCGAACGTTTAGCACCGACTCAACACGCATGTTCTTAACAAAATGCTCATATTCGTTTAGACCGCCTGAAAAATAAATAGTATGATGTTAGCCGTCAATTATAAGAGAAATCATGAGGGCACAACGTAGCTTGGTTACATTAGCCTTCATGAAGACAAATTCAGGAAGTACAGTTTAAATGTCATCACTAAGCATCTATCTGACTTTCTTTGAGGGAACATCAACAACTAATTGCACGAAGGGAAGGTGCCCCATAGCGCCCAGGAGGGCACCGTACACAAAACTCAAAACTATGCAACTCACTCAAGAATGTGAAAGTGGCAACTGGCATGCCGATTAGGATGGCAAAAGGTGGGAATTCACACTACTGCTCTAAACTGGCGGGAAGTTATGAATGCATGTGAAGCGAACAGAGTTCTAAATTAGCAGCCTTTGCGCCATAGGATAATTTAAGCGATTATGTCTATGACTTCTATATCCGCCGCTCAGGCTGCGTGCTTGTGCTCCTCGCCTCGATATTAACTGCACTTGGTAATGGGCGCTATTTTTGTTTTCAACGAAACAACCTTCCAATAATTTCAACAAAAATGTATCGACACTAATATATGTATCTATCCATCAATGTTTGCACATCAACCGGGTAATGCATAAAGGGACGTTCTTTATGACTGTTCCCCACTTACCACAATATTAGCGCCTTGCTTCCAGTGATTGCTGTGCCAGGTGTAACGCGGAAAATGGCATCTCCCATTAGAAACGGCGTGCAAGTGAAGCGTTGGTTTTGCCATAACCGAACTTTAAAGAATGCAGAAAAAATAAATGACCAAACTAAATGTGCGAATCGTGACGTTCCCTCGAAAGCTTGCGTCGTTAGAGAAGCCCCCGGAAAAACACCTCCCGAGAGTCACTAATGCGCCTCACTGGAAGTATGCACCATGATTCGCCTATTTAAAGAGACGCGCACGCTTTAGCAATAAGAGGAATTCCAGGGACGATCTTAATGGCCTAGCAGTTTGATGCATTCGAAGATGGTGGGCAATGTTTCATGCGTCAGCCGCAAGCGCTTGCCTTCTAATTTTATCTCTCTCATGAAAACCTACCTTGCTCCTCGATATGGTAACATGGTATCCGTGGACCTCTAAAATGGCTTCGAAAGAGCCTTCGCTACTACACCCTTCATGACGCTCAGTATAGTGGTATAAATAAGACGTGAGCTCAAACGAAGCCGCCTTAATCAGTTTATAACAAGGAAGATCGCGACTGTTGCTAACATGGATTACTTCCTCTAACAGCACCGAACGTGTCCATAATATTTCGGTGTCTATACAAAGCCGCGATCGGACCGAGGAACAAGTATAGTAGCGAAAGCATGGCTTTAACCTCCCGGCTCGCGTCCACCCAAAGGCATCCCTCAAGGCGACTACGGTAACTATACAGCACACGGCACACGCACAGAAAATCATGGAATGGAAGGGTAGGGTTCAGAAACAGCAATATGCATTCTCGACTACAGTTCTAGCGGCTTCCGCACTGGGCAACTCGCATACTCAGACTACCACGCAGTGTTTGAAACATAAAATGTACTGTATACGTCGAGTGCTGCCTCACATGGACACCATCGCAAAATGACCAGTGAACAACGTACCATTTGAAGACACAAGCGCAATCTTCAGCCTTGGCGCTGCGCTTTCGCTCCGCAAGCTTAACTGCATCTTCACTTCTCTCGCCCCCACAGCTGATGATATACGCCAGCCGTCTTATTCTTCCTCAATATAAAGCTAACTTAAAGCTGTGGGTTTTCTTTTTCTTTTACTAATTTATTATTTACAATTTAAAAAGGCGCTGTTGTAAATTTGAGACTTTTGGAGTCTGTTCACAAAACAATTCCAAGCTATGCATGCTCTGGTTATGATCTTTACATAGGTTTGACTTCAGCCAGGTTTAGGTGATATCATGTCAAATACATTTGGGATATAACACGTTACAATACGTGAAAGAAGATCATATTTGTGTTTTATACAGGTCGAATCCAATCAAGCCTCTCAGCTTATGGGAAATCAGTGCCGAATACGCAATGCTTGAAAACTTAAACTTTGATTTCTGCGCCACACCGAACGTGAATGCAGCGACATTTGTGCAAGCACATCAGTGCTCATACCATGCCACACCACAGCGGGCCAAGACGATGGTAAGCGCACCGCGAAGAAATAAGGGCCCTGAGTGGATTGTGTGCAAGCTGTAACGGTCTACACTTTCTAATAAAATAATTGAGAATGGGTGCAATCACACAAATATTCGATGAGGTATTTGGAACTGCGTCTAGTTCATCTACTCTCGGAACTCACTACGTCTAAATATTCTTTTTCTAATTCGCTGGCTATCAGCAAGCGAAAGAGACGGGTTGCTCAACCACTTTACTGCGTTTGGACATGGACTAATGACATGAATTAGTGAAGGGGTGTTTTGCACAATTCGGAATGTATTATTTCTGTATTTACCTTTGCACAGCATTGACATTATATGAATGTTGCCAGTGGACTACTGAGTGCTTAAATTGTGCAAATTAATGTGTCCAACTTGCGGGAGCGTTGATCGGGGTTATTCGCCAAGTATTATAGGAACTGTAATGGTCGCAAGGAAAACACTATTATCCAAAAGGTTTTAAGAAATATTTGTGTTTGTAGGGTATTCACTATTTAATTTAGATCAGGAATAATGTTTACATGTCGACAATTCGCCTTTGTGGATTAAAATTTAAATTTCATGCGATTGCTGCAGTTATCCGTGTCCTATGGAGCACTCACGTTGATTTGTATCCTTTATTGCAGCCTCCGACGCCCTACAGCTTCGGCTATGACACTGAAGACGAATATGGCAACAAACAGTTTCACAAAGAGGAAGGCGATTCCAACAACATCAAGACCGGCTCGTACGGCTACACCGACGCTAACGGGCTCTACCGTCGTGTCAACTACGTGGCCGACGCCACGGGTTTCCACGTCACCATTACGACCAACGAGCCCGGCACGGCCCCTGGACGAAGTGCTAATGCAATCTACAATGCCGACCCCGTGGTGGTGCCACCAGTGGTAGGCCGTGCTTCGGCGTCTGGTCACGTGTTATCTTATGCCGTTGCACCGTCATACCTAGTCAAGGCCGCGCCGTATGAGTCTATCGCTCTCGCTCACCTCGGATATCCTGCCTATATTCACGGCGAGTACGGGAGGAGGAAGCGAAGCGCTGTCTATCGGCAGTGAGATCTGAAACGAAGCCAATGATATCGATCGCAAATGCCTGTGTTCTAACATCTGAAGCACAACAGACTGAAAGAGGACGGGGCTTCCAAGTGAAATGTTTCGTGAGCGAACACTGTTAAAAGCAGTGTACAGTGAGTGGAACATGAAAGGCGATACTTATCCGTAAGAACTGATGCATTCAGGCTGACCAGAATTTTTCAAGGCAACAGCCATATGATGCTGGAGTTCCTTGGATGGCAGTTTCTGTTTATAGTTGAAGTATTGAGCGATAGGTGCGTTGTCATATATTTATATCAGCAAGGGAAACATCCATGCATTCACATTTTATTTCTCTGCAGTATCCATAATTTTGCAAGAAGTCTTACTGTGCTTCACCGAGCCTTGAAGAGGGTAGGTTGGTGCCAGTAATTCTTTAACTAAAATGTGGCAATGTATCAGGCGCGTTTGTCTTCCGATTTGTCATGCTTCATGCGACGGATAAGTACAGGTAGGTCCTCACATGCAAAGCACGTAGCTGGGCGAGAGAAGATGATCGCCCCTACACCGATAAAATAATCTATACTATACCGATGTTTCCTTCACGTGAGATATTCAAACTAGAGAACCATAGTTGCGCGCTGTACAGTCTTTTCTGCCTGCTGAAAACATATGTCTTTGAATGTTCAGTCTGCAGGCATAAGCTCCTATGCAAGAAATTTGTACCCTTCTTGAGAGTACGGCTAGCGTAAATTAACGTGACATTTATCATTAGAGAGCTTTGCCCTATCACATCTCGGCATATATAGATTCAGGACATTGCAACTTATCGTAAAATGGAGAAAGGTGGAAGTTTGTGCTGAATGTATACATATGCAAAAAAAAGTTTTGCTGTGCAATAATGTGTAATGTAGGTTGTTTCTCCAAAAGTAGTGCTTTCGATCTCAATTTTTCATTATTTGTAAGAGAAAACTAATAAAACACGTTCAGCGACTTCGCCCAGACATTTTTTTACGAAATGGCGTGGTCCTGGATGTAGTATATTCAATAAAATACACGTTTACCAACATGCAAAGGTAGAATAGCCTTCATGCTTTTTATCCTTCACTCGAGTCGAGATTGTCCATTTTGAAAGTGTATGATAAAATGTCGGTAGTCGCATGTTTAGAAAGCGCATTACGAATTATCGACGACATCTTTCTAATTATATTGCGGGATATAAGCAGGTAATACCTACCATATGCATGTGTTTTACACAACTTTGAGATTTATTTATCTCCTCTGCCTGCGAAGTGTCATATATATGCTGAGTTCACATGTGTCAGCTCTGGGCCACAGATACCGCAAGGTCGGCACATGAAGAAAAGAAAAACATGCTACTTATGAGGAGGAGTTGTTATGTAAATGCACTTAATAAATTTTGTTTATGCATTTCAAATGTGTTGTGTTCCTGTGTGTTGGTGCGGATGAGTTCTGAAAAAGGCTCATTTTACTTGAAATATTAAAATATTGTTGCCAGCCGCATATGAATTGTCTGTAGTTCGCAAACACTCATTTAAATGCAAGCACAATGAAAAGCAATAAATGGTGCACAAAGTGTGCTTTGCAGAAATACAGGGAACGTTCCGCGCGAATCGCCGTAGCTGCAGTTAACCAGTCCTTTCCTCGTGGCTCTTCTTAGGTAAGAAACCTGCGAGGTTGCAGCCATGGCCGGCAACCTGTAACTAATATAAATATTTTGAGTAAGAATCTAATACATCTCTCATGCTTGGACAACAACTTGCAGACTGTCACAATGTCACAAGTTACTGCGGGCCTAGGGTACATTAGGAGAAACGTTGACAAAACCAGTCAATCCTCGTACGCCATAACAACAAACTCCCAGATCGACCTACGGCTGTTTGCACAGCACGCCGCGTAGGCGAGCGCACATTGATGTTGACGCCATAGTGTTAGAGATCTCGTTCCGCAGGAATACCGCCGTCGGTGCCTCCCCGCGTCTCGTGCGTGAGCGAAAAATCATCCGTGAGCTAAAAATAACAGCTCCAGAAATGCACAACTATGTCCATCTACCGGAAGACATATCAAGTATTGTCTCAACTACCATGGCCTTCGAGACCGTGAGCGCGCCCGCCATCTCCGAGGTCATGCGACTACAGCAGAGCCTATAGTCGGGTACCATTTTAGAAGATAGGAGAGGCCCCGCCCAGATGACCGAAGCACAGCAGCCAATTGCCCCTCCGCGACTAAAGAAATAGTCTCGCTCAAAAAATTGTGACTGCTTCTAAAACGCGTATTTATGGGTATAAATAAGATTTGCGTATCTTGACGAGTGCTTTGGTAAAACCATCATGATGAAAATCGCACAGCACATGCCGGATCGCGAGAGAAAAATAACTCCGCGCCTCCTGCAACGGTGTGCGTCGTCTACTACGGAGCAAGATCGGCGGGCCCGGGCGTGTACGACGAGAAACACAGGGGCACAGTACACAAACACACCCGCCGCTCACAGTACTTGGCAACCTCTCCTCGTTGTAACTTCACTTAGGAGCAAAACAAGATACCATGGAACAAACACGCACGCTGTTTGTTTGCAGCGGTATGTCGCCGCGGGATCCTGTTTCCAGACGAAACGTAGCGCAGCGTCTCCGATGTTCGCTGCAATCTCCCTTCGCCGACTCACTCCTCAGAAAAAACGCACGCGGCACAAATTGTTCATCATAAGCTCACAATAATATTTCCGGCACGACAGACCACCACAAACAATTCGAATTCACTCTGGCGAAGGGAGACGCACACAACTGACGCGACTCGGCCCCGTTCGAAGCGAGGGCGGCCATGTTAGGCATGTTCTCCGTCGGCGGGGTCATGATGTCACCTGAAATTCGCACCTACTGGTGGATGGTTGTGTGCACCCGCCTTTCAGTGGAAAATGTCGCTGCCTTCTAAAGTTGTACCCGACTATAGGACAGGGAACATATCAAGCAAACGGCCAATATTACATAATGGGCTGCCATCTGTGAGGCATTGTGAAAAACAGGTCTCGACTACAGCAAAGCATATATGATTTCGCCGTTCTAGCACAGGGAAGTGGCCACACTACACAGTCTTGCTCATCGATAAGTGCCGGCGGGACACTCATGTCAAGTAGTGTTCCACAACCAACGAGCCACAACGATGCTAACGTTCAAGCACGGGCAACTAACTGGGTGCACTACCCAGACTACTTTATCGAAAGAGGGAAGTGGCCAAACTACACAGTCCTGTTCATCCGCGTCTACTGGTGAGACATTCTCGTCAACTAGTGAACGAATAAGCCAGAACGACGCGGACTTTCAAGCACAAGCAGCTGGGTGCGCTACACAGTCTACCTTATCTGCGACACTTCATGCAGCAACTGTGTCAGGTGTTGCTCGACGACGAGGGAGGCCACGCATGACCGAGGCGCAAAAGGCAGAGAGCAAAGGACGGCATGCTGAGGCTATGCTGTGTGTGTGTAACAACAGACATTAATAAGTATGCACTAAGTGGTTGAAGGGCACACTAGGGGCCAGATTTCGCTATCGCGTTCAACTCTTAAAGGCGAAGCTTAAGGGTCCCCCCAATTTTTATCCTTATTTTCTGTTTTAATAGATGTGGCAAAGTCCGTCGTTTCTTGCGGGTACTAAGTCAATGATTTTGTGCATGAAAGTCATTGAGTAAATCTCGCCCTTCTCCATATAATAAGTATAACGCAACCGGAAAGAAATGCTTCACTTACACATTTAAAAGATTTATGCGCCATCGCACTCCGTCAAGGTTCATGACCAGGAAAGCTGCGTGGAACACAATGGAGATGTCACAAAACTTTCATGAAAGATACAGACGCATCGCATGGTCTTGAGCAGGGGCAGAAGTAACCGCAACGAAAAGCGGTTACACACACACACACAAACACACACACACACACGTTTGTTCTTCATCTGTAGCTGTTACTTGCCTTGACCAGTCAATTTTTCTTGGGGAGTGCGCGTTGGACGTGACCGTCGCTGTTACGAAGAATGAAGCTAAATTAGAAGATGAGAACGGCAGCTCGGCGAATCGAGACAAGAACGAAGAAGTGGTCCATTTATATAACATTTGCGTTAGGCGCCGGCTTAGGGCCTACCAACAATCATTCTGGAGATAGTTCTGCAGAAAATAAATTTTAATATTCGAGAAAACAATACCCAGCGCTTCCACGACTTGTAAGACGATGTCTGGTAATATGACAGTCAGACACAGAGACGAAGAAATTTATGGGCTGCTGAAGAAATACGTTGGAGCCGTCCCCACCAAGAAGGGTAGCTTGGTTGCGGGCCGCGGCCTCGTAGGAACCGTGAGACCGAGTCTCTCGAAGTTGCTCGGAGAGATCGCCGCTTTTAATGGCGTTCTCCCATTGTTCTTCTTTTTAGAAACCTGCATCCTGTAAAGTGAGACACTGCAGAAGCATATGATCCAGTGAGGAGTATTCTCTGTCGCAGTCTGGATAGTCCAGTGTCACGTACGGGACAAGGTGGTTAATTCTACGTCGAGAATGGAAGGACTTTGTTTGAAGCATTGAATGCTTGATTTCTGCGGTTTTACGTGCCAAAACTACAATTCGATTATGAGAGACGGCGTAGTTGAGTAGTCCGCGCAGTACACGGGCCTGAACATTTCGAATCCATCTAAATGCAGCCGCCGCGGCCGGAATTCGAGCCCGCGACCCTCGGACCAGCAGCCGAGTACCACAGTTACTAGACCACCGTGACGGGCCCTGTGTCAAACAAAGAACCGACGACTTCGTCTGGGAGACTTTGTGATGAGATGATGGGAAAGACCTTCGTGATATGTGCGATGGCAGAGATTTCGCATTTCAACGCAACAGCGCGAGCAAGTAAGCCTACTCCAGCCAGCCAAAAAGATGGCGATGATTATGAGGATCTGTATTACAATGTTAGAGCTCACTCTAACTCCAACCCCCATCGCGAGAGCTGCCAACAAGTGAACCTACCGGAGTATTAAGAACGAAGGAATGAAATGAACTGACCAATAGGAAAATGAAGGCTCTGAACTGCACATTGAGTCGTCACAGCACCAATTGCGTCCGCTGGAGACACTTTTCCGCCAAGTTAGCATTTTCCGAATTTATGACGTAAGTAGCAAAAGAACAATAATAATAGTGGTGCACTGTTTAATCCCAATAATTTTCTACCAAACAGTAAGGAACTCGAATTCTACTCGATTACAAAGTTATTACATTTTGCTGGGAAATAAATTCTGCGAAGAAACTGACAATCATCATAATGCAGTAATACGTGTGGGCTTCAGGAAACGAGAGTTCCGATGTGGGCTTGTTGGTGGTTCACTTGAAAAACTTTGATGTAGCGCAAAACAAGTAGGTGCTTCTTTAGCGCTGTGTGGTGTCCATATGTGCCTTCTCGTGTCCGTGTGTTGTTTTGCGCTACATCAAAGGCTTCAGGAACTCATTTCGGCGCAGAAGCTAAACAGAGAATAATGAACCTGGTCGAATATAGCTTCTTTATGTGCATTTTCTTTTCCTTATCGCCTTATCAGGTTTTCTGGGAGTATCTTAAATGCGAAGCTTTTCTTGGAGAACATGATTCATTTTGACCGTATCTATCTATCTATCTATCTATCTATCTATCTATCTATCTATCTATCTATCTATCTATCTATCTATCTATCTATCTATCTATCTATCTATCTATCTATCTATCTATTTTCAAAGCCTTCAAAAATCCAGCTTATAGCCTGTTTTCTTAGTTCGATTACATACTTCTTGAAGTTGACGTCATGAATTCGCATTTCTGAAGACCAGGTAGAAATATCCATGAACAACGCAAATTATAAAGGTGCTTCTTAAGCCATCTGAAATCCTTGATGTAACAGGATTTCATGTCCTCCATTAAATCCGCCCTGAAGTTGACTTCTTCAGCCTGGATATCTGGCCTCTAAGATGATATGTCCCTAAATACGACGGATTGTTCACTTTTTGTGCTAGCTATGGTGATACGTCTTGATATCGACAACTCGACACCTTTGTCGGCTACCTCACGATCAATGGTAAAACGAGAAATTCACCGTTCGGACGGCTTTAACGGTGTTCAGCTGGCTTGTATTTCAGATGACTGCTATAATTACACAGCGGAACTGCTTACAGATTAAGAAGGAAAACATCCACTTGGGAGTTATCAGCCTGACGTATAGAGCGCAAAATGCAGCGCCAGCAAAGAAATGTTTATGAGCGCCAAAATCTTAAAGCCCCTTCAGAAGGAACGGTGCGGCTCCGGAACGGCAAATGCTACCGTGATCGCATAGAACCTCACCAGCAGCAGACATCACACGTCATAGCTCACTGGTGATCCTCACTACGCTGATCGTTTACAGCAACGCGCAAATTGAAGAGAGGAAAGCATAACGAGTCATCACCCTGGTCGTTCAGTCGCGATGATTACAATACGTAAGCTACCAGTTTGTGCTCAGTACGATCACATACCCTGATCGCATAGCTTTCGGAAGAAAAAAGCATACATATGCTCGCCACGAATTCGCTATTGTTGATTGTGAACATCAACATGAGAGACATGCATCACTACGAGTACACGCAGTCTGACAGACTGTAGCAACAGCACTCGGTCTGCACCGCATGCAGTAAATATCCTTGCAGTTTCTGTGTCTTGAGCACCGGCGAACGATACACCAAAGGCTATCAGGAAATAAAAAATCACAGCATATCCACGGGGTGAATGATGATGAGTGGGCGAAGCTCCGGAGGGAATCATCGGTAAACCGTGAATCTTTCGCGTAAATCGTCCTGTCGATAATCATGTAAAGGCGTGAGAAACACTGTATTCGTACGCTGGGATCTCGCGTTTAAGGGGGATATGCTGTGCTAGAGCCAGGCCTTGCGCGGAACTGCAGGACAGTGACAGCGTAAGCAGGAGGAGCTACTTTCTTAGAGGCCACTTTAAACGCTTGAGGAAACTAGTTCAAGTAGAAGTGGTAGGTATCTCCTGCGCCATAACTTATCATTTTGCCAAGTAGGGAAGTACCCACTACGCCATAATTACCAGTGCCTCCGTAATGGGTTCAGAGCTACAAAGCACGCAGCTCTGTGTTCTTTCAAATGATGCCTCGACCTCGTTATACAATCCATTTTCGCGTCGTGTAGCGGTGTATTACTATTTTTGAACGTAACATTACGTTTGTTAATGAGATTCCGCGGGAGACATTATACCTGTTTAGGTCTTTTAGCGATAATTTGGGACTTATGGAAGCTTAACATACAGCTCTTGCGCGAAGAAAATTTTGTAAAGAAAGTGAAAGAATTGATACTTGAAATGACACAGTGTCGACAGCTTCCAATATTTGCACGCTGGGAATTGTTCAAAGAGAAAGTTAAAAGCGAAGCTATCGGTATTTCATGCGAGATAGCTCAGAGGAAAAGAGCCGAAAAACGTTACCTTCATGACTTGCTTCATAAGTTGCACGCCTTTGAAAGCCCGCAACTCGGGAAGTACGTTGACGAGATAAATGTAGTCCGAGCACAGATGCAGAAGCACGATACAGATGCGTACAGAGGGGCAATGGTGCGTTCGCGTGCTTCTCGTTTCATTGATGAGGAACCCACAAAGAAAGCTCTTGGCGATGAAAAGCGATATGCACTTTCCAAAGAAATCTTGGAAATTGAATCACATGGTTCTGTGTGCACAGAGGTGACGCAAATAACGGCCGTATTTGAAGACCACTACAGAAATCTGTTTACAGCGGCTAGACGTCTTAGTGATTATGAAGAAAAAGCCGATCAATTTATTGCCCTTATGCCACACTTGCAAGATGATGATCGACTCATTGTGGATGTGCCCATAACGAAGGAAGAAATTAAATGTGCTATCGGAGCGCTACAGAGAAACAAAACACCTGGGCCAGACGGTCTCAGTGCGGAATTTTATGTGGTATTCGAGGAAATGCTTCTACCTTTTATTGAACTGCTTTTTAAAGAGGCCTATGAACATGGTGAACTGCCTAACTCTTTCTATCAGGGCTATACAACCTTAATCCCGAAAAGTACCGACAGCGAAGCCCTAAAAAGAGTAAATGGATATAGGCCGATATCCCTATGTAATGTCGATTATAAAATATTTGCTAAAGTACTCACAAATAGGTTGCAGATTATCATCACTAAACTAGTAGGGGATCAGCAAACATGTGGAATACGAAGTCGTTCTATACAGACGAATATACATATAGCACGGTCAGTTCTTGAGTGCATTGAAGGAAGTGTCGATCAAGTAGCTCTTCTTCAGATTGACCTCGCCAAGGCCTTTGACAAGGTACAGCATGATTTTTTATTCCGGCTACTGCGTCACCTACGGCTAGGCGATGCATTGTACAAAGGCATAGCACTTTGTTATAAAAGGTGCACAACAAGGTTAATTGTAAATCGCACTCTGTCAGGCGTAATCCAGGTGAATTCATCCGTACGTCAGGGGTGCCCGCTGTCCCCTTTACTTTTTGCCATATATATGGAACCGCTTTGTCTGAGTGTACTTGTTAATTCTAGCATTAGAGGATACAGGTATGAAGTTGAGGAAATTAAAGTTTTAGCTTATGCGGACGACATTGCCTTCTTTTGCACCGATAAACCTAGTGTTCAGGAAGCAATAGATACCACATTGCGGTTTTGCGACATTGCGGGAGCTAGCATTAATTTTGAAAAAAGCAGAGGATTTTGGATAGGCATGTGGGCTTCAACTCCTTCAGTGTTTGCGAATGTTCATTGGAATGAAGCTCCAATTGGGTACCTTGGGGTACCTCTCGATAATTACCGTAATAGTGGTCGTCATTGGACGTCTGCCATAAGTACTATACGTCGAAAAGTGGCTAATTGGCAGGGTCGTGACCTTTCTATTTTTGCTAGAGCTAAAGCATGCAATGTATTTCTAGCGTCAAAACTTATTTATGTCCTGCAGGTGTTGCACTGCTCCCGTGTCCATTTACAGGCATTTCACAGAATATTCGCTTGTTTTATTTGGCGTTCATCTTGGGAAGCTATGAGAAGAGACTATCTTTTCCTACCGCTCGATAAGGGGGGCCTCAATCTTGTGCATTTGTTTGTGCGACAATTGGTACTTCGCTTCTTCTACCTGAAAGATGTTTGTCATCCATTTCTACTAGCCGTTCTTAGAACCCGTATTGCTTATCACCTCCCTTTTCTTTTTGTAACGACAAACACTCCTCAAGAATCGCGGCTATGGGGCTTTCTGAAAGAAATTGTTGACACTCTCTGTTTTTTAAAAGCTAGATTCACATTAGAGTACTTATATACTGTCGATAGAACAACACTATCTGCTGCACTCGTGAACGACCTTTTCTCTGCGCCTGTTTACCGGTTGCCATATTTGTCGTTATCTGGACATGATGTGTTTTTCCGTGTACGTAAAATGTGTGTATCACCTGCTGCGAAAACGTTTTTCTTCAAGCTACACACGGGTACGTTACCTGTGAAGACCTGGCTTAATGAAAAAGGAATACACGTACCTTGGTCAGTAAACTGTAGACTTTGCAGTCAACCTGAGACCATTGAACATTGTTTTATTGTTTGTCAAGATGCATTTTATTTTTGGGACATTCTCAAGCGGACGATTAGAAAAGAACTTCCCCTCACACCTCATGGAATTAGGTTCCTCCCGTTCAGCAAGAGCAGTAGTACTATGCCGTATGATATGGTCATGTTGTTAGGACTTTATGCCCTCTGGAGGAGCCGCATGATTGACAGGCATGCTGAACCACCTCGCTCGACGAAGTCTGTGTTCCGAGAAGAGGTTGCCCAAGTACGCAGTGTGGTTGAGACTTTTGATCCTGTTCCGGACTGGCTTTCGCTTCTGGACGCTTGTGTCTGTTTGCCTGACTTTTGAGGAGTCTATGAGCTTAAAAGTGCAAAGGCGTGTTTTGTTTATGCTAGACTGTTAATATGTGTGCAACTGTATAGTACAATTCAAACCCATTTACGGAACTATTTCCATGCAATAAAGAAAAAAAAAAACAAGCGTAGCTCAGTGGTAGAACGCTCGACTGCCACGCCGAGAGCCTGGGTTCGAATCCAGGCAGAGGACACAACTTTCGGAATTTCTTTTTTTCATAAAAGTAGACGTGGCTACGTAGATCACCAACAACGAACACCATGGGATGTACAGACCCACGCCCTAAGGAGCTTCGCCCCTAAAATACAGTGAAAAACAACTGGAGGTTCATGATGTCTCTAATTAGAATTCTCACGCACCTATCTAGGAATTCGTTATATGCATATCGCGCTAAGCAGATTATTTGCGACGCACTGGTCACACGAACGCTACAAAGTCCTATGCATTCATGATGTCCGAAAGCCCTAGAGCACGGCACGTGTAGGTTGGACACGGGTTAGCAACATGCGAGGCGCGCACTGTCACAGAGGAAGCAAATACTGCGGTCCACCAGTTAGGAAGCGTGCTTATAGGAGGATCCCTGGTCGGTGTCACGAGATCTGATACCGCAGCTCATCATTCTGTACTGTTACATAACGCGCAAAGTTCAATAGCGCTCACCACAGGCATGCGCAGTTTCCTTCGAATCACTTACCCTGGGTTTCTGGTCTCAGAAGTGCGGTGACACCGACGAAGCCTAATGGTATGTGAGCTGTGTCAAATTAGCTGCTGCGATCGCCTGAACGGCGTCGCATGGACGAGACCTTCAATAACCTAGGTCACTCTGACATGCTCCTCCGCTGCACATGTCGTTCGGCAGGCCCTGCAGCGCTAAGGCTCCTAAAAGAAAAGCAGCGCGTCGACTGCGCGCGTTACTCGAAATCTCACTGCAGAAGTAATTTGTTTTAGCCCGTGTAGCAAAGAAGACTGGGAAGACACCCTGCGAAGCGCTGACCACCAGACACAACTCCGGGCCGTCCAGAGGGCTCACGAGAGGACGGAGGCTCACGGGCTTCCCGTCCAGACGTAGGTGTTAACTTCAACCCCTGCCGACCCCTAAACCAAGAGTCAGTGGTGGCAAGGGATTCCCAAGACTTGATAAAGCTATATACTCCTCCTAAGCCAGTGTCTGTCCCAAGGTTGATTCTGTCTTGCATGCTGCTCCATGGCTGACAACGAATACCTTCGCCGAGTTGATCGGGCCCAATGGTCCTATTGATCTCCGATACGCCCGTCGGGAATGAATCGACGTCTTGATTTGCCTCCCCTCATATCGCATACTTAAGGACTACGAAAAAACTAACAGACTAAGCCCATTCTACGCCCCGCCATAAGAGCTTAGGCTGTGGTAGCTAAAGGGCACGTGACGTACTGAAGACGCCCACATGTGCTAGTTTTCTTTACAGTTTAAGTTGTTTTGAAGACGTACATACCTGCTGAAATGAGGTGGAACCACATTCGCCGTATGAATACCAAGATGACAGTAAACGGCTGTGTGATCATGTTCAAATCTTCCATTTAGACATCTGCGTGGGTAATCGGTGCCATGCAGACCTCCCGGCGCTAAAGGTAGCATCGGGAGTTACGTAGCACGCGCAAGGAAAATCTCTGGCGCTTTTTGATACGCTGTAAAGTCCAGTCTGTATAGATGCATAGGCGAACGAATGCTTGTTTCAGCAGAAGGCGCTGCAGTAAACGTTACTCAAGCAGCGCAACCACTTAATAAAGTTACACCGCCCAAACGAACGGGACGGGCCAGAAGAAACAAAACGCAGGTGCTTTTCACATATAAGGACCAACCGGTCAAAGAGCTCATGGAGGCATTCTATGTAACAAGGAGGGGGAGTTATGCATTAGCCAGACTTCGATATCTTTAGCCGAAATAAAAAGAAGCCATTCTAATCAGTAATTCGGTCTTCCTTGACATGGAACTTTTTCCCTTCGTGTGTCGTTTCTTCTGTGTGTGGTACTCCGACCGCGTCGTATCGCTCATCGTGCGCTCCTCCGCGTATGAATTTATACCGTGTTTAAATTTCTTAAATGTACCAATAATTACCGCGCCTGCCTTTATGTAGCCTGGCTACTTAGTGGTGAAGCACGTGCGTGAGCAAAAAATCGCGCGTATCGGAACAATCAGGAGACGAGAAGAATTATGCCATGGCAAAAGAACTGGCCCCGTATCTGCGTAGTTCGCTGCAAATGTCGTCGAAAGACGATAGTCTTCTGGCGGCCGTACTGTACGTTGCGTGAGATATGAACGCCATCTGGCAGCGCAGTCGGGAAACATGAGCTTGTGCAGAATCTCTGGGCAACTGCCAGGTGGCAGCACCACATCATCGGCAGAGGCCTTTTTCGTGCATAGCGTCGCATTGTTAGCGCAGCCTAACACACACTAGGTTCTTTAGAATTACGTCTATATATATTTTCTAGTAAAAGAACACACAACCTAATACTTACGTATTGTTGCGCCTCAGATATGCGGAATATTTATTTTTTGATCGACAATGTTCACAAGGGTGAACGCAGCTACCAGTTCAAGATGGCTGGGCGTTAGGCAAGTGCCTAAACTTTGGCCGGGTGGCTGAATCCTGTGAAAGGCAGACAAACAGAAAGACTGCGCAAGATTTCTGCGCTCAAGTATCCCAAGAAAAACTATCGTCTTTAAAAGAAAAAGAAAAAAAAGAAAACTGTGCAACTGTACATGGATGTGCAGCGAGGATACGGTTATCTAGCAATGGGAAACATATTGTCCGAAAACACGCAGGGAACAAGGGCAGCTATGCAGGCAACGCGAAATTCTTTAGGTCCCATATGTTTCCCTGTCTCGCCTTGCTTACGGTGTGAGTTGTAGCGTTTAAATGCAGCCTCGCACAATCAGTTCCTGAGCCGCCAACAAAACTTACGCTTGTACAACATGATGTGCCAGGGACCTTTTTACGTAGCACATGCCTAATTCCTTGTGACGTCCACAAATTTATGCAAAAGCGTAATTATGAATAGTGTAGCCCGACTTCCTCAGGTTGATATAGAATGCCACAGTACTGCCGCGTCGCTCACTGAGTTTCTTTTATGGATGTTTAAAATAAAACAGCGACCACGGAACTGTCGCCCCTATACAAAAGAAATAAATTTCGCGAAAAGAAGTAACATGCAGGCAAGTCCATTCGAACCTGGACACGTGACCCAGAATCAAGTGAAAAGACGTGAAAACTAGCGTGCGGTATGTTCCCGACAAAACCATGTAACATCCCCTCACTTAAGAAATCACGTGGCTTAATTGATCTTTTACAAGCCAGGAGAAGCTAGGTCGGCCACAAGCTCCACTCGTAGTCCGGTCTTGCTCCACTAGTGGAAGCTGCTCACATTTCTTTCAATGTTTTAATGATACAAAATACGTACGTCACTATAGATTAAAATTATGATAGGACATTTGGATACCTGTATAACACAAATAACATCAAAATAAACATAATAAACATACAGATCTTCGGCAGGATGTGGTATAAAGACATATTCAATATTCGCGCGGGCGTGTAGGTATCAACGACATTGGCAATGCACGTTTTTAGAAGTGTTGTCGGCGAAACTAGAATAAGTTTTGAACCTCGTTTCCGCGGGTGTTCAGAAAGCGTGTCTAATGATTTTAAATGCAGGAACGCAGATATGTGTGCACATTAAGCGGAAGTGCTTTGTTCCTGGTGTCACACACTGTAAGGTGAATCAGAGAGAGAATTTGAAGAACAGTTAACAAAAACTAGATTAATTAACTGTTAAAACAGGACATACAGATGCTCAAAACTAAATGTAGAAAGGAAGTTTGTTATACAGGTAATCAATATCCATGGTGATATTTGCAGAACGGTGACGCTGCTGATCCTAAAGGTTCATGAAGTCCGACTAATTCCGCCCAAGAACCCGAAACTGGGTGGTGAAAGCGCAACTGCCGCTAGTTTCGGCAGTGGCCTGTGTGACACAGTTGTTCCCCCTCGCATTGCCGAGCGCCGATGAGCAAGTGTCGTTATCAAGCGGCGATCCTTATTGTTTCGTTCCTGCTCCTGGCAACGCATGCCGGCGTGGCAACTCGACAGCGGCAAGCGCTCGTAGTCACTCGGCAACTCGAGGGGGTTCGCTGTGCCACACAGGCTTGTACAGCAGGTAGCGGCAACAACGCTCGTTGGCCATGCAGTTTGTTTCCTCGTCGCAGCCGGATTTCATCGCTCTGTGGGAATTCACAGCTTCTGCCCAACGAAAAAGCCGACGAAGCAGCACTTAACGGTCTTCGATATGAAAACTATAAGCGAATCTATTTCACCAAATATGATGCTTCCCAAATGGCTAAACGATTCGCTTACGAAGAAAGGAGCCGGCTATGAAAGTTACCGACACATCATAACCCTTTCCTATACTCAGTCTACCCAGATTTCCAATCAAAACAATCCAACATTCGTCGACATCTGGAAACATTGTATCATCGACTTCGGTTTGAATAAACGACTTACGGCACCGCTTCCATCAGGAGACAAGCCCACACTGCAGCAACTGTGGCTCTATTGAAACCGTAGAGCATATTTTGTTTGAGTGCCGAGCTTACGACGATGAGCGTGCGCTCTATGACCATTTCATGCAGTCACTTACACAGATCCGTTTATCACCTCAGTGTGTTTTAGGCCCTCTAGCTTGCCCCACACAACAGAGACGTGGGATGGACTTTTCGTTTACGTATTTAAAAAGTATAGGCCAACTCGATAGACTTTATATCCATCGTCACCATCACTCACCCATCATGCAACTCATCGTATCACCTCACTGCGGGTTGATGCTAACAGTGAAGTATCTTTGGACGCAATTAGGCATCATAGTCTGAAACACAAAGCCCAAATTTTCTTTCTTTTTTCTTTTTCACTGTCTCTTGCACTTCTTTTTACTCGCCTTTCTGTCCCCAAACTCACTCCCTACGCAGAGTAGCATGTCAGCGATATTTCAGCCCAGCTAAATTCTCCGCCTTTCAATAAAGAGCTCTCTCTCTGTCTCTCTGTACAGATTCCATTTACAAGGAACTGCCCTTCTTCAGTATGCTTGAGCGTCCAGCTGTTCTAATTTAAAAGTTTGTCCAAATTTGTTAATTACTGCTCAGACTTTCGCTCCTAAACGCATTACAATGCGTGCCACCATTAAGAAAACAATTCTGCAAAATGCACAGTTACACTGCGTCTCTCATAATCAGAGCTGGTTTTGGGACGTTAAACCCCACAAATCCAATCACGGTTACATTGTAGCGGTAAGGGAGTAGAAAACTCTCGATTTATTATGGGCGAAGCTCTGCCCTGAACTAGGTTTGACAATATTAGTAACTAAAGTGTTCCACCCACGCCGGCGTCCCTTCTTCGAATGTCTCTTGCAGGCAAACTCGAGGGCCCACGTCTCTGCCTTGTGCGCGTGTACGAGAGGCACGCGTTGCGCCGCAACCATGCAATGAGATATGAAACGCAAGACGTGGCAGACGCTCTTCTCCGTGGCTCGCTCGCTACCACGGACGTTTAGCAGTAAGCTCCGCGCCAATATGCGTTTCTCTATTTATTACCCTGCGCACACTTTCTATAACACCCTGTATACTTCCCCTGAATTCCGGATGGCTTCCATGCTAGAAAGGCTGCACTGAGTGAATGGCCAGTGCATGGTCAGGTTGAGTACACGAGGCTTAGGCCAGGCTGAGTGAATGGCCAGGTTGAGTAGAAGAGTTTTTAACACATTTTGGGCAGAAGCGTACACCAATCACGCGCAAGAGAGTGTTATCACTTGGCCTCGGCTTGTCGCATTGCGATTCGTGGAAAAAAGCGATTATTCGCGAGAGCTAATACGTATAAATTGTCGGCATGTGTTGATCGAACGCATTATATAAATTTCTCCGAAACAGGGCGCACATATGCCATGCGCCTATGAAAAGTTACGTTGTTAGGCATGGACATAAAAGAATGCCACGTTATTGGTACCATATCATCAGAAGAAAGTTTTCTGATGCCGCACTACGGATAAAATTTTATGAAAACTGGGTTCCATAAATTTTATTGAAAAATTCACGTACAGTCAGCAGCAAAAGTCTGCGGGATCGGAGACATCATGAAGACCTTTATTACCGCTTAGCCTCGCAACATAGCCTCAAATTAAATGTTTCAGAGGGTAGATGCTTTTGCGATGCACAGGCTGTATGATTTATTCCGAGGCTATGTTGCGTGGCTAAGCGGTAATATAGGCTTTTACGAAGCGCCCGAGCCGCCTTTGTGTATGTACAGATCATTGTTTTTGTGAGCATGCGTGTACATGTACGCGTACAGGTATATGTACAATTAAAAAATTTGAAGGGAGGAGGGGTGCGGTGGAACATCCCTCTGGCTACGCTTGTGCTGAGTGCCTTATTATCATATAGCGGTTTTGGGACGTAAAATCACAGCCGTTGTTGACGTCATTGCCCTTATTCTCTAAGGAACTCCTTCTGTACCGTTACTACTAAGCGCCAGTTGCCACTTATTTTTATTTACTGATTTATTTATTTTTCTTGGAAATACCTCGAACACCCTTTGTCAGACGGCTTTCCATGAGGGCTTTATTATCAACCTATTGTTAATAAAACCAAGATTCAATCACCTTTCTAAAGTCATCCGGGTTTGTGCGATCGATGACAATTGTGGCAGGAGCCTTCTAATTACGGGCTGTCTCAGTGAACAAGTGATATCGGGTCGTATTGCAAGCAGGAGATGGGTATACGCATTTGTGGTGCCTTTTGCAGGCTTAAAGATTAAGGGAACAAAATGTTGCTGATCGCTCAATCAAAGGAATTGATCCCTGTATCAAAGCCGTACGAGAGCGTCGTAGAACATATATAAGGTGCGTTCGTACAGCTATGAGCATGTGCGGCGTTAGCGCGGCGGTGGAGCACTGGCCCCCTCTCGTCGTGGAGCGAGGGGCTGCGAGTTCGATTCTCAGAGCATGAGAAGAAGTTTTTCTAGGTGTCTTTGTTTCCTGTTCTTAGATGCATATTTTACTACATCATATCCGTTACGGTAGTGACGAATGGGCTCGCGGTTGACCTCGCATAGAACACTTTCGCGTTAATAAGGTGGAGGCCCTCAGGAAATGGGAAAAAGTGTTCGTCCTCTGACACGCGCACGTGCTAATACACACTAATAAAGACAGTCTGCCGACAACGCATGCAGCAGTGGTGAAGACCGGCCTGAACGTACAATTTACAACGCACGATAGTCTAAGAGTGGTGTGGCGAAACGTTCATGTGCCCATTGGTTGCTCATTTTTCGAAAACTTCAAACACGCAACTGCGAAGCCCCGAGGTGCCAGCGGCTGAAAGCAAAGGAGATGTGGGAAACAACAAAGCGTCGCTAATAAAAAATCTGGTTTTCATCTCTGGCGCGTGTTTCTAATCGGAATGGTAAATAATGTGGAACACTCAATTGTCATAAGAGTTTATCTTTTTCGTGAGAGTTTATAGCTTTAACCAATGCATTGCCACTATACTGAAATTTAAATATTCATCCTCTTAATTATCACTATCAACTCAAGTTATCAATTGTGATTCGTACGCTTTTACGTAGTATTGTCCATATTGATGGGTTTGTCGGTGAAACTTTAGTAAATAGCATTACTAGGTTCTCTGAGCTTGATAACCGTCTTCTACCTAAAGTGCGCATGAATTACACTGGATTCACTACCACATTTAGAGAAGCGGGGCTGCGGAGTCACTTTCCTTATTCATTTAAATAATCAACCATGGTACATGCATTCGAACGCTCAGCAAACAAATATTTTTGGCAAGAGTTGTCTTCACCTTAGCAACTGCGTTGCACGTATGTGTGTACAACTTATACTGCTTTCGTGTTTCGCGTTTTAACCTGCTGTTGTTTGTTCTGGGAAATTATTCTTTGTTATTTTTCTTAGCGTTTTTCGCCTAGTTAAACAGATATGTATTTTTTTCCTTTTAGGTGTGTTCATTTTTTTCCACCGTAACCACTGGACGATGTACATTTGTTTTCGTTTTCTTTTTTTTTCTGTCGCGCTCACATTATGTATAGAAGCCGCCCTGACGGTGTGTGACTTTCTCCCTGCTGGCAACAGCTGCCTTCACCCTAGGAACTGCTTTGTACCTATGTATGTAGAGCTTTTATTGCTGCCATGTCTTGTGTCGGAACCTGCGGCGGTTTGTTCTTGGAAGTTATTCTTTCGTCTTTTAGGTGCGGAGCACCTTAGGCGCTGGCCTGCGGCGTATCTCAGGTGCGTCACGGTGGGCCGATCATGGAGGCGATGCAGGACAGTGTATGTGTAGGGTTATCGTGTCAGAAGCGATTCTGGCGAGTTTCTGCTAATGATCCTGGACTGTCGGCGTCTAACGTCGTCGTCGTGGCCATGTTAAGGCAAGCCCATTAGCAGCGACTGACGTTTCCTGTGCCGCGCTGCCAAGACATAAACTGGCGGACGTGTACACCCGAAGGTGGTACAAGAAGGGCGGATGGCCAGGAATTTCTCGATGTGTTGGCCTTGTTCAATTTGACACAAGTGGTTTCTCTGCCGACACGCGGCAGTGCTATTTTAGATCTTGTATTGCCTGATCATGTACTTGTCAATGTTTTAGACACTATTAGTGATCACAATGTGCTTCATTGTGAATATATTTTGGAAAACAAAAAGTCAGAAAAGCCAAAGAAAGTAGTCTACAACTACGCGAGGAAAAATGTTGGTATGATTATGAATAAGCTGTCATCCTTTGGAATTCTTGCGCACCTTGTCGTTGCGCACAACTAATGAAAACTGGCATGTCGTGCAGAAGCAGCTGACCGAACTAAAAGAAAAGTATATTCCAAAAACTGAAGTGACATCATCAACTCAGAGCGCATGGTTCAACTTGCATGTCAAACGCTCCACAAATAAAAAAAAAACGACTCTACTCGAAAGCAAAGCAGTCGGGGTCTGATAGTGACTGGGAACGTTACCGCGAACAATCTAAGCAATGCAAGATTGAAATCGAAGCAGCCAAAGATAAATTCTTTAACAATAATATCACAACGCTTTTAAGGGAAAACACAAAAAAATTCTGGAAGGTAATTAACCCCAAACCTTGTTCGTCATCCCAAGTGTCCATTTCCAAGGACGGCGTGCTCCTTTCGCCATGATGTGTTGCGACGGAACTCAATGAATTTTTTGGTTCTGTGTTCACAGATGAAAACCCCATTCCGTCTGACCTTAAATTCACAACTCTCGTGTCAGTCATGGACGATTTAAGTATTTCACACCAAGGTATTGAACGCGCCATCGAAAGGCTCCCAAATAATTCGGCACCCGGCCCTGACGGCATCTGCACCAAAATGCTAAAAATAACCAAGCCTGTCATTTCTGACATTCTAGCAGGTGTTTTTCAGCAATCAATTGATAGCGGAAGCGTACCAGATGCCTGGAAAATTGCCCACATCACCCCTATTTTTAAATCAGGTGACCCCTCTATGCTTTGTAACTACAGACCGATTTCACTAACAAGCATACCGTGTGAACTTTTAGAATACATTATATCATCTGCAGTTATGACATATCTCACCACTCATAACTTCTTCTTACCAACTCAGCATGGCTTCCAGCGCGGCCGTTCATGTGAAACCCAACTATTTGAACTTATAACTGATATTCACGAAGCCATACACAATAAAATAGATATTGATGCAATATTCATCGACTTTGCCAAAGCCTTCGACAAGGTACCCCATAACCGTCTAAACATGAAACTCCGTGCCCTGAACATCAACCCCAACATCTCTAATTGTATTGCCAATTTCCTGTCCGATCGCCACCAGTCTGTTTTTATTAATAATACTTTGTCTCCTTTAATAAAAGTAAAATCAGGTGTTCCGCAAGGTACCGTGCTAGGGCCTATCTTATTTTTAATTTACGTCAACGATTAAGTGATCACCTGTCATCCCCAATCAGACTTTTTGCTGATGATTGCGTAATTTACAGACAAATTACTAACCACATCGATGTGAGGGCACTTCAGTCCGACATTAACCAAATCACCAGCTGGTGTCATCAATGGCAAATGGAAATTAATGTCGCGAAAACGAAGTACATTCAGTTCACAAGAATTACAAACCCTGAACTGCATTCCTACACGATGAACAGTATGCTAGTTGAAAATGTATCTGCAATAAAATACTTGGGCGTCCATCTCACGCACAACCTCTCATGGAATGCTCATGTTGAGGCAGTGACTAGTAAAGCTTCAAGAGCTTTAGGATTCATTAAATGTCATTTGCACTCTGCGAACCAGTCCACCAATCTTCTAGATAGCATACATAACGTTAGTTCGCTCAAAAATGGAATACGCCGCTCTAATTTGGAATCCTAACGAGCAATACCTGATTCATAAAGTCGGGACCCTTGAAAACAAAGCAGCTCGCTTTATCACAGGAAAGTATTCGCGGGTTCATAGCATAACAGCTATTAAAAGGTTAGTGAAATTACCTGCATTAGAAAAGCGTAGGCTTATCGCATTGCTGTCCCATTTTTGCAGGCTTTATTTCAGTGATTCATCGTTCTTGCAGTAGCGCATTAAACCAGCTCATCGCATCTTTCCCCGCCTTGATCATGCATACAAAATACCACCCATGTTTGCGCGTACTAACTTCCTTCGTGACTCACCACTGTTTCTTGCCATTTATCATTGGAATAAACTACCAAGCGACGTTGTTACTGTTCGCGATCATAACACATTTGTTGGCAAATTAAAGGAGATGTGGAATGTAGAAACTTTGTATCTTTCTTTTGTTTCTTTTAGTGCATTGTATTATTGTTTACTGTATTATTGTATGCTTTGTTTACATGCCTTACTGAGTGCTACGTTGGACTACCATTTTTCTTTTTTACTGCGAATTTATGTTTTTTTTCGATTATATCTCGATATCTCGATTGTGAACATAACCCTACTGTATTGTAACTACCCCCCCTATGTAATGCCCACATGGACCCTTAAGGTATAGGAATAAAAAAAAAACACTGGCGCATCACCGCATGCTTCGCATCTTCCCTGTTCTTACGTGCATATTTTACTGCATCATATCCGTTACGGTAGTGACGAATCGGCTCGTGGTTGACCCCGGATAGAACACTTTCGCGTTAATAATGGGGGCCCTCAGGCAATGGGAAAAAGTGTTCGTCCTCTGACACGCGCACGTGCTAATACACACTAATAAAGACAGTCTGCCGACAACGCATGCAGCAGTGGTGAAGACCGGCCTGAACGTACAATTTACAACGCACGATAGTCTAAGAGGGGTGTGGCGAAACGTTCATGTGCCCATTCGTTGCTCATTTTTCGAAAACTTCAAACACGCAACTGCGAAGCCCGAGGTGCCAGCGGCTGAAAGCAAAGGAGATGTGGGAAACAACAAAGCGTCGCTAATAAAAATCTGGTTTTCATCTCTGGCGCGTGTTTCTAATCGGAATGCTAAATAATGTGGAACACTCAATTGTCATAAGAGTTTATCTTTGTCGTGAGAGTTTATAGCTTTATCCAATGCATTGCCACTATATCGAAATTTAAATATTCATCCTCTTAATTATCACTATCAACTCAAGTTATCAATTGTGATTCGTACGCTTTTACGTAGTATTGTCCATATTGATGGGTTTGTCGGTGAAACTTTAGTAAATAGCATTACTAGGTTCTCTGAGCTTGATAACCGTCTTCTACCTAAAGTGCGCATGAATTACACTGGATTCACTACCACATTTAGAGAACTGGGCTGCAGAGTCACTTTCCTTATTCATTTAAATAATCAACCATGGTACATGCATCGAACCCTCAGCAAACAAATATTTTTGGCAAGAGTTGTCTTCACCTTAGCAACTGCTTTGCACGTATGTGTGTACAACTTATACTGCTTTCGTGTTTTGCGTTTTAAACTGCTGATGCTTGTTGTGGGAAATTATTCTTTGTTATTTTTCTTAGCGTTTTTCGCTAGTTTAATAAATATGTATCTTTTCCTTTAGGTGTGTTCATTTTCTTCACCGTAACCACTGGACGATGTACATTTGTTCTCGTTTTCTTTTTTTTTTTTTTTTGTCGCGCTCACCTTATGCATAGAAGCCGCCCTGACGGTGTGTGACTTTCTCCCTGCTGGCAACAGCTGCCTTCACCCTAGGAACTGCTTTGTACCTATGTATGTAGAGCTTTTATTGCTGCCATGTCTTGTGTCGGAACCTGCGCCTGTTTGTTCTTGGAAGTTATTCTTTCGTCTTTTAGGTGCGGAGCACCTTAGGGGCTGGCCTGCGGCGTATCTCAGGTGCGTCACGGTGGGCCGATCATGGAGGCGATGCAGGACAGTGTATGTGTAGTATTATCTATAAAGCGATTCTGGCGAGTTTCTGCTAATGAGCCCGGGCTGTCGGCGTCTAACGTCGTCGTCCGTGGCCACGTCAAGGCAAGCCCATTAGCAGCGACTGACGTTTCCTGTGGAAACACGGCGCATCACCGCATGCTTCGCATCTTCCCAGGTTGACCGTTAGTGGAGCTCTGTCTTCTGCATTGCGTGACGTACGGAAACGCCGCGTCTTGCTGCGTGACATAGCTGTGCATGAGTGATGCCTGCTGTCATTGCAATCGCGGAACACCTCCGTTCTCTCCGTTCTGGTCTTTGCGACGGAAAATTTTCGTTGCCTTTTTTGCCTTATTAAACAAATAATATTTCTTTTTTTCGCAGCGTACATTTTCTTAACCATAACCACTGAACGATGTACATCTGTTTTCCTTTCTTTTTCATCTTTTTTGTCCCTTCGCATTATGTATGGAAGGCGTGTGACAGCGTCTGTCTTTCTCCCTGCATATTACCAATCATGTGGCCAATTCTCTGTAAAACTAACATTGTTGTTGAATAAATTCGATCCTGAAATGTAATGGCACACCTCGAAAAAGAAAGAACATTTCGCTTGAGAAGTACGCTTGTAGCAGCTGTCGTCCGTTGGCTATTTGAGAGAGCAGAACTTGGTTATTGTGTTTTGTCCACGTTGGCGAGCACAGTAAACTCTGTTCACGTTACGACGCTGCATCTTAAAGGAAGACTACTGCATTCTTTGTTCCCCCGAAAACACTGTCACCGAATGCCTCTCAGTTCCTAATGCTAGCGTTAGCACACAATTCCGCTACTGCGCCGCGAGAGCATGACGTACGCGCCTAGTGTTGAAGGTCCACGGAGAATTTTAATTATTCCGTATTTTTGCTGCGTAAAACAGCTCCACAACACGGTATCAAATGGACAGCGCTTTCACTCAGCAGTCAAGGTCCCTGTGAAACACGTGTACAAGTGCCATCATACTCAGTGCTTCAGTGAATTTTCAATGTGTTCTCGAAAACACCTAGATGTCTCTCACCCTAGTCTGATCAAACTACATGTCGTCCTATAACATACTAGAGAAGAATGGAACGGCGACATCGCCGACTGTTTTCAGATCACGTGAAAGTTATCGTCAAAAGTCGTTTTTGTAGCTTCAATGAGTGAAACACATAGTTTAGCACAACAAATGAATATTGCCAAAGGGTTGTCCCGACGGAACTTCAAAGCGCTAAGGTCCAAAGTTTATTGGAAAAACCATGCTCAGAACAAAAAAAGTGAATCGTACAATGAAGCATAGCAGCGTGAACACACGTCGGTCGACGACAAAATCTGACCAGCGGTGAATACGTCGGCTTTTATACATTCTTCACAGCGCTTTCCGTATTATCACTAGTGTCCTAGAAGGCACTCAATGTGCGCGTCGGGCATACAAATCTGTAAAAAGGTCGACACGATTCCGTAGCAGCACGCAAGATAAGCGCGGCCTGCGCCCCGTCACATGAAGGTGAAAAAGCGCCCCCTGTGAACGAACCAACAAGTACAGTTGCCAATGCATAAAAGCTACACGTCTTAAACCTGAATAACGGACTTAGAGGTCTTGGTGAACTGTCGCCTGCTTAATATTTATTTTACGGCGCGTTATCGACAAGCGGCACACAGCGTATTACACACGTATTATTCCAAGTACACATGCTTCATCTGGTCGGTTGTTTCCTACTGAGATCTTTACGACTGTATTTAGTGATGCGATTCGTAGGGCAATGCAGCTCAATTGTGAGGTTTTTAAGGAAGAACATAGAAACGTGTTACGGGGCTCCATTATATAACATTTTTAGCGAGCTCAAACAGAAAGAACTCGACTACGCTGACCTAAAAATTGAAGCCGCGAAACGTTTTTAAATCTATGACGGCACCAGAAACAAGGAAGCTTGCGTGCATGCGAAATGAAAACAATTAAGAGCTTACTTCTGCAATGCCCGCGACAGGTTCTACATGAGCACATGGCGTCTTACAGCGTCTGTACGATTTAGGGGCGAAGCTCCTTAGGATGTGGGTCGTTCCCTTCTCTGTAGTAGTAGTAGTAGTAGTAGTAGTAGTATCGTCGTCGTCGTATGTATGTAGCCACCTCGCGCCGCCGGGAGGCTCGCGCTCGGCGCGTGCCTCCCGGCGCGCTACCTCTCTCACTCTGGAGCGATGCCCACCACGCATTCTTTTACCTTTGTGAGTGTACTTGGGCTTCTGTTTTAATTAAGCAACGAATGTTGTTGCTTCAATCTTAAAATGGTTTGCAATGTATTTTTGGTGCTCGTTTTGCTCTGTATAGGCATTTCTAAATAACTACAATGTGTATTTTTTTCTCTCTTTTCATTTGTTTATTTCCCTGTATTGTATTCCTTATTTCTCTGTATTTCTTGATGTTAGTTCGGTTATTTACTTTGTACTTGTCCCCCTCACTCAATGCCCTATTGGGCCCTGTAAGGTATCATGAATAAATAAATAAATAAATAAATAAATAAATAAATAAATAAATAAAAACAAAATCTTGCTGATCGCTCTATCAAAGGAATTGATCCTTGTATCAAAGCCGTACGAGAGCGTCGTAGAACATATATAAGGTGCGTTCGTACAGCTCCGAGCATGTGCGGCGTTAGCGCGGCGGTGGAGCACTGGCTCCCTCTCGTCGTGGAGCGAGGGGCTGCGAGTTCGATTCTCAGAGCATGAGAAGAAGTTTTTCTACGTGTCTTTGTTTCCTGTTCTTACGTGCATATTTTACTGCATCATATCCGTTACGGTAGTGACGAATCGGCTCGTGGTTGACCCCGGATAGAACACTTTCGCGTTAATAAGGTGGGGGCCCTCAGGCAATGGGAAAAAGTGTTCGTCCTCTGACACGCGCACGTGCTAATACACACTAATAAAGACAGTCTGCCGACAACGCATGCAGCAGTGGTGAAGACCGGCCTGAACGTACAACTTACAACGCACGATAGTCTAAGAGGGGTGTGGCGAAACGTTCATGTGCCCATTCGTTGCTCATTTTTCGAAAACTTCAAACACGCAACTGCGAAGCCCCGTGGTGCCAGCGGCTGAAAGCAAAGGAGATGTGGGAAACAACACAGCGTCGCCCATAAAAAATCTGGTTTTCATCTCTGGCGCGTGTTTCTAATCGGAATGCTAAATAATGTGGAACACTCTATTGTCATAAGAGTTTATCTTTGTCGTGAGAGTTTATAGCTTTATCCAATGCATTGCCACTATATCGAAATTTAAATATTCATTGTCTTAATTATCTCTATCAACTCAAGTTATCAATTGTGATGCGTACGCTTTTACGTAGTATTGTCCATATTGATGGGTTTGTCGGTGAAACTTTTGTAAATAGCATTACTAGGTTCTCTGAGCTTGATAACCGTCTTCTACCTAAAGTGCGCATGAATTACGCTGGATTCACTACCACATTTAGAGGAACTGGGCTGCAGAGTCACTTTCCTTATTCATTTAAATAATCAACCATGGTACATGCAATCGAACCCTCAGCAAACAAATATTTTTGGCAAGAGTTGTCTTCACCTTAGCAACTGCTTTGCACGTATGTGTGTACAACTTATACTGCTTTCGTGTTTTGCGTTTTAAACTGCTGATGCTTGTTGTGGGAAATTATTCTTTGTTATTTTTCTTAGCGTTTTTCGCCTAGTTAAATAAATATGTATCTTTTTCCTTTTAGGTGTGTTCATTTTCTTCACCGTAACCACTGGACGATGTACATTTGTTCTCGTTTTCTTTTTTTTTTTTTTTTTTGTCGCGCTCACCTTATGCATAGAAGCCGCCCTGACGGTGTGTGACTTTCTCCCTGCTGGCAACAACTGCCTTCACCCTAGGAACTGCTTTGTACCTATGTATGTACAGCTTTTATTGCTGTCATGTCTTGTGTCGGAACCTGCGCCTGTTTGTTCTTGGAAGTTATTCTTTCTTCTTTTAGGTGCGGAGCACCTTAGGGGCTGGCCTGCGGCGTATCTCAGGTGCGTCACGGTGGGCCGATCCTGGAGGCCGTGCAGGACAGTGTATGTGTAGTATTATCCTATCAGAAGCGATTCTGGCGAGTTTCTGCTAATGAGCCCGGGCTGTCGGCGTCTAACGTCGTCGTCGTGGCCACGTCAAGGCAAGCCCATTAGCAGCGACTGACGTTTCCTGTGGGAAACACAGGCGCATCACCGCATGCTTCGCATCTTCCCAGGTTGACCGTTAGTGGAGCTCTGTCTTCTGCATTGCGTGACGTACGGAAACGCCGCGTCTTGCTGCGTGAACATAGCTGTGCATGAGTGATGCCTGCTGTCATTGCAATCGCGGAACACCTCCGTTCTCTCCGTTCTGGTCTTTGCGACGGAAAATTTTCGTTGCCTTTTTTGCCTTATTAAACAAATAATATTTCTTTTTTTCGCAGCGTACATTTGCTTAACCATAACCACTGAACGATGTACATCTGTTTTCCCTTTCTTTTTTCATCTTTTTTGTCCCGTTCGCATTATGTATGGAAGGCGTGTGACAGCGTCTGTCTTTCTCCCTGCATATTACCAATCATGTGGCCAATTCTCTGTAAAACTAACATTGTTGTTTAATAAATTCGATCCGTGAAATGTAATGGCACACCTCGAAAAAGAAAGAACATTTCGCTTGAGAAGTACGCTTGTAGCAGCTGTCGTCCGGTTGGCTATTTGAGAGAGAAGAACTTGGTTATTGTGTTTTTGTCCACGTTGGCGAGCACAGTAAACTCTGTTCACGTTACGACGCTGCATCTTAAAGGAAGACTACTGCATTCTTTGTTCCCCCGAAAACACTGTCACCGAATGCCTCTCAGTTCCTAATGCTAGCGTTAGCACACAATTCCGCTACTGCGCCGCGAAGAGCATGACGTACGCGCCTAGTGTTGAAGGTCCACGGAGAATTATAATTATTCCGTATTTTTGCTGCGTAAAACAGCTCCACAACACGGTATCAAAATGGACAGCGCTTTCACTCAGCAGTCAAGGTCCCTGTGAAACACGTGTACAACGTGCCATCATACTCAGTGCTTCAGTGAATTTTCAATGTGTTCTCGAAAACACCTAGATGTCTCTCACCCTAGTCTGATCAAACTACATGTCGTCCTATAACATACTACGGAGAAGAATGGAACGGCGACATCGCCGACTGTTTTCAAGATCACGTGAAAGTTATCGTCAAAAGTCGTTTTGTTAGCTTCAATGAGTGAACACATAGTGTTAGCACAACAAATGAATATTGCCAAAGGGTTGTCCCGACGGAACTTCAAAGCGCTAAGGTCCAAATGTTTATTGGGAAAAACCATGCTCAGAAACAAAAAAAGTGAATCGTACAATGAAAGCATAGCAGCGTGAACACACGTCGGTCGACGACAAAATCTGACCAGCGGTGAAATACGTCGGCTTTTATACATTCTTCACAGCGCTTTCCCGTATTATCACTAGTGTCCTAGAAGGCACTCAAATGTGCGCGTCGGGCATACAAAATCTGTAAAAAGGTCGACACGATTCCCGTAGCAGCACGCAAGATAAGCGCGGCCTGCGCAGCCCGTCACATGAAGGTGAAAAAGGCGCCCCCTGTGAACGAACCAAAACAAGTACAGTTGCCAATGCATAAAAGCTACACGTCTTAAAACCTGAATAACGGAACTTAGAGGTCTTGGTGAACTGTCGCCTGCTTAATATTTTATTTTACGGCGCGTTATCGACAAGCGGCACACAGCGTATTACACACGTATTATTCCAAGTACACATGCTTCATCTGGTCGGTTGTTTCCTACTGAGATCTTTACGACTGTATTTAGTGATGCGATTCGTAGGGCAATGCAGCTCAATTGTGAGGTTTTTAAGGAAGAACATAGAAACGTGTTACGGGGCTCCATTATATAAACATTTTTAGCGAGCTCAAACAGAAAGAACTCGACTACGCTGACCCGTAAAACAAATTGAAGCCGCGAAACGTTTTACAATCTATGACGGCACCAGAAACAAGGAAGCTTGCGTGCATGAGAAATGAAAACAATTAAGAGCTTACTTCTGCAATGCCCGCGACAGGTTCTACATGAGCACATGGCGTCTTACAGCGTCTGTACGATTTTAGGGGCGAAGCTCCTTAGGATGTGGGTCGTTCCCTTCTCTGTAGTAGTAGTAGTAGTAGTAGTAGTAGTAGTCGTCGTCGTCGTATGTATGTAGCCACCTCGCGCCGCCGGGAGGCTCGCGCTCGGCGCGTGCCTCCCGGCGCGCTACCTCTCTCACTCTTCCATCTGCTGTCTTGTGAGAGAGACAGCGAAAGGCGCGCATTGACTATGGAAACGCTCTTTCTTCGACGAACGCTCCACCAGTTCGCAAAGAAGAAGAACGCGTCCTCACCCGCGAGAGAAAATGTTGACGCAGGCAGCGTCTTCTAGCGCGTTTCTTGATTGAAAAATACCGACTGCTCGCGCTGGAGAACCGTTCAGCGGCCACCCATATATATATATATATATATATATATATATATATATATATATATATATATATATATATATATATATATTGTACTGAAGATGTATGACATGCGCCCGAACGCTTGGATGCAGAAGACGACGACGATCGGTGGCTGTTACCCACGCTCTTGCGCGCGCTCGCCTGGACCCAGATCTACCTTCCTGCTAGCAGTCTGTAAAACAACGTCGCGGCCTGCTTGAAGACCAACATCCACATTTTAAGTGGTGGAGGTGCTGGGTACTGCTCATCGTACATCCTCGAACTTCGCAGCCGGACGCTACCATCGCCTTTGATCATGGCTGACCCAGCTCCATTGCAAGCGGCTCCCGTACCAACGACGATCTTATGTGCTGGCTCTACCCGACAACGCGATCCGCCTGTATTCAGCGGCGCCGACGACAAGGACGTCGAGGATTGGATCGCCGAATACGAACGGGTGAGCTCCTGTAACAAGTGGGACGGCCACGCCAAGCTCACAAACGTCCACTTTTATATCACTGATGTAGCTGCTCTCTGGTATAAAAACCATGAGAACGAAATAATGGACTGGTCGACCTTCACGACAGCCATCACAGAGGTATTCGGTCGTCCCTCAGTGCGTCGACTTCGCGCGGAACAGCGCTTGCGTAGTCGAGTCCAGCGCAGAGAGGAGACGTTCACAAGCTACATCGAAGATGTTCTCTCCCTTTGTAAGCGCGTCGACCCATCTTTTGCCGAAGCAGAAAAAATAAAGCACATAATGAAAGGAGTCGATGACGATGCATTTCGAATGCTCGTCGCAAGAAACCCACAGACCGTAGCCGACGTGATACAGCTCTGTCAGTCATACGACGAGCTGCGAAAGCAGCGTGCCTCAACGCGCCGAGCTGTACAAGATCAAGCAGAAATATCCACCCTTGCCAGTGACGTCGCTGCTGATCACACCGCTCTACTGCCCCACATCAAGCAGTTCAATCGCGAAGAAGTCGCACGCCAGCTGTCGCTTGTCATCCACATACCTGAGCCGATGTCTTCCTCTTTGGACCCGCCTCTTCGCTATGTCATTGAGACGCAGGTCGCTCAGGCACTACCACCTGCCCCTGCGCCTCTGCCTGTTGCTACACCGCTGACTTACGCCTCGGTTGTTGCCAGGCAAGCCCCACCGGTCCCTGGCGCCTACCGGACCACAGGTCCCTCGTACACGTCGCCGCCACCTTCACGCACCGTGCCATATTCCTCTCCGCCCCCCGAACAAGCCCGGGCTAGCCCATGGCGCACCAGCGATAACCTCCCCATATGCTTCACGTGTGGCTTCGCAGGACATGTAGCCCGATACTGTAATTGCCGCCGCTTCCGTTACCAAGACAGTGTGGCTCCTCCAACCTATCCCACTCACCATTCGCAACGAGCTCCTTCTCCAGTCGCCGACTCTCCTTCTACACGCCGCCCCCTTGAGTCATACCGCTCGTCTTCTTCACGTCGTCGATCCATCTCACCGATGCTTCATCGCCCTAGCCCCGCTCGAGAGGAAAACTGACAGCCGCAGTTCCAGAGGCAAGAACTGCGTCTTCGTCGAACTGTCCAAGACCTCATTTTTACCCGCCCAACGAAATTGATGTGTCAGTAGAAGGTGTTGCCGTGCGCGCGCTTGTCGATACAGGAGCCGTTGTTTCAGTAATGAGCGAAAAACTTTGCCGCGATTTGAGAAAAGTTACCACGCCGATTTCCGACCTTTCCCTGCGAACAGCGACCTCGCATCACATCAAGCCTACCGCCCAGTGCACAGCCAGTGTAATCATTCAAAATGACATATATGCCGTTAAATTTATCGTCCTTCCCCGCACCTCCTACGACGTAATCCTAGGATGGGATTTTCTTTCCGCGCATTAAGCCCTCGTAGACTGCTCTCGTGCCCAACTTATATTGTCGACGCCGTGCCCTGAGCTGGACGACCACAGTGCCCCTAAGGTGTTTGCCGCAGCCGACTTCCACATTGCGCCCCTGTCTGCCGTTCTCGTGCCGGTATTTTCGCCTGCCGTCACTGACTCATCTGTTCTGTTTTCACAATCTGCAGCTTCTGCAAGTCGCCGAAACTTTCTCCTCCCGTTTGCTGTCATTACCTTCTGCAGTGGTTGTTCCGCAATCTATGCGTGCAATGTCTCTGCATGTCCATTACTTCTGCTGCACGGCGAGTGTCTGGGGAGCTTCGAGACATTTGACTGCGTCTTCGAGGATGCAGTGCTTGACGACAGGACACCACTGCCCATTTGTGCTGTCGCACCTAGCCCTGACGCAGAAGCTGGTGACATATTCTTCAGCGCTATCGATCCCGAACTCACACCCCTGCAGCACACAGAGATTGCCCGTCTTCTACAACGTTTCCGATCCTCATTCGACTACAACCAATCATCTCTGGGTCGAACGTCAACAGTTGTTCACCGCATCGATACAGGTGAACAAGCACCACTGCGCCAACGCCCATACCGTGTGTCGACCGCAGAACGCCGTGTCATTGATCAACAGGTAGATGATATGCTGAACCGCGGAATAATCCAGCCATCCAGCAGTCCTTGGGCTTCTCCAGTTGTGCTGGTGAAGAAGAAGGACGGGTCAATCAGGTTCTGCGTGGATTACCGACGTCTGAACCGAGTAACGCGCAAGGATGTCTACCCATTGCCGCGCATCGACGATGCCCTCGACTGCTTACAGGGAGCAGAATTCTTTTCCTCCTTAGATTTGCGCTCCGGATACTGGCAGGTACCAATGGCGGAGGCCGATCGCGAAAAAACAGCTTTTGTCACGCCCGACGGCCTTTATGAGTTTAAAGTCATGCCTTTCGGCCTCTGCAACGCGCCTGCTACTTTCGAGCGCATGATGGACACTATCCTTCGAGGCCTCAAGTGGAATATTTGTCTCTGTTATTTAGACGACATTGTGGTCTTTTCCACCGATTTCGCGTCCCATCTAATACGACTTGACCATGTTCTCACGTGTCTCACTGCCGCGGGGCTTCAATTGAACTTGAAGAAGTGCCACTTCGCAGCTCGAAAGCTTGTCATTCTAGGGCATGTTGTTTCGAAGGACGGTATTCTCCCGACCCTGCCAAACTTTCAGCCGTTTCAGCGTTCCCCAAACCAAGTACCATGAAAGAGCTCCGCAGCTTCATCGGTCTGTGCTCTTATTTCCGACGCTTTGTGCGCAATTTCGCTGCTATTATCGCCCCTTTGACCAAGCTCCTCGCTGGAAGTCATGACCTTTCAGCATGGTCTCCTGCTTGTGACGACGCTTTCGACGAACTACGCCGTCTGCTAACATCGCCTCCTATTCTGCGACACTTCGACCCCTCTGCACCCACTGAGATTCACACCGACGCCAGTGGTGTTGGGCTAGGCGCTGTCCTTGCTCAACGTAAAGATGGCTTTGAAGAGTACGTCGTTGCCTATGCAAGCCGAACTCTTAGCAAAGCAGAAGGCAACTATTCGGTCACGGAAAAGGAATGTCTCACCATCATTTCGGCTATCGACAAATTTCGGCCATACATATACGGGCGCCCATTTGACGTAGTGACGGACCACCATGCCCTGTGCTGGTTGTCGTCGCTCAAAGATCCTACTGGCCGTCTCGCCCGATGGGCCATGCGCCTTCAAGAATACGACATACGCGTCGTGTATCGCTCCGGTCGGAAATATTCGGACGCAGACGCCCTCTCCCGCTCACCCCTACCTCCAGTCACAGCATGCTCCACCGACGCCATATGCGATACCACAGTCCTTGCCATCTCCGACATGCCTTCCGAGCAGCGCAAAGATTCGTGGATTGCTTCCATCCTAGACTTTCTGTCTGGTCAGACTCCTGCTCCCATTTCTCGGACGTTACGTCGGCAAGCCAGGCACTTCACTATTCGGGACGACGTGCTGTACCGCCGGAATTACAGCCCCGGCGGTCGTCAGTGGCTCCTTGTCATTCCCCGTCATCTGCGCTCCGAAATCTGCTCCACTTTTCACGACGACCCACAATGTGGCCACGCAGGTTTTCTGAAGACATATTCTCGGATTAGCCTTCGGTACTACTGGCGTGGCATGTACCGCTTCGTTCGACAGTATGTTCGGACCTGTTCCACCTGCCAGCTACGAAAGACGCCGCCTCAGCGCAGCGCCGGCACCTTACTACCCCTGCCATGCCCTGCCCGGCCTTTCGATCGCGTCGGCGTCGACATCTACGGTACTTTACCCGCCACAGTAGACGCTAACCGTTGGATACTCACACGATATGCGGAAACTGCCGCCTTTCCGTCGTCTACAGCAAAGGATGTTGCGACTTTCATTCTTCGCAATCTCGTCCTTCGTCATGGCGCTCCTCAAGAGTTGTTGAGCGACCGCGGTCGAGTGTTCCTCTCTGACGTAATCACAACATTGCTTCGCGAGTGCCGCGTCGTCCACCGCACAACCAGTGCATACCATCCACAAACAAACGGGATGACAGAACGCTTTAACCGAACTCTGGGAGACATGCTCGCTATGTACGTCTCGTCAGACCACTCCAACTGGGACCGAGTACTGCCTTTTGTTACCTTCGCGTATAATACCGCCATTCAAAGCACCACTGGATTTTCGCCCTTCTTTCTGCTCGACGGACGAGAACCTTCTTGCACCATGGACACTATCCTCAAATACAGCCCCGACGCCTCGGAGTCCACGACCATATCTCAAGCAGCTACATACGCCGAAGAATGCCGACAACTGGCACGTTCATTCACGTCACAAGACCAGTCGCGCCAGAAGCAGAACCACGATGCGTCCGCTACAGTTACGTCGTATGCTCCCGGCTCGCTCGTCTGGCTGCGTGTTCCGTCCACTACCCCTGGCCTTTCGGCGAAGTTTGTGCCCAAATACCACGGTCCGTATCGTGTTCTGGACCAAACATCACCGGTGAACTACGTGATCGAGCCATTACAACCATCTTCTGATCATCGTCGTCGCGGCACGGAAATTGTCCACGTGTCCCGTCTAAAGCGGTGTTACGATCCCCCAGTGTTTTCTTGCCCCTAGGTCGCCAGGATGGCTCCTTATTCCGTGGGGAGTAGTTGTACTGAAGATGTGTGACATGCGCCCGAACGCTTGGATGCAGAAGACGGCGACGATCGGTGGTTGTTACCCACGCTCTTGCGCGCGCTCGCCTGCACCCAGATCTACCTTCCTGCTAGCAGTCTGTAAAACAACATCGCGGCCTGCTTGAAGACCAACATCCACATTTTCATATATATATATATATATATATATATATATATATATATTGTGGGCATTTACTATGCATTACTTCCTCATCTGTACATAATCATCATCATCCTGCTGTGGTTGAGCTTCATCTTCGGTGTCTCGGCATCATCATTATCGTGTGTGGGCCTTGGCTGGTTCGCTGCTGAGTGTGCAGTCCTAATAAACGTCGTTGCTACCGAGACGTCATACTTGGTGGAGGTGGTTCTTCGATCCTCAGTCCTCTGTCCAGTCAGTCTCCCACCTGGAGCTTCCCTCGGGTCGCCGCTTGCGCTCACTGTCCGCCAGCATGGATCACGACTCCCCACCCTCCACTTCTGCCGCTACCGCTTCTGTGACACGTCAAGTCACACCTTACGTTGTCAGCAGCCACTCTCTCTGGTCGCAAGAGTGTGAAGCAGCCTTTGAAACTTTGAAGGGCGCACTCACATCGGAGCCCGTGCTTTGCCATTTTGATGAGACGGCCCCGACGCTCTTGCACACAGACGCTAGCGGCCGCGGCGTTGGAGCCATTCTTCTGCAACGCGACAACTCTTCGCGAGAGAGAGTGATTGCATATGCCAGCCGTGTACTCACTGACGCCGAGAAGAACTACACGATCACTGAGCAGGAATGCCTAGCGGTGGTTTGGTCCATACAAAAGTTTCGACCCTACTTGCACGGGCGTCATTTTACAATTGTTACGGACCACCACGCTTTATGCTGGCTCTCCTCGCTCAAGAACCTGACTGGACGCCTGTGCCGCTGGATTCTCCGACTGCAAGAATATGACTTTGACATTGTCCATAAGCCTCGAAAAACGCACCAAGACGCTGACGCTCTCTCTCGTTGCCCGCTTCCTGCGCAAACTCCCGAAACCTCGACAAATGTGTCGCACAGAAGCTCCTCTGCCGTCCCTTCTGCTCCGGTCTCCTCTCTAGCCTCAATAGACCACTTTTCTCCGGCCAACGATCAAACCTGCGCTTCTCGCCAACTGGCTGACCCTTATTGCCGACGCATTATGGACTACATATCTGACGCCGTTCGCCCACCTAACGCCCGACTTCGCCGCCAACTCACCAATTTCAGGCTACACAATTCCGTGCTGTATCGGCGCATTTTCCATCCTGACGGCCAACGCTGGGTGCCCGTGCTGCCACGTTGTCTTCGTGCACCGGTCCTTGAAGCATTCCACGATGACCTGACTGCTGGACATCTAGGTTTTCACAAAACCTACCATCGGATCCGAAGCCGCTTCTATTGACCAGGTCTTTCTACTAGTGTGGCGAAGTACGTCAGTTCCTGTTCACCGTGTCAGCATCGCAAACTCCCAACATCCGCTCCTGCCGGCGAGTTACAGCCTATTCCCTGTCCCCTTGCACCATTCGAGGTTGTTGGCGTCGACCTCTACGGACCCCTTCCTGTCACTGCCGCTGGAAATCGATGGATAGTGACCGCCATCGATCACCTGACACGCTACGCAGAGACCACATCGGTGATTACTGGCTCAGCTTCGGAGGTTGCCGACTTTGTCCTCGAAGCTATAATTCTCCGCCACGGCGCTCCTCGAGTCCTGCTGAGCGACCGTGGGAAGGTATTTCTCTCCCAACTTCTTAACGAAGTCCTGCGCGCCTCTGGCACCACCCACAAGACGACATCTAGCTATCACCCACAAACTAACGGCCTGACGGAGAGATTTCATCGCACGCTTGCCGATATGATTGCCGTGTATATACAGCCTGACCACAAAAATTGGGATAAGCTTCTCCCCTTTGTTACGCACGCCTACAACACGGCCGTTCAACGCACTACCGGCTACTCACCATTTTACTTAGTTTATGGACGGTCTCCTACCTCCATCTTCGAGGCTTCTTTCTTCAAATTTCCCGTCCCTCTCTCTACATCGTGCAGCGAAGAATTCATATCACGACTCGCCCAGTGTCGCCAGCGGGCTCGCATAAATACAGAAGCCAGACAACAAGACGGCAAGATAATTTATTACACATCCCATCGAGCTGCATCATTCCGATCTGGTGACGAGGTACTCCTGTTCACGCCCTTGCGCACTCCTGGTTTGTGCGAGAAGTTCCAGCCGAAATTCATCGGGCCATACATTGTACTGGAGCAGACATCACCTGTCAATTACCTTGTGGCTCCGGTTGTCGCCCCAACAGATCGCCGTTGTCGCGGCACCGAGGTCGTCCACGTCTCCCGCATGAAACCTTTCATGCGGCGTTATCCGTCGCCGTGAGCTGCGGCCAGGATGGCCGCTCTCATGCGGGGGGGAAATAGTGTGGGCATTTACTATGCACTACTTCCTCATCTGTACATAATCATCATCATCCTGCTGTGGTTGAGCTTCATCTTCGGTGTCTCGGCATCATCATTATCGTGTGTGGGCCTTGGCTGGTTCGCTGCTGAGTGTGCAGTCCTAATAAACGTCGTTGCTGCCGAGACGTCATAATATATATATATATATATAGTCACTGGTTCTTGACTTGCAATGAAGTGCCGGTGGGAGATTTCACTAGTGCTTAGTTGAACCATAAGGATTCGTAGCATGCGCGTTAACTAAATTAATCCGGAACTCCGCACGATCTACGATGAACCTCCGGAGCTTCGCCCACTCATCATCATTCACTCCGTGGATATGGTGTCAACTTTTTTAACTGAAGCCAGCGTTAGTACTGCCGAATACGCCCGTACAGCATGAAAATTGATGAAATGCAAGTAAGCATCACGTAGAGTAGTCCGCGAAGCCATTTTGGGAAGTGCGAGGAACCCGTGACCACACACACACACACACGCACACACACACACACACACACACACAAGGCTATCTGTGTGATTCTCAGCGTGGCAGCAGTGCACCACAGCGAAGCCAACTTACACGTGCATGACGCGACGCCTGCTTTGCCACAGTACAAAATGCCCGTGCGATGAAGCGCACGAATCGAGGGAAGGGCTCACAGCTGCCAGTCCACAAAGCGTCTCTGACAAGTACATCTGTGAGAACCAACGCTGACCTGTGCGAAGTGGTCGGTGGCGCCGTATTGAGATATGTCGACGAAGGTAGCCGGGTCTGGGCAGTTTGCAAGCGATTGAAGCAGGGCCCGAGCTATAGCCTTCCGGCTGGTCATCGTTTATTTAATTATTTATTTATTTACTTATTTATTTATTTATTTATTTATTTATTTATTTATTTCTTCATCATCAGCCTATCTACGTCCACTGCAGGTCGAAGGCCTCTACCAACGATTTCCAATCCACCCTATCATGTGCTAGCCGGTTCCATTTTGCGCCCGCAAACTTTTTAATTTCATCACTACGTCCAAGTTGTTGCCTTCCTCCGTTTATTTATTTATTTATTTATTTATTTATTTATCTATTTATTTATTTATTTATTTATTCCATACTGCTAGTCTGGGTACCAGGCTTTAAGCAGGAGGGGACTTTTCGTTGGTCACAAGGGGGGACTCCTCAACGCAGCCTCATTCCAATGTATACACGGACCCCAGATCGTATACGCGGACTCTAGTTTGACAGGGTAACTCCATCATGGCTCGTGGGAAACCAACCAAATTTTGCTTTTTCTTTCGTGTTTGTTTCAATAGTGCACTGGTCCATTGTTTCCTGTCTATTTACATTGATATGCATTTATATTTATATAAGGATTGTAGAGGGTGGTGGCGTCCTCCTAAAATTTTGTACGAATTGCCTTTCTTTTTGGATTCGCGTGAATGATTCCTGCTATTTTTCCGTGTAATGTTCAAAAGGTGTCGTTTACTTCTCAGCTACGCTATTGCGTTAAATTTCTGGAGTCGGAGGGTCAGGAATGTGAGCAGCGAATTTTCGCCTATGGGGCAAGCCCCTCTGCCCAGGGGGTGGGAAGAGAGGGAGAACGCGCCTATTTTCCCACGTGAACTTTACGCCTATAATGTAGAGAGTAGCCTCATGAGAAAGAAAACACGCAAAGGTCTGGTCTATGCCTTGCGGCTACAGCATGAGGCGTGAGCCCGTGGAAGCAAGTGAAAACACTTTCGCTTTCGGCCTTGCTGATTAGAGCCCAGAACACAGGGCCGGGGAAGAGATTTACCCTAATTGCTGGCGTACGCAGTTACTCTGTGCGCCAATAAACGACTCTGAAAAAAAGACCTATTTCCTCCTGTTGCCACCAGCGGGTGCTGTAGCCAGTATACGCAGTAGAATTACTGTATATGCTACCTTTAGGTAGCATATACAGTAACTCTAAACTCTAAAGGTAGCATATACAGTAACTCTATGTATATACGCAGCAGCGGCTCCCCGCCACGGTGGTCTAGTGGCTAAGGTACTCGGCTGCTGATCCGAGGGTCGCGGGATCGAATCCCGGCCGCGGGGGCTGCATTTCGATGGAGGCGAAATGTTGAGGCCCGTGTGCTGTGCGATGTCAGTGCACGTTAAGAAACCCCAGGTGGTCGAAATTTCCGGAGCCCTCCACTACGGCGTCTCTCATAATCAGAGCTGGTTTTGGGACGTAAAACCCCACAAAACAACAAACAACAACAACAACGCAGCAGCGGCCGCTGCTCCGTATACTGTACACGCGTCGGCGTGTTCACTTCCATTAAGGGACACATTTTAGAAACCGATACTGTTATATGTAAGTACCTTAATACTGATCTCGCTTGGAATCACAGGCAGCATTACTAAAATCAACGTGGTTACCTGAATACTTTTCAATGCACACCTCGGAACACGTACGGCATCAACAGAAACTTTAAGGTTAGAACATTGACAAAATCTTTATTCTATGCGTAAAAGGAAGCATGTGGCAGCTACGTGGTTGACTAAAGCTGATGTCGTACACGCAAGCAGCTCGGCGTGTCGCTGCCGACATTTGATCATGTTCATTGCTGTTATGAAAGGCGTTGAAATTTTGACAAATACATGGCTCCTTACGAGAAGACATGGCCACAGGTGTTTATTATGATATTCAATATGTCCTCTACGTGGAGTATACATTCAGTGAATAGGATTATTGTATCTTTAAGAGGTAGGAAATACCAATTTCATTTTCATGGCCTCGCCATCTTGCCAGGCATCTCCTCTTTTGGCCCATGAAGTACAAACATAACATAAATATTATTTTGTGTTCCCTGTTGCACATGCATACCCTAAACTTTCGTTGTCATGATATTTGTCAGTCTCTGCTTGAGAATGGGACGCTTAATTGCATGCCCACATTTGTCGTAATAACTTTGCTAAGCGGTTGCTTCTCATTTACGTCCCTCAGCCAAATAAAAATCTGGGGTTCTACGTACCAAAACTACCACCGTGAGCCAAAAACATCGAGGAGTACTATCAATATTTTCGTTACTTCGAGGTCTTGCACATTCATTAAAAACGCGCGGTGCTCGGGCCTGTGCAAATCTGCCTCCAACAAAAATGCGACCACCTTCTGAATGAAGCGCGGTCACTGAGGTCCCCAGCAGAGTACCATAACCACCCTACTACACCGGCGAATGCGTCACTCAACTCAAGCATGTAATCGATAAGAAAGCGGTTGTCTCCCGTCGCATTAACATAAATCGCGTCCGCTTCCACTCTGTGAATGTGGTCGTACAGCAAAGCTGTGTTAGTCACACCCGTCACATCGACACGCTGATCTAACAGTGAGAAAGAAGCAGAAACAAAAAGAAAGATATCTTGAAATAGAATCCTTGGCGAACAATTCGGTAAAATTGACAATGCCGACAGCTTTCGTGGCCGTAGACAAGACGACCGTGTACGTTCGCTTTGAGCACGCTTCTGTTTCCACATACTATTCCCCTCTCACACACGCGGGTCTTCCGACACCGCAGCTCACGAACGGACAAGAAACAGGCGTCGTTTTGTTGCTTTTCGCCTCTTCTTGGCTAAGAGCTTCCTGACGCGTAAAAGTGAGGAACCGTTTCGGCGCATTAAGGCTGCACAAGGGAGAGCTACTTGTTTTTGCTACAAGTGACGACAGCCTCGATGTTGCGCACTAAGAAGCCCGAAAAGACACGGAGACAAACAAGACAAAAAAAGAACTATGCAGACGGGAGTTTTTCGTGCGTCCTGGGCATTCCGGAACAAGGTCTTCCGTTTCGACTGCTAACATCCCGCGCACTGCTGACGCGTTTAGCAGCCGCGTCCACAGTGCCACAAGAAAATGCTGCGGGACTTGCTACGACAAATCTGACCTTCCTGCAGGTAAACCACGTGACGTGAGCAAAGAAAGAGGGGAAGACAAGCTCCCTGCGTCCATTTCTTCCGCGGTTTATAAGTTTCTCGGCCAGTGTTGGCTCTCAACGCACGTTTCCAGCTGTGGCGTGGTGACAGTGAACTAGTGACGAACGGATACAGCATTCCAGGGTATTCCATCCAGCGAAATTGGAGCTACCGGTTCCCGCAGCATGCTACGAAAGGTACTGTTGAACTGTGTCATTAAGCTGCTCATTATATTGAGAAAGTCGTGCTCCACGCCACTGCAAGCAGGTGGTAAGATAGCCTCAAGTGCTAGGAACTGACGGCAGGTCCGTTTGGGCTGTAGCAGCTTTTGTTATAGTAGCGGCCACAGAGTGTGACACTTGCGGCCGCAGCTAAGTGTGCCCATTCGGACAATTGTGACGTTTCTACAAAAGTAGCAATTAATTCATCAGCTTTGCTTGTTCTGAGAGACAGATAGAGAAACGGACTGCAACGATAACGTAGGGGCGGGGGGGGGGGGGGTGGCTCTCATCGTTAATACATCAGGGAGTAAAGAACGAAGCGTACGCGTAGCCAGACAGAGAGGCGAACGGAATTTCAGGAAGCCTACTTATCCCAGTGAAATACCGTAATGCCCAATAGGTGAACGGCACGCGAATTGTGCCGAAACATGTTCGACGAAATATCTAATGTGAAGTATCCTGAAATTATGGTGTCATATTCAGAGAGCTTTATTTGGCCAAGTGCATTTTGCAACTAGCCGGCCGCCATCCACAACATGACGTTGGACGCGCCACGGTGGTCTAGTGGCTATGGTACTCGGCTGCTAATCCGAGGGTCGCGGGATCGAATCCCGGCGGCGGCGGCTGCATTTCGATGGGGGCGAAATGTTGAGGCCCATGTGCTGTGCGATGTCAGTGCACGTTAAAGAACCCCAGGTGGTCAAAATTTCCGGAGCCTTCCACTACGGCGTCTCTCATAATCAGAACTGGTTTTGGGACGTTAAACCCCACATAACAACAACAACATGACGTTGACCACCGTGACAAAATGCAGTTTCCTCGCACAAAAAATGCTACCATACGATAGTTTTGTGGAGACTCAGGCAGGCGTTGTGAGTGTCGTCGAGCTCGCAGTACTCGATTCAGGTGCATCCTTTGGACAATACTTCCACGTGAATGCGATGCCCTTCCATTTAATAATGTCAAAGCGCCTTAATCGCTCACTGACAGAGCACGCACGCAGAAACACTCAACGCTGTTAATTAAGGACATGGTAAGCTTGGTTCTACTTCACTACGCACGTTTATAATTTTTGACAAATATTCCCCGATAACCTTGTTCCGATCCGTGGAAAGAATGGAGCAGGTATTTGGACAAGGGATTGCTCTAGCTTAAAACACACCGCCTAATCTCACGCTCTCTGCCCCCATACTTCAAATATAATTTCCCCAAGGACATGCGCATCACAATGAAAAATGCATGAACTAAATCCCTTGATACTTAGAGTGCGAATAACGCTCCCACTTTTTGAATATGACGACATTCAGCTCAGTTACTGCACCACTCCTTCCATGCAAAACGGAAACTGATCATGCTGAATGTTTCAGCATTTTCGTGCAGCGTGGTTCCCAGTTGAGCTTAAATCGGCTAATGAGGGGTTTTTCTCCGAAAAGCTGAGCTGCTACTACATGAATTTATACCACAAATCATTGCCGAAATATCTATGTAAATATTGGCAGTTGTGTACGTTATGCGAAACGTTATACTTCTTCCAAAGACACTACGAAAGGCCATAAACATATGGATGTGCCACATCCATAAATGGATGTGGCACTCCCTGAAGCAGCATGGGGGCGAAAACGGGAAAGTTGGTAGCTCACATATAAGCGCTTGCAAGGACGTATCTGAGAGTCTTTCTTTTTTTATGCGTCAGAGAGGAAAACAAGGATAAGAATCAAAGCTTGTGCCCACTCAGTTTAAGTGTAACTGGCATGACAGAGACGCGAAGGGTGCCGAGAATTTGTCCTAGGTGCACATCAAAGCACAGGGGTCTACCCCAAATTTTGCAGAACACAGGTAGAATTGAGGACTCAGTACTGGTCTATTAACAAGGTGGCTAGAAAAGCTTCTGCGCAGCTTTCTCTGCACCGCATTTTAAAGGAACCTTACCTTATGAAGCCTGCATTTGATTCCAAGGACGCACGAAAAAAGAAAAAAAAAATGCATGCATGTCGTGCTTCGAACCAAATAGGAGGACCTCTCAATTAATAACAAAATGTAACGACGTAAACTAACGTGGCTGGTGAGTGCACCTTTGCATTAAGAAAAAGCTGCACTTGGTGAAAATAGATTATGGACTTTAGAAGTTCGCTGCAGTATGATGGTGTGGATCTTGGCGACGAGTGAAATGAAGCCTCGATTGTACAGGTGCAAGAATCTGCCGAAGATCCACTCATGAAGCCTTTGTTCGGATGAATTCATTGAAGTGAAGGTTGCACGAACCGAACCACTCTTCGGCAGTAGCATGGCCTACGGCCTTCGCACGAACTATGAAGAAGGCCGTGCTACGGCCGAAACGTATCAAGCTGCATCTGCCTTTTCAGGCGTGCAAGCGCCGCTTTTCTTTGATATATTATATATATATATATATATATATATATATATATATATATATATATATATTATTTATTTGTAGACACTGTAATCTCACATGAGGGATTATAGCAGGGTGGGAAGTAAAATCATAAATATTCCTAGGTAAGCAAGAACAAAAATACGGAAGCAAAGTACAGTTCTCGGAATTACAAGAGAGGGAAAAACTGATATACAAAATTCACGAATACATGATCAACCATGGCGACAAAATACAATTAAAATGCACAGGATAATAAATATTCCAGAAACAGGGTCACATACGCAAGGATTGGAAAAAATTCAAATATGTACACATATACATATACACACATGCATAAATATATATTATGCAGTTAAACACAAGGCGAACTTTTCAAGTGATGGCTGTAAAACAACGTCATTAGTTAGGTTGTTCCATTCCCTGACTGTTCTCGGAAAAAATGAATAGGTGAAACAGTTATTGCGTGTTTGAAAGGGTGTAATAGAGAGATTATGGCGATGCCTTGTCGGATACCCAGAGGAGAAAGATAATAATTTGCTAGTGTCTATCTTATAGTGTTTCTTAATTAGCTGATATAAAAATTTGAGATGAGAAAGTCGGTGTCTTTCAGTTATTGGTGGAAGATTAGCTCTAGCTAGCAGTGCACTAACAGAGGTGCGACCATAATTGTTGTATATAAAACGGGCTGCCTTTCTTTGTATTTTTTCAATCTTCTTTTTATTAGTCAACGTAAAAGTATGTATATGTAAACGTAAAAGTATATGTATATATAATTGCGGCAAGGAAATCACGTGCGCCCCGGGTGTACTTGTTACACTGACAAAGGCTGGTCCACCAGCCTAAACGTCGGTAAATATACTGTGCAGACTAACGCGTGTCGTACTCTCCTTTGTTCCTTATATATATATATATATATATATATATAGAGAGAGAGAGAGAGAGAGAGAGAGAGAGAAGTAGTCACTGAAAGGGGAGCATCATTATTCCACACAATTACCGCGTTTCCTTTACAGCATGATGAAGTAGCAGCTCCGCAACGACATTGACCTGCAAATCAATGCTTAAAATTAATGGGTAAGATCATGACAAAAAACGAGGTTCAATGAAGATGACACTTGTGGCAAGCAATGCTTCACATTCGCATACATTTGGCCTTGGTAACTGCTATATAATACCACATAATGAGATCATCGTGCAGACACAGAGGCAAAACTTGTTCGCGGCTCTTCAAGGATGGCTTGTGACAACGGAGGCTGGCATTTATAAATCGATTCCGCTCACGACCTCAATGCAGATACCATGCATGGGTTAGGCTAGTTACGCACATCCCAATATCTACGATTTCTAATCGAACTGCACGTTACGAGAAATTCAGAAGTTGCATTTCTTCCCTCAACAAGGGGACAAACGGAGTGCTTAACACATGAGTTCCTACATTTAGAATTTCTGTCATTTATATCACGAGAATGGCTCGTATGTAGACGCCAACTGATAAAACGTTGTTTTCTATTGAAAAGGTGGTTTGTTGCCCCCTACGTGCACAGGTTGCTTTCACGGTGCACGTTGCCGACGACGGCTTGATGGTGGAGAACCGCTGCGGTGGTATAGATCAGATCAGCGATCGTTATCGAGGAAAACAGGCTGTTTTCCGCAGTTGCGCAAAAGAACATCGAGGTTGAAACAGCTGGTAATACCTTCCTGAGCGCAACTGTAGTTTTCTCGGCTGCATTGGCGAAAAAGTGCATATGTAAGTGGGGCGCTGTATGAACGAAGGGTAGGAAGAGCGCTGCAATGTTGCGAAGAGCGTGAATATGGGCTCGTACTACAATGTCCTTCCTGCATACGGGTATAAACATGTGCCAGACGGTTTATTCAGCTGGAAAAGATAAAGTTTTTGTTTTTTTCAATGAACACACTGAAACGAACAAGACCGATCGTACACGCTTCCAAAAAGTCCAAGTGCAAGCAATGAGTTTGTAGGTTCTCTATCTCGTCAGGTCGCATAAGGACTTTTTATTTACAACGTATCATAGCAGGCAGTTGATTACTATATAGATGTTTATGTCGTGATAGATGTTGGTGTCGTCAATGTAAAAGACTGTTCTCGACAGGAAGAAATTATTTCTTCGGTGTGAAGGTATGGCCTCAACTCCACACTTGTCTTGCTTCACTGCGTAAAATTTCTTACCATGCGTTTCGTTGTTCTTCAATGTGAGTGTTCCTAAGCAGTAAAAAGAACAGTGCCCTGCAAAACGTATTCCCACGTCTTTCTCATGTATTACAGATCGTTCTTGTTTGCCTCGTCGCCGGGGCCTATGCCGTTAATGGGTACGGGCGGCCGGACCTAAGCGACCTCGATGACTTCGACGGCCCTTCGACTACACCGGCGGCGCCTACTGGCACAGCTTCCCCAGCAACATCGTCCACACCGATATCGACGGCGGGACCGACATCTTCTGTGTCTCCTGCACGTCCTGCTGTGACGTTCGGCACAACTCGGCGTTTGCGTCCCGTGAACCGTCCAGCAGCGGTACCCATTGCACCAGCCACACGACCCGCAATCTTCGCGCCTGGGGCTGCTGGCTTATTTCCATCTGGATTGCCTGGAGAAGTGGGTATTTAGTTATATTAATGGTGTCGGACATGCATCTTGCCTCGTCTACTCAGTCATTTTGATTAATACCGGACTTCTGTATTGTAAAGTGAAAGTTTATAGAAAAAAATGCTCAGCTTTCCTTGGCATTCATTTATTTCAAAGGAAACATTTGCACCATTTACTGTACTAAGTTGGTAGTGCTTTGAAAGCACTAATATGCAGTGGACGAGCTCAGCTATCTCCACTTGCGTTCTTGTCAGTAATATGATCTTATCCAGAGCTTTTCAAGAACTAATTTTAATGTTGCTGCGTGATTGAAATTATCATAAAGACAGCGAATACGTGCCAGCTTTCAATACAGATTGTGTCTTGGGGCATCGTGCTTTGCAAAGTTTAGCTAATTATGATTGTGATCATGATTATGATGATATGCAGTGTATATTGGTGCAAGGGCCATTCTTGGTCAAAGAGCGTCATTACAGATGATGTGCTTGAAGTGATGACCGATTGCTTACGATGGTAATATGTTATGTGGCTGTAAAGCAGTCTAAAATCAAGTCAATGTATAGAGGCGTAAAACATATAAAGTGTAAAATTAAGATGGTTACGGGCAGGGTGTTCTATGAATGTTCAATGCACTACAAGCTACCTTGTACCAACTGTAGCTCACTACGTTTTCTGTGTAATCACGCACAGATATGAGAAAAGGTGTGGTGTGCGTAGGAAATTATAGAAAATTCGGGGTCTGTTTAGGGTCGTTGCTTTCGATATTCTTGATTAGTGATTCAACGTCTTCACACTAATTATGCCCGCTATATCCTTATTTAAAGTATGTCGTTGAATGTTCGCAAAGGTTTAAAAGAACTATGCCTCAATGGTTAGATTTATTGGAGCCGTAATTCACTTTTAAAGCAAACTATCAAACGTTCTGGTGGCTGGGTCTCGACAGTAGTCGACAAGGTTGCGCACTTTGAGTTTCCTGAACATCAAAGAATACGCAGTGGCGGTATCGTAACTGAACTTGGCAGTAAACCCTGATCTATCTGCAGACATGACATTGAACGTAACACGTCTTTAAGTGTTCTATGGCAATATTTAAATTCCTTCCTGCGAATGTGTAAGAGTGCTAACAGCGAAACTGTTTAAGCCGAGCATTGGTCCGTGAACCTAGAGTAGAAAACTGTCATTATCAGGACATCAGCGGACGTGCACCCCTTTCTTCTCTTGCGCTTATGCCCTCAGCCAACTACTACATGAAGGCGGATGCGGTTCATAGCATAGCGTAAACTGGTATAGTATAGCAAAGGAGAGGGAGAGCGAAACGAAGGTGAGGAAGAGGGCAGCGGTTCAAGCATGGGATGAGCCCGTAAAGTACAATCTAATGAACCAACAAACATGTGTTTGTTGGTTCATTAGGTTGTTTCTTAGAAATAAACGAGCCCTTGGCCCACTCCATTTCGTTATCATGTAAAGTACTGTTCATTATAACAATGAATGGGAAATAGAGGGGACGGTAAGTCTGAGTTAAGGAGGGAAATGAGGAGGGGAGGGAGAGGCAATGCGTTGTCCTGTAAAGTGTCGTATAGCAGGGGTAGGAAAGGGAAATCAGTGTGACAAGGAGGAAGGGAACGCCACCAGGAGCTGGTGGCTGTTTCCACAATCTCTGCGCCACTAGTGTGAAGCCACGAGCATCTCGTTGCAATGACTTTACATGTGATATGGAACATTTTTAGACTATTGAGCGATGCAGAATTTTTTTTATTTCATTTTAACAATACAGAGCGTTCCCCACTGGTGAGAACAAAAGGTGTTAAGCGCCCTCACGTGGCCCCACTAGCGGTTGACATACAAGTAGCATCACTTTCTTTCGAGAATATAAACTATAGAAAAAAGACACAAAATATATACAACAGTTATGAGGCGTTAGCGTAGCGGTTAGCGAAATGACCGTATTATACAACAATTTACTGAAAAAAGCAGTAAGAAGCACTTACCCTAAGAGCAAGTAGTATAGATTCGCTGCATGCGTACGCACACAAGAGCATATATATACACATATAAGCTCATGCGCATACATACATTTGCATACAAATCAGCACAACTATCAGCAATCTCACAGGATATCTTAAATTTTGAAAAGCTAACGCATTTTCAGTTTAACCTAACGGCAATTTTCACATGTTGCCAGTTCATTTATATGAGGAAGTAGATTAGTTTCATGATTAGGAAAACTATGTTTTGCATCCCATAGTCCTTACCCGCTTTTTCTAAAGCTATATACGTTTTACGCAGATTAAGGTCTGTTTTCCTGCTTAAGTATGCGCGAGTAAATTAATCGCAACCTCTCAATAATTCGCCAGATATGAATGGTGAAAACCATTCCAAAGGAACGGCACTAGCATATGTGTGCATATTAAATCATTAGGACGGGGTTAATTTTCTCTAGTGTGACGTAGTTTTAAGTCGTCAGTCGAAAGTTGAAGAAACATGTTTGACACCTGTTTGCTGCAAACTGAAAATGTTAAGCATTGGTTGTTCAGTATGGCATGTCAGCGTGACGACATTGAAAAGTAATATTGCGAGAATCATACCTTGTTTCAGCAGAGCACAATACAATACAGGCAACGAAATCTTTTCTTGAACTTTACAAATTGTTATTGCCTCTACACATATAATAACGTACACAGTGTTTTGCATATATCCATGAGAAGAGCTCTGACCTATTCAAATGCTTAGAAAGATGCGAGAAAGCATAAATATTTTCGAAAGACGATATATAGTTGTCCGTATCATTCTACCGCAGGAGTGGAAGCCGTACAGTTTCGGCTACGATACCACCGACGAGTTCGGCACCAGACTGTTCCACAACGAGCAGTCCGATAACAAGAACGCCAAGACCGGTACTTACGGCTACCGCGACGTCAATGGCATCTTCCGCACTGTCACGTATGTAGCTGATGCTGATGGATTCCGGGCTACCATAGACACAAACGAGCCTGGAACAGCACCTGGAGCCAGTGCAGACGCTGTCTTCAACGCTAACCCTGTGCCTGCGCCGCCTACCACTCCTCGGCCTGGAGGCTCCGTTAGGCCAACATACACTCGCCCTTCGTATACTCGGCCTTCATGGCAAGGATACGTTCGCAGCCCTGTAGGTTATACAGGAGGATACACAGGCGGATACAGCGGCGGGTTTGGGGGCCCATACACCGGCGGATATGGAGGGCGATACGGAAGCGCTTATGGCGGTGGTTACCGCGGAGGCTTTGGCGGCCCTTACGTTGGTGGGTACGGGGGTGCGTACGGAGGCGGATACACAGGCGGGTATTCTCGTGGAAACGCGGTTGTGTATCCGAGTCGATATGGTGGAAGCTACGGCAGCGGTTATAGCGGAGCTTCCAGGGGTGCCTTCAGTCCGGGGTATTTCGGTGCTGGCTATGGTGGTGCTCATCATGCAGGTTCCCTAGGGGCGGGCTTCGGACGTGCTCATGGTGGCGGTTCTTTTGGCACTGGCTTCACTGGGACTCATCATGGAAGCTCTTTCGGAGCTGGCTTTGGAGGTGCCTATCGTGGAGGTTCTTTTGGCACCGGCTTCGCTGGTCCTCATTATGGAGGGTCTTTCGGAGCTGGCTTCGGAGGTGCCCATCGTGGAGGTTCCTCATGGGCAGGCTACGGTGGTGCCCATCATGGGGGCTCCTTTGGTTATAATGGAGGATACACTTCTTCGGCGGCGTTCCCAGGTGGACTACAGGGACACCACGGGCATCACGGGTTTCTTGGCCACCACAGCTACGGCGCTAGTTACAAAGCAGCATCTGCTTAGGCGACGCCATGCCATCGTATGCAATGCCCAAGGTAGTGGTGCCGATAATTGGAAAAGAGCAGCAGAGACAAAAATAGGACAAATATGTGGTCTGAATCAGAGATACTTGTGCTTGCACTGAAATAAACGCTTTTAGTCTCCATTTTGTATTTTTCCACCACAGGAGAATGGTTTCCGCCCGTGATCTCTCTTCTTCAGTTTCTGTAAGAGCCCCAATCTTTCACATTTTAGAATTCTAAACGCCCTTCCACGACAGTCGTTGCTATCAGCAGCATTTACATCGCTGGTCCTAACTACCGTTTATCTATCGCGCGCGTATATAAAAACCTTTATGGCTAACTGTTCCTAGCGATCTCAATCACAATCAAGTGCTCTCGAATATGTCTTTTATCCTAAATGGCGATGCTGACGCACCAGGCTTCTTTTCTAACTGATTGCGTAGCTCACCTGCAAGCATGCTATTGGAAAGTTAAGGCTCCTCCTGCTTTTACTGGAAAATAAAGGAAAGCGTGTTCCTTTTTGAGAAGACCGGTAAGCTGCATTTATAACATAACGGCTTTATCATGCGCCCTTCTATCAATTCGTCCTATGAGAAAGGCATGCTACGCACCTTATTTTCTCCATTATCTATAGATTTCTGCTTTAACTTATGGAACCCTTCCCGTCATACACAGACTTATTTCGCCAACTGGTCTCTTTATCGCGCTTTCTCATCGATGTGTTGAACACTTTACTGCCTGACTATTATTGCAACTTGACCCCGGGCTTTATCCGCTTGTGTCACCAAGTGTGATGGTGGTGGCAGGATTGCAGGACACAAATGTCACGCTCCGAGCGTAATCGATATTTGTACCAGGACAAAGAAAATGATGTATCTCCACAGAAACGGAGCTTCTGTAGAAAGCTGACATAGTAGATGGGCATTAGAAGTGATGTATAGTATCTTCTGTTCATTATATGTGATGCTTCATAGCAATGTGTTTTCTTTCTTTTACGCTGTGTACAATGCTTCATTGCTGCAGCACGCGTGTGTTTCCGTATTCGTGACCGCAGCCATTTTAGGGGCTTTTATTTCTGGCGTGGCATTTTACGTCTTAAAATTTACAACAGAAATGAAAGCTTTCTATGAAGGAGTTTATACCTTTACTCGAGAGGTACCTTGTTTCTTGCTATTTCATGCCCTTTTTAGAAATAAAATGTGCATAAGTAAGCATTTTTTGAAATATTGTTTCACGTAGTGATTTCTAGCTGCAATAAAAATTGTACATTCCGAGAGCGTGGTTGCTTCTTATATTGGCTGCATGCTTTGAAATGGGTCAATGCTCAAACACGGAGTACAGCAAAAGGGACCACCAACGGCGATGCCAGACGGCTGGATTCTTTATCAATAGAGGAAATGCGTAATGCCTAAAGACACTTACAACGCATGGCCAAGGAGAAAGAGCCACCTTTAGGAAAACGTAGATAGATTTTATCAGCCTAGTTGTAGTCGTTAACATGCGTTAGCCTTATGTTAGTGAAACCTGTAAACGGAAAGATAATGGAATACGCACTGTCTCGGTCCGTGACTTTGAAGAGTCCCCCGTTAGGCAAGGGCTAAAATGATGCTCGTCCACGTGAAATCTAAAGTGCTGCTATGTCGAGCAACAAAGAATACAGACCTAGCTTTCTGTTGGCGGCCTTCAGTGGTGCAGAGCTAGCATATATTAAAACCTTAATGACCCTGGTGAAACATAACTGCTGCTACCTGAGAGAGTCGATCGTGGTCGTGGTATATACCATTGCTTCGTGAGCATAAATTTGTGGTCGTTTCTCATTGATTAATTCTTTCGTTATTGAGTGCCAGTGCTCGTACCTCTGTCGCTGTTGATGTAATCCACGTTAGGAAATCCTTCCTGTCAAAGATAAGAGGTTTGCGCTCCTTTGCCCCTGATAATATATTCCACAAACTTTCAATCGATACCACGCATTGCTGGAAATGCTGTGACCGACGGCATCGACGAATTACCTCTGCAGTATGATTTCAAGTGTTCGGGCTCAGTCTGCGCGCAGCTTTTCTGCTCAGAGCAAGCGCAGTTTAACGCTGCAGATCCTGCCGAATGACACGTACAGCGGAGAAGCATGTCAAACGGACTTCGCAGTGCATGGAAACCGTCTTCTGCGCGCCGTTGCAGCACTGATTACCGCGCCCGCAACAGACATTTTGGCCGCCACTCGTATATCACGAGGATTCTTCGGTTTCACAGCACTTATGAGGCCAGAAACCCACCGTAAGTTACTCCAAATAACCTCGGCACGTTTGTGGTGTGCGCTATTGAACTTTACGTGTTGTATGTCGTTACTAAATGGCACATTGCGGAATTAGCGGTCGAGACCACACGACTAGGGATCCTGCTATGACTACAGCTATGATCGTCCTTCCTGACTACAAAACCAAACTACTCGTTTCCACTAAGATAGCGCGTGCTTCGAAAATTGCTAACGTGTGCTGAACTTACGCGACACATGCTCGAGGGCTGTTGATAATTGTCGATGCCTAAAACTGTCTTTGTTGCGATGTTTCTTGCTGTAGGTGCGAATATTGCGCTTTTCCCGACGTGTACCGGATTCCCAGAGATATCTGTGAGAATAACCGTTAGAGACTGTCGTAAGCCTCGGATTGTTCTTTATGCATATTTATTTGTTTATAGCAATTGGTGTGTCATTATCCAAAGCGTAAGACTGAAGCAAACAGCAAGCATATATACTTTGTAGGGTTCGCGCCGCCCCCCCGGGGATGCGAAGCAGCTGCCAGTGCGGAAAGGTAAATACAAGAAAATTTATTAGATAAGTTTTAGATGAACAACCGAAGCAAAACGCACGCACTGCACTTCCGTCTACCGTTCATTTCACCGGCAGCACACCCACACGTTCTCTCACTTCCGACATTTCAGCCGCCTACTCCCCGGCCGGCGTGTCGGCTCCGCCGTTTCAATTGGCCTCGAGATTAAAGTCCCTCAATAAATTCAAAAGTATTGAAAAGCTTCCATGAAGCCGGCAGCGCCCGCGATAGGCTGATCTGTGACACGTGACCACTCCCCGCCATGAAAGCTCCCACGCCGCGGGAGGAGAGCGGTCGCCTAATTCGACTGTTCCCGAGTTTGATGGTAGCGCACGCAGAACACGGACAAAAGCATGGAGTTTTTCTTTCGTCCTTTTGTCCGTGTTCTGCGTGCGCTACCAACAAGCCCACATTGCTACCCTCATCGCCTGTGCCGCTATGCACGTTGTGCGGTGATTTCGTTCTGGAAGGTCCGATATGCCTTGTTGCTGTGCGTTTGGGTGCCGAAACCGAACGGAAGACGGCAAGAAGTTATTTTGCATCCCGCGGGGCAAACAGAATCTAACCAGAAGAAAAGTGTGGTTGCACAGAATCGGACGGAAAGACTTCGAACCGTCGGCCACTGAAACGACTATGCGAGGTAAGTAATTCGACACAAAGGCGCAAGAAAAAGCTTACGCGTGCATGTGCCCAGCTGCAATAACATTGCATTCGTGCGCGCTGGTTTTGATGGCCCATATTTGTCGAGTTTATCCATTTTAGTGCTTTATGAACCCCCTGACGTAGGTCATGCAGTACGAGCCTAGCATGCAGGTAAATAAAGCGAGGGAAGCGCACTAACCCGTTGACAGATACCCGCATTGTGTTGCACGCGATCAAAATTTCTCCGCCGCCGTGGTATGCCCGCTGTTTGGTGTCCATATGTGCCTTCTCGTATCCGTGTGTCGTTTTTGCGCTACATCAAAGCTTTTAAAATGAACCACCAACAAGCCCACATCGCAACTCTCGTATTATACCAGTTACTGCGGTTACAGTGCTCGGCTGCTGATCGGAAAGACGCGGTTCGATCCCGGCCTCAGCGGTCGCATTTTCGAAGGAGGCGAGGATGCTAGAGGCTCGTGAACGGCGCGTATTCAGTACACGTAATAGAATCCCAGGTAGTCGCGAAATTACCGGAGCAGACCACTACGGCGTGCCTCTTACTCATATCGTGGTTTTGGCACGTAAAACCCCAGCAATTATTATTATTATAGCGATAAAAATTCATAAATTCCAGCAGTGAGTTCTACTGTTAGACTTCTCTATCTCTGCGCGCGTTGTTAACTTCGCTTTACAACATGTTCAGAAAGTCGTTTCCAACTCTTCTACAGGACCATTTCACCGAAGACCAGTTTAAACCAATTATTCTCAAGAACACCGGTGAACAGAAGCTAAGGCCATTTGCGACGCCAAGCATCTTTTTGCATCGACCAGTTTCAAAGTCACGCAAGCCACCCCCTAAAAGAACCAGAGTGGACGGTACTGGTAAATTCATGGTGTTCATTAGGGCAAATGATCTTGAATGCTATTCACAGCGTTCCAGTCAAATTTGATTATTGCAATGAAAACAATCCTTGAGTTACCATTTGTCATTATGTTCATGTACCCTACCCAGATGACCCCAAAGTCAAGCAAAACACACAGGTCGATGTCGAGCCCCAGCCAGTAGACACCGAGAATGGTAAGTTTCTCCCGTCTGTGAGCTCCTACCTTTCCATGAGCTGGTAAATTTCGTGCTTGTGCTCTTCATCCGCTCACATACAGACGAGATATGGTGTTCAGACAGTGCAGAGATATTTTATATTTTGTAATATAATTATGTGGCAAAACATCGTTTAAACTTACCTTCACGTCTAATAAAGCTGTGTCTGCAGCTGATCCAAGCACACAGGCAGGTATTTTGTGTGGCCCTAAGCATGTGTATTCCCCATGTGAGATACCAATGCCTCTCTACATTGCTGGTTGTCACCTTGCTTTGTGCTCCACGCAGATGTTCCTGATATGCAACCAGACCCACAGATTCCTGCCCCATTCCAGCCAGAAAGTACACAGGCTGGTGAGTTAAACAGTTTTGGTCGAATTCTGTTGTGTGCCATCATTCAATGCCTCTTTTGCGCATAGCAACATACTTACGGAAGCTGACATAACCTTTCTTTCAATGCAAGTTTTAGTGCTACTAGGAGGTTGACGCCCTTTGTTTTGTAAATAGCAATATGTTATACCCGTAACAGCACCCATTTGTGTGCAGCTCGTGCAAAAAGAGAGACAATGAACTGCATGAAGGGAACAAGGGAAAAGAAACATGCGGGAATATTAGATATTCCTGTGTTTATCTAATGATTCTGTGTTGAGCTTCCCTGCTTTCATGCAGTTCATTTGCAGTCAGCAATCCATTCTTAACAATGCTATTTAAAACCAGTAGAGATATCACACTGATACAGAATACACATACAGAGAACAGAAAAAGGGCTTTTTCGTGGTTAAGCTTTATGTATCGGCGTGACATCCTCAATATGAAGCACCACCTAGGCCCTGCTCTTGCCTGTTTAGCATTGACAACTGCTTTAGACCTAGTTTCGGTGCACTATTGCAGGCCAGTTGATACAAGCAGCTCTACACAAGAGGGTGGCACAGCTTGAAACTCAACTTCAGGCTACGCGACGGAAGCTTCAACTTGCTCAGAGGCAGCGTTTGCAGGCACTAACGGCAAATAAGCGCCTTGTCGCAGGACTAAACAAATACTTGAATGAAGACCAAGTCAAATGTCCGAAGATGGCAACAATGCAAGGGACTCGATGGACTAAAAAGACCGTTATAAAGGCATTGAAAATGAGACTTTCCTGTGGAGCACGTGGATATGACTCAGGGAGCTTGGACAACCTCTACCAACAGAACGCACCCTACATCGTCACTAGGAAGGGTACAACTTCACACCAGTTTTCCTGGAGGACATCATGGAGTCTCTCGCACTAAAGGTAAGTGCACAGACATGTGCCCATGACCCTCGACCTGTCTTGTTGCCATAGCACCGCTGTTTGCATCGCCTAACTAAACTTTTCTACTCCATAGGTTAGCCTCATGTCACCAGAGGAGCGGCACGCCACTATTAGCTCGATGAGATGCAGCTTGCACCAGGCTTAGTGTACAACCCATCCTTGGGAACAGTGCTTGGAGCCCCAAATATAGCTCGTGCAGACGCAACACTGCCACCGGCCACTCATGGTCTGGTATTTATGCTCGGCGGGATAACAACCCGCTGGAAGCAAACAGTTGCTTACCATTTTACTGGAAATTCATTCCATGCGAAAACAGTTAAGGATATAATCATTGTCATCATAAGATCATGTGAGGCAATTTCCGTGAAAGCAGTTGTCGTGGTGAGAGACATGGGAGGGGGAACCAAGCCGTCTGGAAACTGTTCGGTATAATAGTAGGCAAGGACAGCAAGCCTAAAACCTGGTGTCCCCATCTATGTGATGCATCCAGGGAACTTTTTTTCATGGCTGACATTCCTCATCTTCTTAAGGACCTGAGGGCCAGAAGATATACTTGCCCGAAGAAGTAGTGAAAAAGAAAACAATCTGCCAGGAAATGAAATATCCATCGAGACTGTAAAGAAGCTTGTCGGGATAGACAGCAATGCAGAGCTAAAGCTAGCTCCCCACCTGAAGCCTTCTTCAGTTGACCCCAGCCATTATGATAAAATGAAGGTGGGGCCAGCATTCAGCCTCATCAACAGCGACACTGCTGCTGCAGTACGCTTGCTTGTAGATAGTGGAACGTTACATAAATCAGCCTTAACAACTGCATGGTTTCTTGAGATGATGTTTCGATGGTTCAGACTCATGACTTCCAGAACAACAAAACTGGCTTTGAGCCATTTTGATGATGTTGAGTATGGAAAGGCCCTTCAGTTTCTTGAAGAAACAATTGCACTTTTTGAAAGAATATGTATTCGGGATGAAAAAAAAGCCACCTGGAAACAAGTGCAGACTGGCGTTATCCTAGCGACAACATCAGTGTTGCTACTGCCGGCACTGTTTCTTTAAAAATACAACTTTAAGTTTCTGCTCCTCAGCAGGTTTGGCCAAGATGCCCTAGAGAATCTTTTCTCTACTAAGGTGTAAGAACCCGGTGCCTCGTGTACTTGAATTCAAGTCTTCGCTTCGAGCTGGTACGATGGCCCAGTTTCTGAGGCCAAGTAAGGATGGCAGCTACACTGAATAAGACTGCTTTCTCTTGACTGGCATGGCCGATGACAACAAACCAAATGAAAGCAAAGTGTATGTTGTTCGTCCGTCTGACCTCCTTGATATTCAAGACTTAGAACATGAATCCTTGGAGTACCTTGCTGGTTATGTTGTTGCACAAGTGAAGAAGGCAAACTCCTGTCAAGCCTGTGTTGAAGCGATCACAAGCTTAGCCGAAGGCAACAAGCTCACAATGCTGAAGTGCTACAACAAAGAGAAGCCGGCATTGGCAGTCCCATCACCAGCTGCCTTGAAGTTAATAGAGACTGCTGAAAACTATGTACGCTTAGATGAAGATGCATTGATTGCAAACAGAGTTTATGTATCTAAACTTCAGAGTACCATTCACAGTTCCCTGTACTTGGGCAATTGCTTCCCTACATGCCACTGCATATCGGACAAACTCCTTGCCACGTTTTTAAGAACTAGAATCTCAATTCTAGTGAAAAAGAAGAACCATCTCCTTATGACGAAAACTCAAAGCTCACAGAAGTGTGGCAGCCGAAGCATTGTAATGCATGTTGCTGCAGACAATATTTAGAAACGTTTGTGTAAAATGTATGGTGTCTCTTCAACTACTGTAAGTGTAGCTGTTCTCTGTTTTTGCATTTTAATAGTTATTTAAGCTACCCTTACTGTTCAGTGCCAGCATCATGTGATGTCCTTTTGTTCACTTGGAAGAACATCCTAAGGGTATTTTGTGCATTGCATGTGTAATTAAATATACTAGTAAGTACCTGCATTACCTTGTACTTCGCATTGTGGGTGGCATATTCTGCAGCTTTTGTCTGCAAGCATAACCTTACGTCGTTGTTGTACTACTTAGTGTCGTTATATTTTTGTGCTGCATGTGTATATGGATAGATGGATGAAAAACTTTGTTCAGCTCCTGCAAGGCGGCATGTGTATATGTCCAGCCGTTATGGTAAATAAGTGGTAGTTGCTATTACTGTACTACTCGTGTAGTGATAATTCTGTGCTATCATGAAACTTTGTTTCGGTTTGTGTATCATTAGGGCTTTCGTTTTAAACGAATAATACTCTAGTTCCTACATTATGATCTGTTCTATATTTCATTTTGTTCTGTATGCCTTGTGTATTTCTTGTATTGTGTTATTCCCATTGTATTGCTGACCATGCCTAATGTGTGGCATTTGGACTGGCTGTATGTTCTAAAATAAATGAATAAATACCACATAGCCACTGCTACTGGCCATCACTGTATTTCTTGTACTGTGTTATTCCCATTGTAGTGCTGACCCTTGCCTAAAGTGTGGCATTCGGACTGGCTGTACGTTCTAAAATGAACAAATACCACATAGCCACTGCTACTGGCCATCACTATATTTCTTGTATTGTGTTATTCCCATTGTAGTGCTGACCCTTGCCCAAAGTGTGGCATTCGGACTGGCTGTACGTTCTAAAATAAACAAATACCACATAGCCACTGCTACTGGCCATCACTGTATTTCTTGTATTGTGTCATTGCCATTGTAGTGCTGACCCTTGCCCAAAGTGTGGCATTCGGAGTGGCTGTGTGTTCTAAAATAAACAAACACCACATAGCCACTGCTACAGGCCATCATTGCATTTCTTGCATTGTGTTATTCCCATGGTAGTGCTGACCCTTGCCTAAAGTGTGGCATTCGGACTGGCTGTACGTTCTAAAATAAACAAATACCACATAGCCACTGCTACTGGCCATCACTGTGTTTCTTGTATTTTGTTATTCCCATTGTAGTGCTCACCCTTGCCTAAAGTGTGGCATTCGGACTGGCTGTACGTTCTAAAATAAACAAATACCACATAGCCACTGCTACTGGCCATCACTATATTTCTTGCATTGTGTTATTCCCATTGTAATGCTGACCCTTGCCTAAAGTGTGGCATTCGGACTGGCTGTGTGTTCTAAAATAAACAAATACCACATAGCCACTGCTACTAGTTATCACTGTATTTCTTGTATTGTGTTATTCCCATTGTAGTGCTGACCCTTGCCTATAGTGTGGCATTCGGACTGGCTGTATGTTCTAAAATAAGCAAATACCACATAGCCACTGCTACATGCCTCACTGCATTTCTTGTATTGTGTTATTCCCATTGTAGTGCTGACCCTTGCCTAAAGTGTGGCATTCGGACTGGCTGTACGTTCTAAAATAAACAAATACCACATAGCCACTGCTACTGGCCATCAGTATATTTCTTGTATTGTGTTATTCCCATTGTAACACTGACCCTTGCCTGAAGTGTGGCATTCGGACTGGCTGTACGTTCTAAAATAAACAAATACCACATAGCCACTGCTACTGGCCATCACTATATTTCTTGTATTGTGTTATGCCCATTGTAATGCTGACCCTTGCCTAAAGTGTGCCATTCGGACTGGCTGTACGTTCTAAAATAACCAAATACAACATAGCCACTGCTATGGCCATCACTGTATTTCTTGTATTGTGTTATTCCCATTGTAGTGCTGACCCTTGTCTAAAGTGTGGCATTCGGACTGGCTGTACGTTCTAAAATAAACAAATACCTCATAGCCACTGCTACTGGCCATCACTATATTTCTTGTATTGTGTTATGCCCATTGTAATGCTGACCCTTGCCTAAAGTGTGCCATTCGGACTGGCTGTATGTTCTAAAATAAACAAATACCACATAGCCACTGCTACTAGTTATCACTGTATTTCTTGTATTGTGTTCTTCCCATTGTAGTGCTCACCCTTGCCTATAGTGTGGCATTCGGACTGGCTGTACGTTCTAAAATAAACAAATACCACATAGCCACTGCTATGGCCATCACTGTATTTCTTGTATTGTGTTATTCCCATTGTAGTGCTGACCCTTGTCTAAAGTGTGGCATTCGGACCGGCTGTACGTTCTAAAATAAACAAATACCACATAGCCACTGCTACTGCCCATCAGTATATTTCTTGTATTGTGTTATTCCCATTGTAATGCTGACCCTTGCCTAAAGTGTGGCATTCGGACTGGCTGTACGTTCTAAAATAAAAAAATACCACATAGCCACTGCTACTGGCCATCACTATATTTCTTGTATTGTGTTATTCCCATTGTAATGCTGACCCTTGCCTAAAGTGTGGCATTCGGACTGGCTGTGTGTCCTAAAATAAACAACTACCACACAGCCACTGCTACAGGACATCACTGCATTTCTTGTATTGTGTTATTCCCATTGTAGTGCTCACCCTTGTCTAAAGTGTGGCATTCGGACCGGCTGTACGTTCTAAAATAAACAAATACCACATAGCCACTGCTACTGCCCATCAGTATATTTCTTGTATTGTGTTATTCCCATTGTAATGCTGACCCTTGCCTAAAGTGTGGCATTCGGACTGGCTGTACGTTCTAAAATAAACAAATACCTCATAGCCACTGCTACTGGCCATCACTATATTTCTTGTATTGTGTTATGCCCATTGTAATGCTGACCCTTGCCTAAAGTGTGCCATTCGGACTGGCTGTATGTTCTAAAATAAACAAATACCACATAGCCACTGCTACTAGTTATCACTGTATTTCTTGTATTGTGTTCTTCCCATTGTAGTGCTCACCCTTGCCTATAGTGTGGCATTCGGACCGGCTGTACGTTCTAAAATAAACAAATACCACATAGCCACTGCTACTGCCCATCAGTATATTTCTTGTATTGTGTTATTCCCATTGTAGTGCTGACCCTTGTCTAAAGTGTGGCATTCGGACCGGCTGTACATTCTAAAATAAACAAATACCACATAGCCACTGCTATGGCCATCACTGTATTTCTTGTATTGTGTTATTCCCATTGTAGTGCTGACCCTTGTCTAAAGTGTGGCATTCGGACCGGCTGTACGTTCTAAAATAAACAAATACCACATAGCCACTGCTACTGCCCATCAGTATATTTCTTGTATTGTGTTATTCCCATTGTAATGCTGACCCTTGCCTAAAGTGTGGCATTCGGACTGGCTGTACGTTCTAAAATAAACAAATACCTCATAGCCACTGCTACTGGCCATCACTATATTTCTTGTATTGTGTTATGCCCATTGTAATGCTGACCCTTGCCTAAAGTGTGCCATTCGGACTGGCTGTATGTTCTAAAATAAACAAATACCACATAGCCACTGCTACTAGTTATCACTGTATTTCTTGTATTGTGTTCTTCCCATTGTAGTGCTCACCCTTGCCTATAGTGTGGCATTCGGACTGGCTGTACGTTCTAAAATAAACAAATACCACATAGCCACTGCTATGGCCATCACTGTATTTCTTGTATTGTGTTATTCCCATTGTAGTGCTGACCCTTGTCTAAAGTGTGGCATTCGGACCGGCTGTACGTTCTAAAATAAACAAATACCACATAGCCACTGCTACTGCCCATCAGTATATTTCTTGTATTGTGTTATTCCCATTGTAATGCTGACCCTTGCCTAAAGTGTGGCATTCGGACTGGCTGTACGTTCTAAAATAAACAAATACCTCATAGCCACTGCTACTGGCCATCACTATATTTCTTGTATTGTGTTATTCCCATTGTAATGCTGACCCTTGCCTAAAGTGTGCCATTCCGACTGGCTGTACGTTCTAAAATAAACAAATACCACATAGCCACTGCTACTAGGCCCATCACTGTATTTCTTGTATTGTGTTATTCCCATTGTAATGCTGACCCTTGCCTAAAGTGTGGCCATTCGACTGGCTGTACGTTCTAAAATAAACAAATACCACATAGCCACTGCTACTAGTTATCACTGTATTTCTTGTATTGTGTTTATTCCCATTGTAATGCTGACCCTTGCCTAAAGTGTGGCATTCCGGACTGGCTGTACGTTCTAAAATAAACAAATACCACATAGCCACTGCTACTAGTTATCACTGTATTTCTTGTATTGTGTTATTCCCATTGTAATGCTGACCCTTGCCTAAAGTGTGGCATTCGGACTGGCTGTACGTTCTAAAATAAACAAATACCACATAGCCACTGCTACTAGTTATCACTGTATTTCTTGTATTGTGTTATTCCCATTGTAGTGCTCGACCCTTGCCTAAAGTGTGGCATTCGGACTGGCTGTACGTTCTAAATAAACAAATACCACATAGCCACTGCTACTGGACATCACTGCATTTCTTGTATTGTGTTATTCCCATTGTAGTGCTGACCCTTACCTAAAGTGTGGCATTCGGACTGGCTGTACGTTCTAAAATAAACAAATACCACTTAGCCACTGCTACTGGCCATCACTGTATTTCTTGTATTGTGTTATTCCCATTGTAATGCTGACCCTTGCCTAAAGAGTGGCATTCGGACTGGTTGTACGTTCTAAAATAAACAAATACCACATAGCCACTGCTACTGGTCATCACTATATTTCTTGTATTGTGTTATTCCCACTGTAATGCTGACCCTTGCCTAAAGTGTGGCATTCGGACTGGCTGTACGTTCTAAAATAAACAAATACCACATAGCCCCTGCTACTGGCCATCACTGCATTTCTTGTATTGCGTTATTCCCATTGCAGTGCTCACCCTTAGCTAAAGTGTGGCATTCGGACTGGCTGTACGTTCTAAAATAATCAAATACCACATAGCCATTGCTACTGGCCATCACTGTATTTCTTGTATTGTGTTATTCCCATTGTAATGCTGACCCTTGCCTAAAGTGTGGCATTCGGACTCACTGTACGTTCTAAAATAAACAAATACCACATAGCCACTGCTACTGGCCATCACTGTATTTGCTGAATTATGTTATTCCCAATGTATCGTTGACCCTTGCCTAAAGTATGGCATTCGGACTAACTGTATGTTCTTAAATAAATACCACATGGCCACTGCTACTGGCCATAACTGCATTTCCTGTATGTATCGCTCACAGCTGCCTAAAGTATGGCATTCTTACAGGCAGTATCTTCTTGAATAAATAAATAAATAAATAAATAAATAAATAAATAAATAAATAAATAAATAAATAAATAATAAATAAATAAATGAATAACATATGGCCACAGCTACTGGCCACCAAATAATAAAGCTATATCGAAGTACATTGCATACAACTGTCTATTCTGTTACTGTAAGGTTACCCTCACCCTCGGATACTAAACGAAATGTCTCGGTAAGCAGCAATTCCATTTTACTGATGAAAAGCACCGAGCTGCGAACTAACATAAGAAAAACATCAGAAGCGATATAAAATTGGCAGCAAAATAAAATGCAGTAATCACTAGGCCAATTCGCGGGCGGTTCATTTATGGATCTTTAATTCTTGAGAAGCTTGTGCGCTTCAGGGAGACACACAAGCAAATCGAAAGAGCATAAACACACCATTAGAAATCCACGCGGTGATTCAAGGTTACGTAGCGACGTTGCTCGTATCAGGAATACAACCGCATTCACACACTGACACACAAGAAGCCTTGTCGAGGAAATTTTACTACACCGTGGTGTTCCGCGCGGTTAGGTTGCGTTTGCAACACGAGCAAATTCGACGATCGGCGATGACACGATCAATAACGCCGCTTTGGAATGTCACGACACTTGCGTTGACTCGTAGCACAGAATAGCAAAAGACACCCAAGTGGTCGGGTAATCGCCGCACGCAGTGACAAGAAGATTGTTGGCGCACTCGTTCCCACTAAATTTTAGTTTCCACAAACGTGCGAAGGATGTTTACTTTCAGCGAAGATCACGTTTCAGCAACGCCATGTCGAAATTTTCTCGGTCCGGATGGCTATCAGTCTTCTTATTTGGATGCATTCTTTGACCGAAGTGACCGCTATATCTACACACCACACTCACGAGCAAGAAGGGCGGAGAACAATCCGATTAAGCGCGCGCAGTCGCCAAGGTACGGCTGACACAACGACCAAGGCAGGCGCCATGGGCAGATAAACCCGAGGCGGATAATCTCGCCTCGGGTTGTCTTCGGTCCCAGCTCTTTGTTGTTTACCGTCAAGGGCTTCGACTTCTTTGTGAAATGAAAGCGAACCAACACGCCTCCGTTTTTTTAATTATATGCAGGCAATTTAGGTTGCAAAATGCAATGTAATACGAGCGCGAATAAACGAGACGTAAACATGCCGAATCTAGGGTATCAAACATTTTTTCCGCTCTTTTTTCCAATGTTTATTTGAAATAAAGGCAAAGCTTTAGCATTTTGGGCCCTTAGTTCGGCCTTCATCACAGTCAGCCATCGCTAGCTTTTATTTCCTAGCATGTGTAGATATTTTACCACCAGCAGAATACCGTGCTTTAACCTGGGCGTCGTCTGCTACAGGAATTTTCTAGGTGGCGCGCGCGGCAGATGTCGCTACCTTAAAAATTATGGAGGGACCTTACTCGAGATTGAGCAGAGTCACCGCCTAGCGGCGGGAGGACGAAGCTCCCGAGTGTGGATGGCTGCTCGTGTCGTCTGCTAGCCACTGCGCGTTTACATATGCGCATGCGTCATGTATAGCCTCCAGGATGTTCGTTCCTTCTTCTGCAGCAGTATTAAGTGCGTGCATGTATTCTTATCCAACTATACAGAAGTATTTCGCCTCGCGATGCAGTCTTCCCTATTCGTTATAGGATCCCTGCGTGTGTGTGTCGACAGCACGCCACCTAATCGTCACACGCCCGGTCTTGGACAATTATTTCAGTTTAGCTGCTGCCGTGTCTTTCAAGCATATGACAAAGTGCACTTGCCGTGCTTCTGAAAAAATTGCGCTAGAATCTTCGACGTCAAAAAGCTGTGCGGCAGTGACATTGCCTCGCGATAAGTGGTTATTTCGTGGCAACACAGATGAGCTGATAGAGCTGAGACAAATATGTCAGTGGCAGATAATGACTTCTGACAAGTGCAGTTATATCGCGCAGTACTTGTTAATTGTCGGATAATATCTTGAATCAGATAATATCGTGAACGTCACTTAGCGGCTCTGAGCTTTCATTGTCATTAATTGAGATGTCGCCTTATTGTGCAGTGTAAGTACCAGTGCCGAGAAAGTATCCGCCTCACAAGTGGACTCTCACACTTAGGCACTTAAACTGTTCACCAAAAATGAATAAATAGCGTGTTGCATGAGGATCATTCATGACATGACAGCCCCGAGTTGAATATAAGTTGAGAATTATCGTGGTCTCGTTAACACCACAGAAAATAGCACTTGCACCAGTCTACGCCTGCAGCAAACTCGCTGAGATGCACGTCGTCATAGCAACCATGGCCAGCTATCTATAGCAAAATAAGCTAAGTATAGTTGAGGGTAATTAAGCTACCAATAAGTATACCACACACAAATAAGCTACGATTAATATGCCAAACGTTAAAAAGTTAAGGCTATCTAAGCTAAACGTCATTATTAAGCTATCAAAAATTATACCATTGTCACAAGATAGTGCCTATTTCGACGAATAACACGGTGTCGAACTAGAGGAAAGGTCCAAAACAACAACAAGAAATGCGTCGCGCACGGAAGAGGCGCCCAAGGTCACGCCGCGTCTCCAAAAGGGGAGTACAAAAGTAGCAAGAGAAGCAAGAAGTCGTGCGTGACTCAGACGTTGTTCCACGAGCCAGCTGACAAGCCACCTGCAAGCCTTGAGCTGAGAAGACGCCCGAGTGACTTGGTGAATAGGACTCTTTTGTGTTTTGTTCTTTGTTGCAGTGCATGAGCTTGTTCGAGTTGGCTGGCTTTGTGTAACTTTGTAACCCATCTGTGTTTGAGTTTGGAAGAGCTGTGTTTGTGTACGTTTTGTGTAACTGCCTATTTGATGAGAATATATTTGTTTTGTTTGATCACCCTTGGCTCTGACTCAGTCTTTGAACCACTGCTGGCGTTTTGCTAGTGTGCTGAAGGGGACCAAAAATCTTATTGTCTAAGCTTTCGTGGGATCTTTTTCGGGGAACCAGGACGTTGGTTCTTGGAATTATTTCCGGCGATCGCGTCCCGTACATCACAGCACGGGCTTGGTGACAATCATACCTAATTAAGCTAACACCGACGAACCCAACTCTGAGTAAACAAACGCTAATTAAACCAAGCCTACATAATCTAATACTAACTAGGCGAAGTACAAACAAGGTGACATGCATAATTCATACAAGCCTATTAGGTTACGAATAATCGAGGCAAGCCAATTTGAGCTATGAATAAATAGGTTTGCCAAGTGAGACCTTGCAAAACCTAGCAAGGCCAAGTAAAGCCTAGTCATATTCAAATGAACCAGCACAGCCGATATTTCTTTCTTTTTTTGCTTGAACGTCGTGTTTCTTGCTCAGTAAATTATTTGTAACAGCGTTTTGTCTTTCTGCAGCAAATTGTAAAGAACGAGCGACATACTGAACTACATATTTTACTCACACAACACCAATGCCAGCATTGCAGACAAAGCAGAACTTAAGTATGTCCCCTTCCCTCCCGCCCCCCCCCCCCCCAAAAAAAAAATTAGAGACGGAAACGCCGGTGAAGTCAGACTGCGAGGCTGGGTGATGTCAGTGCCCTGTGGAACGACAGATTACGCTTCTTTCACGTGTATTGGGAAGGTTCTGCGTGCTTCAAGTACTAATCTGACACTGAAGCACGTCTATAGAACCGTTTCACTGCAGTCAACACTTTTATTGAGCTAACAGTTACCCCAAGCCGCTCAAAAAGTTGTGTCGCCGTGGACATTTCAATGCGCGCAGCCGACCGCGTATCCACACTAGCGCGGTGACGGTGCTACCACCTATTGGTATATCTCGAGGCCAATAGCGCAGGCAGGCCAACCGCATCGCCGGTGCGCAGGACGTGTCGCGCTCCAGCTAGACGGGCGGTCGGCGTGGCTCCCACAAGTTACTTCCGTATTTAGTCCCATAAAGATCGCCCTTTTTTTTCAAAAAATTGACGAAAATTTCGGGGTGCGATCATTACGCGGGGTAAATTTTCCGCGAAATAATCTTTTGAGCACCGAGAACGGAAACAAGTCGCGTATCAGAATTCTTACGATAACTATCATGAACATAAGCAAAAATAAAAGTAGAGTAAGGCTGCCTTTGTAATAAACGCACACATTACGCAGGAACTACATGCATTGCATATTGCCCTTTAATTTTTTTCATTCACTGACCCCTTAACTTTCATTCAGAGTCTGAAGCGTCACTGGTGTCAGTGTCGTCGCCGCTAGATTAGCTGTTGGAACCGGCAGTGTCATCGCAGTCCCACAGAAGGTTATTATCCGTTGCGTCGAGCGCGTTAGATATGCCTCTCTCCTTGAAGCTATTGGCGTGGTGAAAACTACGGAATTTGTATTTGCTGCTATCCTAATACGGCACGTTTCCGCCAACGGTGGACAAAAATGAGGCATCTGCTTGGTGCGTGCGTAACGTTCGACAGATGGTAAACATAATGATCGTCAGCAAGACTTGGCACACGACATATCGCTGCGACAAGTTCGAGGTGCGATCATTCGCGGGGGAAAAAAATCGAATTTTGGACGACAATATTTAGGGGTGCGATCATCACGCGAGTGCGATCATTATGCGGGTAAATACGGTACATGCAGTGCAGAGCTAGCGTTGTTGATACAGTCTTCCAGAATGCGTGCATTTCAAGTAATTTTTTCGCCTCTGTTGAGTTACACAAGCAAGAAGAGCACATTTCTTGCTAAAGCATCTACACTTTTTCTTCTGAAAGAGATAGGATGAGGGCATGTGATAATGTTAAGCAGTTATAAGCCTTCGTATAGTCTGCGTAGCGAGCGTACGATGACGGTGACGACTCGTCATGCTTCATGCTTTCGTCATGTGTGCGCGTGGTTGTAAAACAATCGGCCTAGTGAGAGTCGTTGATTTGTTGCATGTAATGCTTGCAGCCAAAGCGCTCACATGCAATCGTGAAAGCATCTGACTAGCCGCAGTCTCGCGTCTCCTTATGCAGGGACCTAACGATTGGGGCGCATAGCGAGCTCAGCCAAAGCGACGACTTCGAATGGGCTGCGAGAGTTTGGTCGTGGTAGACCCTTCCGTAAAACACGAAAGCGTTTTATGCCGAGGTCTACCACAACCAAAACGTCACTTCCGTAAGGGATGTGAGGCAGCAAAACATACATGTAAGAACAACAGGGAAAAACTGCACATTAAACTTTCCTATGATCCGCTGGGAACCGACCTCACAGCCCCCACCGTCCTACGACGACAGGTAGCCGGTGCTCTACCACTACGGTACTGGCGCTCATGCTCGATGTTGTACGAACACGTTTTAGGTTGCCATCTTGCTTCGGTCGCTCTTGCTTGACGCTCTCCTCGTACTCAGATCGTGCGCATCTAGGCGTACTTTACCTGGAACGGTGCCGCCATCAAGGGAAGGCGAAGCACTACAGCTTCACTTCCCCTTCCTGGATGGTGGCGCTATTCCAGGCGCGTTCCAAAGAGCGCCTCGACGCACGCGCGCGGGGCCGGACGACCGTATCGAGGAAAAAAGCTAGAATGAATAGTAAGTAATTGCTAAGCGGCTCAGCCGGCCAGCGGTCCAGCGAACGAGTGGAGGGTGCAGTGGAGCGCATGACAAAAGCAACAGTAATAGTTGTGCGACGCCCCGCTTGTTTTAGGGGAACTAACGTTACTGTATACGCTACCGCAGGTAGCAGAGCTGCGCGTAGGTCCGCCATCTTGGCCAGCAAGCAACCAAAGCTACGCGGCAAAGCTACGCTCAGTTTTTGCAGGCGGCACCCCCGACCGAGAATGGGCAGTTTTCCAACGCTCGTAGACGGCTTTAAAGCTTAATGGCAAACAAAACACTGCGACAGCTTAGTGACGAGACATAAATTAAGGGCGTTGCTCTTCTTTTTTAACACACGCCGGGAGATGCAAAACGATCGAATGTTTTCAGGTACGTGTTTTGCTTCACTCTTCGTAACTTTTGACTAGACAACGGATGGACACATTGCTTATTCCAGACACACCGGCAAAATGCGGCATTGATTTTCTTCAGTGGTTAGTATCGCACTGAGCGGTTTTTGAGCCGAAACCACATGTATGTGATTTTCCACGCAAATGCGACGTGAGAAGATATGGGCCGTCGCGCGATGGGTCACATGATCGATCACTCCGTTATTGGAAATCTAGAAACGATCGCTGTCATACGAGCGAAATCCAACCGTAACAAGCCGGTTCAAGTTGTACGTAAGAGATGTCCTGCCGGTTGCCACAGAAGCGCGCTTGCAAACAGCTGTCAGCGGTTATCGAACACCGAAAGAAAACTAGGATACGATGCCAATTTGCACGACAAAACAATCGACCTTAAATTATTAATGCGTCCATAAACCTAGTTGGTGTACGCAATAGCTTGACTGGCGATAATCCACTTCACTGCAGCGGCGGTGCCGAGAAGCACAAAAGTAGGCCTGGACGTCACCTTCACCGCAATGCTGGTTGCTTTGCAGCTGGCGGCGTCTGGAAAACAGACGCGCAACCGTTGCGGTAGCATATACAGTAGTTCTAAGCGGAACGTACTTCCGCGCCACCTGCTGAACAATGTTGGAGTTACTGTCGATCAAACAGAGATTTTACCTGTGGAGTAAAATTGAAGTTACTGCGAAAAGGATATCACAAAAGGCATTTTTCATTAGAGCGCATGTGCTATGTTGAAACACTCCTCGTGTTTTGCTACATGACATGACGACATGCCGCCGCCGCTTGTGTTGGGGTTGCCATATTCCAAAACGCTCGCACGTTGGCCGGCTGCATACGCTCCGCAGAACAGACGATATGAGCCGGTGAGCGGCTCACTGCGGTTAGGCAGAATATCGCCACCGACCGGGCTGCCCACGTCATGGAGCTCCACGCACTTATGAACGTGTACTGCAGTGGGGTCGTGCGCGGACACGAAGACCCTTGGTCAATGAAGTTCTTTCTCTCTCTCTCTCTCTCTCTCTCGCTCCGTAAATGCGCTCGCTGTCCCAGCGTGCCGCGCATGCGCAGTTGGCGTCTCCGCTCGTTCACTGGGCACGTTGGCCCCCTGAGCCGCTTAGCTATTACTCCCTAATAGAAGGCGCGTGCGTACAGCATCGAGCATGAGCGCCGATAGCGTAGTGGTAGAGTACGGGTCACCTTTTGTCGTGGACGGCGTTTCCCCGCCTATTTTTCGAGCGTTATGGCAACAATGCAGCTGCTTCTTTAGGCTCCCATGTACGGCGACGACGTTGACGAGTGAATGCGGCGCAAGTCGCTAAACATGCTTGATGGCTTTGTCGCGCGGCATTTGTTAAAAAGAGAAAAGAAATAGCGGGCGCGAAGAGAAGTAGGATCGCGAGCGCGTGGCACGTGGGGTTCTGGGTTTTTCCTGTTGGGATAAACGCATCGTGGCGTCTCGCTGCTCGGCGCTCTTCAGGCGTATTGTCTTCCGCCGCACTTCGAAGCCTGGTTATTATTCATCGAAGTCCTCGGACTTTACAGCATTTACGATCGACAGTGTCCCGTTATTACGTAAACTACTTCATTTACCACAAGGAGGTGGACCTGGATGTTATGGAGGGGATGCGTGAACATGGGTTGATCCACGGCAAACGGTGCCGTGCCAGCGAAACACCGATAGCATTGGGCAAGTTAACCTCGATGTATGTACAATGAACATTCAACTGCTTCTGTGAAGACACATTTCGCTTTCGTGGTGTACCGATTTCTCTGACCGCGGAATCAGACAAATATCGACGTGTATTAGTTTTGTTTTTGTTATTTCTGCTTAGCACTATCTCTTTGTTTCTTCACTCGTAGGAGCAAACACTCTTCAACCTAACGCTACGCGAAAGCTTGGATTATTTGCGCTGCTCATCGACAGGCAGTTTGCTTTTGAAATCGCTGCTTTTCGACCTACCACATTCCGTCATTTTGGATGTTCCACATACTTTCTTGTGTTCTAGTTCTGCTTTGCGTTGCTTTCCAGTATAAGTCCAAAAATTTGCCTGTATGGGCTAAATTTTGCTTACAGATGGTTGGTTACCCTGCGCAACGCAATTCGCAAAAGGACAGAAAGTTGAGCGAGTTGGTGAGGGTCCATAGTCAAAAGAAGAGGCTTGCAAGACATGGACACAAGGGGAGAAGTGAACAACACGAACGCCAACTAACAACTAATGCAGAACACAGACGCGAAAAAGAAGACACACAGCATATCTGCGCATGCTCGGAATGGTAGCGCCACCTGTCAAACGGTTACACGTGCCGGTCTCTCTGTTTAAGCTAATCGACGGCTGCTCACGCACGCACTTCCACTATTACTGATATGCCAGTCCTCGACCAATAAACGCGTCTCTTCATTCTTATGTCTGTACAGGATTTCGGTTTCGTCTAACTCGGGCGTGCAGCTACAGACCTGGCAGTGCAAAGATAGATTAGACGGCGTTCCACCTGATAGCAACCTTCTATGTTCAATTAATCTTTGATTAATACAACGCGCAGTTTGCCCTGCATAAAAATGTCCGCAGCTAAAAGGAATCTTATAAACTACACCCATGCGACAGTCGGTGAAATTGTTCTTGGCTAGGTGCTTAACCTGACAGATATCCGTTCGCTTCTTTCCTTCCATCAGCTCATTTCTTCTATGCACGGCAGCACAAACCCTACCTAACTTATTGGGAGCCGTAAACACAGCCTTAGCCCCATATCTACTTCCCACTTTCTTAAGCCTGTGCGAAACTGCGTGGATATACGGAATACTCACGACTGTTTTCTTGTTAATATTACTCTCTGCAACAGCTTTCGTTCCGGTCGAAATCGACTTCTTCAGGCGCTACGCTACTGCGCCTATGGCTAGTCTAAAGTAACCCGCATCTAAAAGGCGCTCGACCTACGCATTAAAGCTAATGGCCAAACGGTGCACGCACGACTTCGATAGGGCTGACTTTAAACAGGAAAAGGCTATTCCGTTTTTTACTACTTTCGAATGCTTGGAATGAAAGTTTAACAAGGGCTTAGATGCTTTAGGGGAATACTGCCAACACACGTGATTCTGCTCAAATGACAAAGAGATATCTAAAAATTGTATTATGTTTCTCTCCGGTAGTTCTCTCGTAAACCTTAGACCATGTCCATTAAGTTTAAATTGATCGCTTACATAGGTGCCGAGGATTCAAAATCATCCTCACTACAAAATATCAAGTAATCGTCTGCATACCGAAATAACCTGATGATGCGGTCACCATGGCCTCTTTTAAACGGCAGTCAAACTTGCTCCAGTATAACTCACTTAGAATAGGGGCGACCATTGAACCTATGCAAATCCCCGATTTCTGCACAAACACACCTTCGCTGTATCCAACTAATGTTGACGTTAAGTACATGGAAAGAATTTCTAGAAGAGTACCTGTGGAAACGCCGCATCTATCTATGAAACCGGACTCTTACCCTTGTTCTTGAATACATTCTTTCACGCAATTTAATAAACCTTCATGCGGCAGCGAGTAATACAAATCTTCTACATCCATGCTAAACGCTGTGCACTCGCCAGGATTTTGCCCTGTTAACAACTGAACTAGAGCCTGAGAATTACGTACACGGAAGGGGTCAGAAAAACTTAGAGATGTTAAGCACTTCTGCAAATAGCTAGCTACACAAACTTGCCAAGTCCCTGACTCTGATACAATTGAGCGAAACGAAATTTCTGACTTACGGGTGTTCGCAGAGAAAAATAATTCTAAAGTGAGCAATTTCGCCTTTTTAACACTGTTTCACCTTTTTAACAGTGTCGTAGACAGAAATGTCCTTCGGTGGGTGTTTAGGCCACCAGTAACAAGAAAAACAAAACTAGAGGGGGCTTGCGCCAGGTGATATCACAGCAATTTCTCTACTATTTCAGGCAAGTTGGAATTACTTCGTTCACTGCAATATGTACATAAATCAGTGCGCAAGCACATGGCTCCAACGACTTGATTTGAGTATGCGCACGAAGTCATAACATAATCGTAAAGATAACAGCCACGAAAAAGGGCCATCTCTTGTAGCGAGAGCTACATTGGCCGTATTATCGCCATTTCACCGTGGCCGGTGGCCATGCCAGGGGAGTGAAACTTCCTATATCATCCATGGAACGCGATATTCGCTCGCAGCGCCGGACGTACGCCTGGTGTTTGGGGGCGGTACTAAAACATGGCGCCGCATTTAGAACACGCACTGGGAGACGCCATCTTGATGAGGACTGAGGATCAGAGTGGTGGTGGGGGGGGGCGATTTAGCTTCAAATTCAATTGGGATGCACCAGCAAGGCAAATTGAGCGAGTGGAAGGTATTCAGCAGTTGAGCGTGCGACCTTCTTCCTGTTGTGCAACCCGCCACAGGATCAAAACGGCAATCGTTGCTTTTGATTGATGAAGGTCTGCCCATCCACCTATTTTTGCACCACTTATTTTAAGTAAGACCTTGTTTTTGTTTACGTGTACACATCAATTAGACAAGAATAAAGAGAAGAGTTCGTTTGAATGTTTTATTACACAGCTACTGCTGCAACGGCATCCTGATATGCCGATGCCGTGAAGTGTAGAAAAACAAAACGAACAGCATGCAGATCGCACCTTTCGTCCGCCGGGATCCGAAATAATTTTATGCCGGTGTGGCGTTAAGAATCTCGATGCCACTCACCACAGCACGATTTGTGATGACGGTGCGAGTCCATTCATGCGCCTGTTTGGCTGAAGCTTGCAATGATTTCGCTGAAACAAACTTTACGGTGGTAAAAGCGGCCTTTGGGACACCGTAAGCCTTAGCATACATGGGCGCGCTACAAGAAACGCCCCTTTTTCGCCGTGAGAGATAGGACGACTGCGCTGTTTCCGTTTTCCACTCCGGGTGGTGCTCGTATTTTCGCAATCTCGAACTGCAACCTTTAGGCTCACTTGCGTATTAAAAACTCCGGAGTTAATAAGTAACCTGTTAATAAAGATAAAATGAAACAACATAGTTCATTTATGCTCGTAGGTAGTACAGCCCCCAAACTTTAGGATCGCTGCGGTCACGGGACAGAAAAACCGCGAAGTTTCATCCCCCTGGCCATGCCGCGAGATGAGCAGTTGCCTGGCAACCGCCGCAGCTGGCAGCGCCGCTCGTTGCGCCACCTGGATTGAAGTCAGAAGAGGAGCCGGTGAAACCACGTTGCTACAACCGAGGAGGAGCCAGCGTTCTAACCGGACCCCGGACTCGCTTAGCATTCCTCTTAAGGATAACTTTAACCTGCATCTGGCAAGTGACCCTTATATAGGAACGACGATCAACCTCGCGTACCAGAGAAAATCCTTGGCCTCAAAGTGCTGTGTCGGAGCCAATGAAAAGGCTGCTTGCTACTTCACCGACCATCGGGCCGCCTTCGTGGCAACTGAGAAGCAGAGAACATTAAGACTTTCAAAATAAATGCGCTACACTTTAAATAAAAATAACTAGTCTATAATGCAACCATAACTCAGCGATGTAACAACCAAAACAAAAAAAATCACAGCATGTCCACGGGGTGAATGATGATGAGTGGGCAAAGCTCCGGAGGGAATCATCGGTAAACCGTGAACCTTCCGTCTAATTCGCCCCGTCGATCATCATGTAAAGACATCTTATACAGCCCCTTACACAGGCCGGAACGCGCACCGCGTTTGCCGACGCCATCACATGACTGCTGAGAGAGTATAAGGCGGAGAGGCCACAGCGTCTTACACCAGCTTCGTACACGGGCCGTAACGCGCTAGCACAAACGCGTTAGAAACGCGCAGTCTTTCGTTAATGTTGGGTATTTACTGTCTTCGTGGTGCATGTGTCCATGTGCGCTTCGTGGCGTAGTTCCATTGGCGTTCCAGCTGTTCTATTCAGAGATGTACTGGGTCTCGTCCTGGCACTCGGGCGCCGCGCCGCTGTCGACTTTCCTGGTGGTCCATCTACTTTGCTGCCATCGGCTGCACCCTCAGCAGACTTGTCTAACGGTCACTTGACCGCTGAGCCAGTGTTAGGCACTCGTGCTGCTCCTTGCCTGGGCAACTCGCGTCGCACCACCACTTCAGTAGTCACCTCGTCCTTCGCAGCAGCACTGTCCTCGTTGATTCCCGCTGTAGGAGTTGCATGCTCCGTAGCTTTCGACGCAGATTGGTTGTCATGACATGACATGACAAGAACTTTATTTGAGTCCTGAGGAACTTGAATCTGGGGAACCAGGGTCCCACCAGATCACGTTGGTGGCTCCGCCCACGACGGTACTGGAAGTCGAAGTTCCGTCGCGATGTCGTGGGCCCTCTGGACGGCCTGGAGTTGAGTGTGTAGATCGCTGCTTTGCAGGGATTCCTCCCATTGCTCCTTCGTGATGTGTGGAGAAGCATTAAGAGCTGGGCACAGCCAGAGCATGTGATCAAAAGAACAGGAGTCATGGCCGCATTTGGGGCATGACTGTGAATGATCGGGGTCTATTTTATTAAGAGACCGAGGAGTGGGGTACGAACGGGTTTGGAGAAGTCTGAATGTGCTAGCCTGAGGCTTGTTCAATTTGGGGTGGGGGAGCGGGAATTTTTTCCTGGTTAGGCGGTAATGGGACACAATTTCGTGAAAAGTACATAACGAATCTTTATGGATGTCGACCTCGTTACGAGCGTGGCTATCCGCGGCAGCACGGTACGTGAAATCGCGCGCTAACCGATGAGCCTGCTCGTTAGGATTACATCCGAGCGGGTTAACTGAGCCATCGAGGTGGGCTGGGAACCACGTGATGTGATACCCCCCTTCGCTGCTCTCCCGTGTTCGTTGGAGTGCTTTGGTCAAAATACTGTTCGCCTGTTGAGACACGAGGGCGCTCGAGAAAGATCTAACTGCCGTGCGCGAGTCCGAGTAGACAACAGCAGGAGCTTTTGCGCTGTGAAGAGCCAGAGCGATCGCCGCTTCCTCCGCCAGGCATGGAAATCTTGCCTTCCACCGCTGCATTCGCAGCGTCTCCTGCACCCTTGGCCGCGTCTTCGGCTTCGGCGGCGTCCATGGTCTGCTCACCGAGCTCATCGCTCACTGCAGCGCCTGTAACAGCAGCGTAAGAGCGGACGCACTGGGCGTCTAGATGACCAAATCGACGGCAAATGGAACACCGTGGCACTTCGCAGTCCCGCCGCACATGACCGGTTCCTTCACACCGCAGGCATTGCATAGGCCTACCTGGCGCAACTACTAGGGCCAGCTCTCCCGCCACACGAATTTGGTGCGGGTATCCTCGACTGTGATACCACTCTTGAACTTTAGGAGAACCGTTCTGGCCGTCGACCCCTTGTCGCTGACACCGTCTACACGCCAGCGTTCCCGGTTGACTTCCACAACATTGCCGAAAGCAGCGAACGCCGTTCGCACATCCTCATCGGCGACACCGTGGAGCAGCCAATGTAGTCGCAGTTTTATCTGCCGGTCTTGGGGATCGACAATGAGAGCGATGTCCCTTCACTTGCAGCTCCTTGAAGGACAACATTCTCTTCGTTGCTTCTTCTCCACTCAGCGTAACCGCCCAGACGTGGTTTATCTGGTAGGCTCCAAGTGCCACGACGTCGGGTAGCAGTCCTGTAGGGCCTATGGCGTCTCTGAAGTCTTCAACTCTGTAGGGCCTTGCTCGAACATCCCCATGCAGAAAAACAGTATTCATAGAGAGGCGTCCTGTGGGCAGTTGGGCCCACAGGAGCAACATGACGCCGGACCACCGGATGGCACAAGAGACGTCTAGCGCTAAGCTAGACGTACACGGTAAGCACCATGCTCCGGGCCTGCCTCCTTTTTTCCAATAGCATAACAATGGATAGCAATTCGTCACTTGCTTTCGCTACATTAAATGTTAGAGGTTTGGCCTCGAGGAAAAAGCAGGCTCAAGTCTACCGCTTGTTAATTGATCGTGATATCGACGTGCTAGCCGTCCAAGAGACAAAGGTTGAAAGGGAGGAGGAGACCCGGAGCATGATGCTACGTTTTACACCGAAGTATTTTGCCGTTGTAAGCCGCGTAAAGGGCTCATCTGCTGGTTGCGTGCTTTTCGTTAAGAAGGTCCGGGGGATGATCGTCCAGAACCACTTTTCTTGCGAGTCAGGCAGATTGGTTTTGTGCGATTTCACTAGAAGCGATATCGAATGGCGCGCCATAGGCATCTATGCGCCAAACGCGGATGCAGAACGTGAAAGGTTCTTTGCAATGATTAAGCAAAATCTATGTGTGCACGACAGAAGCGTTGTAATGCTGAAGCAGTTACTTGATGAATTCGAATTGGAAGACGTAGCCGAATGCATCGAGGCCGGACGTGGAGCTCAATTTACGCAATTTCAAGGAACTAGTCACGCGCGTCTTGATAGAATTAGCATGACAGGGGATGCGTTGTCATAAAGCAATAATTACTCAGTTATACGTCTTTCCTTTTCGGACCATTGTCTCGTTCAATGTAGCGTTGGATTGAAACAAAAGGAAAACAAATTTAATTGGGACGTATGGAAGTTTAACGCTAAGTTACTCTATGAAGACGCTTTTAAAGACTACGTTATTGAGGAAATAAAAATATTCAACTGATTGGCTGCTGTAATATTTTTGAGCAATGGGAACATTTGAAGCAACGCGTTAAAATGAGGGCCATCTCGAGATCCAGTGCTTTAAAATACCAAGAAAAAATGAAAGAGAATCAGCTTAGAGCTCAAAAGGACAGAAAGTTGAGCGAGTTGGTAACAGTCCATAATCAAAAGAAGAGCAGTGAACAACACGAACGCCGACTAACAACTGATGCACACCACAGAGGCGGAAAAGAAAGAAGACACACAGCTTATCTGCGCATGCTCGGAATGGTAGCGCCACCTGTCAATCGGTTACACGTGCCGGTCTTCGCTATAGACAACTCCTAAGGCTTTCTATCTCCTCTCTGGTTAAGCTAATCGACGGCTGACTCACGCATGCACTTCCACTAATACTGATATGCCAGGCCTCAACCAATAAACGCGTATCTTCGTTCTTATGCCTGTACAGGATCTCGGTTTTGTCTAACTCGGGCATGCAGCTACAGACCTGGCAGTGCAAGGATAGATTGGACGGCGTCCCACCTGATAACGACCTTCTGTGTTCAATTAATCTTTGATTAATACAACGCGCAGTTTGCCCTACATAAAAACGTCCGCAGCTAAAAGGAATCTTATAAACTACACCCATGCGACAGTCGGTGAAATTGTTCTTGGCTAGGTGCTTAACTGGACAGATATCCGTTCGCTTCTTACCTTCCATCTGCTCATTTCTTCTATGCACTGCAGCACAAACCCTTCCTAACTTATTGGGAGCCGTAAACACAACCTTAACCCCATATTTACTTCCCACTTTCTTAAGCCTGTGCGAAACTGCGTGGATATAGGGAATACTCACAACCTTTTTCTTGTTAATGTTACTCTCTTCTGCAGCTTTCGTTCCGGTTGAAATCGACTTCTTAAGACGCTCAGCTACTGTGGCTATGGCTAGTCTAGGGTAACCCGCATCTAAGAGGCGCTCGACCTGCGCATTAAAGCAAATGGTCAAACGGTGCACGCACGACTTCGATAGGGCTGACTTTAAACAGGACAAGGCTATTCCGTTTTTTACTACTTTCGAATGCTTGGAGTCAAAGTTTAACAACGGCTTGTTAAACTGCTCTCCTTGTGTCCGTGTCCTGCACGCCTCTTCTTTTGATTATGGACAGCTTAGAGCGACGCTTCAGGAATTGATAGCGCTTGAAAGTAGAGAGCCGGGCGCATTTAGAGATGACATACGAGCCATAAAGCAGAAAATTGAAACATACGAACAGGAACGCTACCAAGGTGCACTCATTCGTGCAAGAGCAGAGGCGTGGGCGATGGGTGAGACGCCCATAAAACTCGCACTTGGAATAGAGAAGGCCCATATGCGTCGGGATCAAATAGAAGTAATAAAAGAAAATGATATCGAACTAACTACTAACCGTGCTATAGCAAACGCCTTCCTTCGCTACTACCAGTGTCTTTACGCTGTTGCACCAGTGGATATTGAAAAGTTCAGAGGCGCGTTCCTAAGCCGGATGCCACAGTTATCTATCGAGACAACAGAGGCTTTAGAGTCGCCTATAACATGCACAGAAATTGAAACAGTAATTGTCAGTCTCACTCCTGAGAAGTCACCTGGAGCAGATGGTTTGGGTGCGACCTTTTATCAAGCGTTTAAAAAGGAACTTTCCCCTGTCTTACAATCTGTCTTTAAGGAATCTTATACAGCCAAAGCATTGCCGCCTTCATTTGCTGAGACACATACTATTCTTATTCCAAAGACAGAGGAAAAACAAAAACTGTAGTTACGTCGTATAGGCCCATTTCGCTTACTAATACTGACTGTAAAATTTTTATGAAAGTTTTGACAGGGAGATTACAGTCTGTGATTACAGAAATAGATGGCGAGCACCAAACATGTGGAATCAAGGGGCGTTTTATTTTGACCAACACACACACTATGCGCTGTCTCCTTGAGTGATGCGACGCTCTTCAATCTGCTGTAGACATTCTACAGCTCAATTCAGAAAAGGCTTTTGACCGCGTACCGCATGATGCGCTATTTGCTATACTTGAGCATGTTAATGTTGGATCGGTAATTAGAGACGGTGTAGCCCTGGCGTATCAGAACTGTACTACTAGACTAATTATCAACAAGATGCGGGGCGATCCCATTAATCTGGAACGTTCTGTCCGCCAGGGCTGCCCAGCAAGCCCACTGTTGTTTGAGCTGTATATTGGGAGTTTATGTTTAGCAATCTTACGCAACAAAAGAATCCGCGGTTTTAGGCTCCTCGAAGCCGAAGTTAAAGTTCTGGCGTATGCTGATGATGTAGCAGTGTGTTGTACTACAAAAGAAAGTGTGCAAGAGACAGTTGCTGTTGTTAGGGAATTTGAACAAATTACAGGAAGTTTAGTAAACTTGGGAAAGAGTCTGGGGCTATGGCACGGTGAGTGGTCACAAGCCCCGGATACTTATGCTAATATACGGTGGTTAACAAGTCCAGGAAAGTACTTAGGCGTACCCTTCGAGCACTATAAATGCACCGATGAATACTGGGTTAATAAAGTGCAACAAATTCGGGTACAACAACGCGGTTCAACACCACTTGTCTCTCATTGTTTTCTAGAGCTGCTGTATGTAATGTATTTCTCATGAGCAAGCTATGGTATGTGATGCAAGTGTTCTGTTGTAAGCGTGTGAACGAACAAAAGCTTCATAGGATATTCGCCATCTTTGTATGGGGTTCCACTTGGGAAAGGTGCAGTAGGACGAATCTGTTCCGACGTGTTAAAGCTGGAGGACTCGGTTTGTCGCATCTATTCGTGCGCCAACTAGTTAATCGCGTCCTTTTCTTTCGGGATGCTCAAGATCACTTTTTGCGAACTGTATGCCAGGTACGCCTCTGTCGCGCTTTACCTAATTTTGTTGTTAGCACCGCAAGTATGCCTGGATATACACGAGGCTACTATAAGGAAATTGTGGACAGTCTCTGTTTCCTGTCTGCCAGGTTTTCGAATGAATATCTGTGTTCGGTTAATCGAAAGAAATTATATAAAGACATTTGTGACATGATTTTCCCAGTACCTCTGTATAGAACCATAAACAGTGGCGGCGAGGGCCAAGACATACTCAAACGAGTTAAGAAAATGCAAATTCCGTCAAGTGCGAAAACGTTCTTTTTAAGTTACAATCTGGTACTTTGCCAGTGCGAACCTTTTTGGAAGAGCGAGGTTTTTATTTGCCATGACGATCCCATTGTTTGATTTGTAGAAAACCAGAGACAATAGATCATGTTTTCTTGCACTGTTTGGAAGGGGTCTATTTCTGGGATGTGCTACAAAGGTTGCTGAAGAAAGGTTTGCCTCTACATCCAGTTGGAATTCGGTTTTTAACTGTTGAAAGCGATGATGGGCTCCCTTTCGCTGTGATAATGCTGCTTGGCCTCCATTACTTATGGCGAGCTCCAATGGCCGGGTTTCACTGCGACCCGGACAGGCGGCCAGCACGTGTACTCTTTCGAGAATGCATTGGCCAGTATATTGATGTACTAAAAGATCAAGAGTTTGTTCCGGATTGGGTAGCCAGGGTTCAGCCTCTGGTTTACCTAAAGGAATTTTAAGAAATACCACCATCAAGACTACTGTAGTAGTCTGCATTGCTGTTAAAGAAAAAAAAAACCTGTCTGTTACCTGCTGTTTATGTTTGTTTGCTGTCAATAAAGTGGTTTAAAAAACGCTTCATGGCGTAGTGGCTAGCGCCGCGCGTTGGGAAGCGAGGGGTCCCTGGTTCGATTCCGCGCTTCGGACGCAACGTTCGGAATTTTTTTCTCATCTTCCATGGTCAACCAAGCGCGATCCGACACATACGGCGACGATCCAGCAGAATGAGAGGAGCGCTCCCCGCGCAGCAGCCAATCGGAGAGCAGCTGCACCGCCAACGCCATCTAGCGTACCTTCACCAAACCGCCATATTGCACGCATGTCTATGGGACAGCGCGCTCTCGGAAACGAGACGAGAAATGGAGATGACGTCACAGAATGCGTACAGCGCCAGCTAGTGTATCGTTACCCAAGTGCAGTTTGCATGCATCTCTATGGGACAGCGCCATCTATTGTATGCTATTGTATGCTAAGGGAGACGCTACTGGCTACGCAGGATGCATCGACAACCGAGAACCGCCTAGGTGATGCCATAAGGAGCTTCGCCCCTGAAACACTCAGATGTACGAAGCTAAACGATAAAGATATAACGTTACACAGAACCAATCTAAACACTAGCATTACCCGTTACTTTCGCTACGCACACCCAGGCGTAACTGAGTTAAGCCACAGCCATTTTTTTTACTTGAGCGCGATACTCTAGTGCAAGGGCGACAACCGCCATTTAGACATTGTTGTGGCAATACATAAAACCTGTGTGCGTTCCTGCAGAATCCGAACGTCACGTAAAATTGACCGCTCTCGTTCCACAAAAAGAAGGAAGCGTGTGTCTGCTTGCGTGTGTCTGCAGTCAGCGCTTCGGTAGTGTACGCGTCTTGACCACCGCGGAAGTTAGGGCCGTGGCGGCGTCGTGATGGCGCGTTCCAGGGGCAAAGTACGGACACGGCCGCTACAAAATTTGTCTTGCGTGGCCAGGTGTGTTGAGTGGCAACGCGCACTGCTCCAGGGTCGCAAATACGGCCGTAGAAAAGCAAATGATCGGCCTTTCGTTGCAGTGGGCTGTGTTTTCACAAAACGATCTGCTGAGAACCCATTTGGTTTCTCTTTCAAGACGTGACCATTTCCGGATGATCCTCGTCTATGGCTGGCTTGCGCAGTGCTCTGGCGCGTGCAATTCAGTTTTAACGCGATAGCGTTAGAGAGCTTGTTTCGCAGAAATACCGCTGTCGGTGTCGGCGTCTCTCCGTGAGCGAAAAATCGCCCGTGACCGAAAAATCGAGAAAGATGCAAATAAAATAAACAATACAAATCTTCGGTCCCACTGAGGATCGAACCCGGGCCACTTGCGTGCAAAGCAGATGTCCTACCACAAAGCCACGATGTTGCTTTTTTTTTACTGCATCGAAATATTTCCGCAAATGCGTTTAAAGTGTACTATACAGTTGCATACATATTAATACTAAGCAAAAGAAGGTTTAAACTGTACTATACAGTTTCACACATATTAACATTAAGCAAAAGAAGGTTTAAACTGTACTGTACAGTTGCACACATATTAATAACTGTCTAGCATAAAAAAACACACCTTTTGCACTTTTAAGCTCCTAGACTCCTCAAAACTCAGGTAAACAGACACAAGCGTCCAGAAGCGAAATCCAGTCCGGAACAGGATCGAAAGTCTCAACCACACTGCGTACTTGGGCAACTTCTTCTCAGAACATAGACTTCGTCGAGCGAGGTGGTTCAGCATGCCTGTCAATCATGCGGCTCCTCCAGAGGGCATAAAGTCCTAACAACATGACCATATCATACGGCGTATTACTGCTGCTCTTGCAGAAAGGGAGGAACCTAATACCGTGAGGTGTGAGGGGAAGTTCTCTTCTAATCGTTCGCTTGAGAATGTCCCAGAAATAAAATGCATCGTGACAAACAATAAAACAACGTTCAATCGTCTCATGTTGACTGCAAAGTCTACAGTTTACTGACCAAGGCACGTGTATTCCTTTTTCACTAAGCCAGGTCTTCACAGGTAACGTACCCGTATGTACCTTGAAGAAAAACGTTTTCGCAGCGGGTGATATACACATTTTACGTACACGGAAAAACACATAATGTCCAGATAAAGACAAATATGGCAATCTGTAAACAGGCTCAGAGAAAAAGTCGTTCACGAGTGCAGCAGACAGCGTTGTTCTATCGACAGTATATAAGTGCTGTAATGTGAATCTAGCTTTTGAAAAACAGAGAGTGTCAACAATTTCTTTCAAAAAGCCCTACAGCCGCGATTCTTGAGGAGTGTTTGTCGTTACAAAAAGAAAAGGGAGGTGATAAGCAATTCGGGTCCTAAGAACGGCTAGTAGAAATGGATGACAAACATCTTTGAGGTAAAAGTAGCGAAGTACCAACTGTCACACAAACAAATGCACAAGATTGAGGTCTGCCTTATCGAGCGCTAGGAAAAGATTGTCTCTTCTCATAGCTTCCGAAGATGAACGCCAAATAAAACAAGCGAATATACTCTGAAATGCCTCTAAATGGACGCGGGAGCAGTGCAACACCTGCAGGACATAAGTTTTAATGGTCTCGACCCTGCCATTAGCCACTTTTTGACGTATAGTACTTATGGCAGACATCCAATGAGGACCACTATTACGGTAATTATCGAGAGGTATCCCAAGGTACCTGATTGGAGCTTCATTCCAATGAATATTCGCAAACACTGAATGAGTTGAAGGCCACATGCCTATCCAAAATCCTCTACTTTTTTCAAAATTAATGCTAGCTCCCGCAATGTCGCAAAAAACGCATTGTGGTATCTATTGCTTCCTGAACACTAGGTTTATCGGTGAAAAAGAAGGCAATGTCGTCCGCATAAGCTAAAACTTTAATTTCCTCAACTTCATACCTGTATCCTCTAATGCTAGAATTAACATGTACACTCAGACAAAGCGGTTCCATATATATGGCAAAAAGTAAAGGGGACAGCGGGCACCCCTGACGTACGGATGAATTCACCTGGATTACGTCTGACGGAGTGCGATTTACAATTAACCTTGTTGTGCACCTCTTATACAAAGTGCTATGCCTTTGTGCAATCCATCGCCTAGCCGTAGATGACGCAGTAGCCGGAATAAGAAATCATGCTGTACCTTGTCAAAGGCCTTGGAGAGGTCAATCTGAAGAAGAGCTACTTGATCGACACTTCCTTCAATGAACTCAAGAACTGACCGTGCTATATGCATATTCCTCTGTATGGAAAGACTTCGTATTCCACATGTTTGGTGATCCCCTACTAGTTTAGTGATTATGATTATAATCTGCAACCTATTGGTGAGTACTTTGGCAAATATTTTATAATCGACATTACATAGGAATATCGGCCTATATCCATTTACTCTTTTTAGGGCTTCGCTGTCGGTACTTATCGAAATTAAGGTTGTATAGCCCTGATAGAAAGAATTAGGTAGTTCAGCAGGTTAATAGGCCTCTTTAAAAAGCAGTTCAATAAAAGGTAGAAGCATTTCTTCGAAAAGCACACCAAAATCCGCAGCGAGATCGTCTGGCCCAGGGGTTTTGTTTCTCTGTAGAGCTCCGATAGCACATTTAATTTCTTCCTTCGTTATGGGCCCATCCACAATGAGTCGATCATCATCTTGCAAGTGCGGCATAAAGACAACAAATTGATCGGCTTTTTCTTCATAATCACTAAGACGTCTAGCTGCTGTAAACAGATTTCTGTAGTGGTCTTCAAATACGGCCGTTATTTGCTTCGTCTCTGTGCACACAGAACCATGTGATTCAATTTCCAAGATTTCTTTGGAAAGTGCATATCGCTTTTCATAGCCAAGAGCTTTTTTGTGGGTTCCTCATCAATGAAACGAGAAGCACGCGAACGCACCATTGCCCCTCTGTACGCTTGCGTATCGTGCTTCTGCATCTGTGCTCGGACTACATTTATCTCGTCAACGTACTTCCCGGGTTGCTGGCTTTCAAAGGCGCGCAACTTATGAAGCAAGTCATGAAGATAACCTTACTTGGAACTGCCTCGGAAAAAAACACCACATAAATGTCAGGTAGTGGAAGGAGTCTGCTTAACGCATTTTGTTCGGCAGGTGTCGCGACGAAAATGAGCCCATTCGGCGATTTGTAGGAGGAATAAACTTTATTTAGCATATCAAGCAAACAGCAAACATTAGATAATGTGCTGCCATCTGTGAGATATTGTGAAAAACATGTCTCGACTACCATGGCCTCCTCGACTACCATGGCCGTTCTGGGACAGGGAACCTATCATATCAAGCAAACAGCAAACATTACACAACGTGCTGTTTGCCATTTCACCGCCCATAAGGTGATGATTGTTGCGGTTTGCCGGAAGAGGTCTCCAGAAGAACAAATCGAACAGCTGCCAGATAGTTAACGCAAGAAGGACGACAGAATGGGACCATTTACGAATGAAAGTGCTATTAAATAGATCGAAAACCTCTACCATAACTATAGACATGTCGCGCGCGTGTGTCTGTGTCTGTGCGCGTGTAACAACACACAATAATAAGTATGCACTGAGTGGTTGAGGTGCACACTAGGGGCCGGATTTGGCTATCGCGTTCAACTCTTTAAGGTGAAGCTTAAGGGTCCCCCAATTTTTTCCATAGCAATGTGAGTCGCTCGAAAACTTTCTCTCCTGTGCAACTGTGGAGAATGCCTGTGCCGTGTGGAGGTGCCACTGATGTCTAGATTTAACGTGTTCACATGTTCACTGTACCCAAGCCATCTCCAGCCCGCGTGTAAAATGGCCTCTAAGAAGGTCGTTCCTCCAGCTCACGCTGTCACTGTCCTGCGGTTCCGCGCAGGCCTGACTCTTTATTTCTTGCATCTCCGAGAAGGCACACGAGTTTTTAATTACGGCTAACGATTTACTAAGAGAAGCCTTGTCGTAACGACGGATTTCGTTATGCAAGATGGAATTGTCAGCAACTAAGGGGATTCTGGCCGGTATGTCTTAGGAATATCATTTATGAAGGTCGAGAAGAATAACGGCCCATTGATGGAGCTCAGAGGAATGCCTGATTGAACGGATGCAGCATCTGAACTGACATCATCGTTTAACACAGATTGCTTTCTCGAAGACAAGTATTCGGCAATCCATGCAATAATGGAATCCTCTTTAAGGGTAGGCTTTAGTTGAAAAAGACGTGTACACTATGATACACGGTCAAAAGTTTTCTCAAAGTCGAGGAATATAATGTAGCGAAGGGAGCGACAGCCGTGACGGCGGCCGACGTAAGCCGTGCTGTCGTCGCTACTTTATTGGGCTACAGTGTGCAAGGGCCGAGGCAGAGCAGAGCGGCGGGCTACAGCGACTAGTCTGGCCTTGAGCGTAAGCTCGTTTCTTCTTTGTCGTCGTGGCTCGCGACTTGGACACACGCGGCATGAGCTCCGCGAGAGACGCGGCGCGGCCAGCGCGATGGTGGCAAGCGATAGCCATGAGAATGGCCCCTATAGGTCGCCCCCCCTCCCCCTTTAGGAGAAACGCCGCGACTGGGGGCGCTCGATGTACGGGAAGCCAAGAAACGATGTTTGGTGTGGGGTGGTCGTGTAAATACGTTAGTGAGGTTTCCGTGTAAGCGGGTTTGAGTCACAAATTCTTGACATCCGTTGAGCTCGATGGCGACGGTTCTTTCTGTACGACTATGCACCTTGAAAGGAACGTAGTAGCGGGGCGTAAGGGATGGCCGGATGCCTTCACGCTAGATGAAAACATGGCTCGCTGTAGTCAAGTCCTTGCTGACAAACACGCCGGTCGACGATGCTTCTAGGCTGTGGCAAGGACGCAGACATGAAAACAGGAGGAGGAGCTGCTGAATATAAATGCCTGGATCGGGCGTGGCGACAGTAGCTGGCGCGAAAAATTCACCCGGCATAAGCAACGTTGGGCCATAGACCAACGCCGCAGTTGTGCAGCCGAGATCTTCCTTGAAAGATGAGCGTACGCCAAGCAGGATGAGAGAAAGTTCGTCAGCCAAGAATCGCGAGCCTGGGGAGCCATCAGTGCTGCTTTGAGTTGACTACGAAAGCGTTCAACCATGCCATTGGCCGATGGGTGATATGCAGTAGTATGGACATGGCTGACACCAAGCAGGCGCGTGAGTTCGCTGAAGAGGCCGCATTCAAGCTGACGGCCGCGATCAGTGGTAGTAACAAGGCTGGGGCATCCGAAGCGTGAGATCCAGCCGCTGACAAACGTGGAAGCCACGGTGAGCGCCGTGATGTTGTTGAGAGGAAACACCTCGCGCCAGGGGGTATAAAGGTCCACACAAGTTGTAGGGGTTCTTCTACTAATACTACTACTGCTAGCAGCGGCATCGCCGCTAGCAACCCCCTGCAGTGGGTTCGAGCACTCAACGAGCAGAGAATGTGGTAGTCGCATTCGCGCGCTAGCTAGTCTCAGCCATGCATCGCCGCGCTGCCGCGCGCTTCGGCCCGCGGCCCGACTCGAGGCAGGGCAGCACGAACCGCCGCACGCGGCGCAGGAGGAGAACATTAGGCGTCACTCTCCGAGCATGGTAATTTAATCAATACACGTTAGATACTACAAATAATACAAGGCCGAATCAAGATCTAATTACATATAAAGAATAAAGATAAACAACACGCGAACACACACGAACACAAACAGAGGACAGTAACAATTAGCAACACGCGAACACACAATAACACACAAAAATAACCATGCAAGGAAGGAGAGCCTAACCACGGCCAGCGCACCCGCGACCACGAGCCCTCAGAAAAGGAAAATAGAAGAAGAACATACAGACAGGGGCGTCGGTCGCCGGTCGCAGCCGTGGTCGATGGGGCTTGCAGAGGCACGCCATCCGACCGATGGCCTGGTCGCCCGGAGGGTCACAAAAGTACGTGCGCACCTCTCCAAGACCCTGCAAGTTCTTCCGAGGCATCTCGAAAACCAGAAACGCCAGAACGCGCAAACGTTCGAGGAATTTCTCGCTGCCCAGTGGCAGCCTATGTTAAAACCACATGGGGCAAACGGGCGGGCTGCCGCCCCGTCAAGCTGGGGAGAGGGGGATGCGGAGACATTCCACGCTAAACATGGCGTCGAGCGGGACCCGGCCCCACATCCCTCCCTCCTTAAAAGCCCCCCTAAAGAACAATACCGGCAGTGCCAATACGCAATCAAAATCCGCGAACTCCAAACGAAAACAAAAACAAGGAAACAAACGCGACAACAAAATCGCGACACGTCTCAAATATCCAAAGAACCCGACGCGCCACGGCATCTTCACCCGGACTATGGACGCCGGCCGCGGCAGGTCTCACGTGCCGCCGACCCTGTCGACTTCCTGGCCGCCCCAAGTGCCGCGACCACGGCTCCGTCCGCAGCCTCGCCGTCGACGCCGCCTCTCTCCGGACACGCAGACTTCAACCGCCAACTCAGCGCGGCAGAAAAACAACAAAAACAAACAAACAAACAAACAAACAAAAAGAACCGTCGCGCAGTCCAAGAACCCAAAGTAAACCAAAGAACAGTAAAACAACACGGGGCTAGAAATCATTCTCAAGGTAGCGAAAACAAAAACCAAGAAAAGAAACTGTACGTAAAAAGGAAGGAAGCACTTAGTACAGACAGCGAAGAAGAGCTAACGAAGGGGGTAGAGCGAGAAAAAGAGAAAGACGTCTCTGTCAGGTTATCTCTCCGTCTGGAATCAGTCGGGCAGTAACCAACGTAAACGTGGTCTTCACTAGTGCGACGCCCCATGACCTTACACTAGGGGATAATCCTTCCGCGAACGCACACTGCCCATCCGTGACACCAAACGAAACGGGAGATCCACAACGTGTTGCCTACGGAATGAACAGACGCGGAAGGGACGGCGGCAGCTGAGCATTCACACTGCACCGTGCCAAGTCGCAGAGCACAATAACGTTAGTTAAAGTCTTCCGCTCTGACGACTGGCTAGAATTATTGCAGGGGCCCGCAATCGCTCTCCTCTGCTCTCGGGGGGGGGGGGGGGGGTTGCCACTGCCGATGCGCGTAAACACGGCGGTAACCGCGAAGGTGGCATGATACTGTGGCCAAGCTCGTACAGACCTCGCAGAATGAACTTCTTCTCTCGGGCCGCGGCTACACAAGCCGCTTCGGGCCCAAAACCCGCGCTCGTCGCAAAAACCAGACAACGATACCGCACGCGCGCCGTGTGCACTACCAACTCATTCAAGCGCCTCGCCTCCCGGAGGCGAAAAACAAAACCGCGAAAGAAATTATTTACATTATGTACACATGGGTCATTGTGCCGTCAACTACGTCGCTCTTGGGGCCAACAACAAAAAAGCAAAAGAACAAAAAACAAGGAAAAACCAGATTCCGGAGGAAAGCCCAGTGAGGATGGACCCCTCTCTTTCATCCTTTCCCCCGACCGGCGGGCTGATTATCGCCACAATGGCCTCCTTCTTTCCCGCCGCGGGGACGCTGGAACGCTCTCCCCTTCTGCGTGCGCGAAGAAACAGGTGCCCGAAGGGCTGTTCATGGAAGAAGGCTCTGCTTCTACTTCTTTGTTCGCCTCAGCGACCTTTCCGCCATCTTTGCCTCCTTCGGTGCAAGTCGGCCATGTGCAGCCGAACAGCGCCCGTCAACTTTTAAAGAAAAGAGACTTTTGGCGACCCGGGCAAGAAATAGCGCGTCAACTACTCTTTCACTGGTTCTGAATTTAGTGAGGAAAGACGCGCACGACGCGAAGTCTAAAGAAAACCGTTGGACTCACCGACTTGAACGTCGCACGGGAGATGGTCATTCTCCCGGCCATGGCATGATGGAAGCATTGGTCAACCCAACGAGTTTCCGCCACCAAGAAGGAACTGCTGAATCTCGGTGGCAACTTGCATCACGCCTTTCCTCGTCCACGCTTCGCCTCACAAAACTTCGAAGCGGGTTACCAATCCGTTTGAGAAGTGACATTTGCCTCTCCTCACACCACGATAGATCGACAGAGAAAGAGAATGAACAGGCAAAGAAAGAGATACGGGCGATACACGGCAGAAACGGCCAAGCTGAACCAAAGCGCACTTGACGCTGGGAACCACACGCAACTTCCCCATTCTGCCGACACCTGCTCGTCATTTGAGCGACCAAGGGCTAGGCCCCTGGCCCCACTTAGTTGGGCGCCAAAATGTGGGGGTCCTTCTACTAATACTACTACTCCTACCAGCGGCATCGCCGCTAGCAAGCCCCTGCAGTGGGTTCGAGCACTCAACGAGCAGAGAATGTGGTAGTCGCGTTCGCACGCTAGCTAGTCTTAGCCATGCATCGCCGCGCTGCCGCCCGCTTCGGCCCGCGGCCCGACTCGAGGCAGGGCAGCACGAACCGCCGCACGCGGCGAAGGAGGAGAACATTAGGCGTCACTCTCTGAGCATGGTAATTTAATAAACACACGTTAAATACTACAAGTAATACAAGGCCGAATCAAGATCTAATTACGTATAAAGAATAACGATAAACAACACGCGAACACACACGAACACAAACAGAGGACAGTAACAATTAACAACACGCGAACACAGAATAACACACAAAGATAACCATGCAAGGAAGGAGAGCCTAACCACGGCCAGCGCACCCGCGACCGCGAGCCCTCAGAAAAGGAAAATAGAAGAAGAACATACAGACAGGGGCGTCGGTCGCCGGTCGCAGCCGTGGTCGATGGGGCTTGCAGAGGCACGCCATCCGACCGATGGCCTGGTCGGCCGGAGGGTCACAAAAGTACGTGCGCACCTCTCCAAGACCCAGCAAGTTCTCCCGAGCCATCTGGAAAACCAGAAACGCCAGAACGCGCAAACGTTCGAGGAATTTCTCGCTGCCCAATGGCAGCCTATGTTAAAACCACATGGGGCAAACGGGCTGGCCGCCGCCCCGTCAAGCTGGGGAGAGGGGGTACGGAGACATTCCACGCTAAACATGGCGTCGAGCGGGACCTGGCCCCACAAAGTAAGGATGTAGCGGGCACCTCGAGATGGTGAGAGTGGGCCGACAATATGGATCTGAACGTGATCAAACCGAGCGTGAGGTGAACGAAACGACTGTACGTGTGTCGTGTTGTTTTGGGGCGTTGAAAATGAAGGCATTCACGCGCCCAGCGGCGCACGTCAGACAGAGTTCACAATCGGCCGCACATAGCGGGTCGTAATGAGGCGCTGCGTAGCGCGAACTCCGGGATAACCTGCGCCGTGAAGCCTGTCGAATATTCGACGGCGGAGTCAGAGTAGGACAAACGGACGTGTTCGACTGTGGGACACATCGCATGCGATGGTGCGCGAAGAAAAAGGGTGCGGAACATAGGACACCAGTGACGTGGTGGATGAACGGATGTCCTGAAGTTCGACGTTGGTCGGTTGTGCGGCGGCGATTTCGTCGAAGTAAAGCGTGGGCGTTGCTATTGCGTCGATACGGGAGTGGGCGTCTGCGGCCGCGTTGACGGTGCCTTCAATGTAGAGAACGTCCCCGGTGAATTCGGAGATAAAGTTGAGGCGCCGTGTCTCCCGAGTGGAATAAGTGTTGTGGTTACCGCGAAAAGCGAATGTGAAATGCTTGTGGTCCGTGAGGACGTGAAAGCTTGAGCCTTGCAGCAGCTGTCGGAGATGTCGAATGCCTAAGTATACCGCCAGCAGCTCATGACCAAACGTGCTGTAGCGCGTTTCTGCTCGTTTCAATTTTTGTGAGAAGAACACGAGTGGATACCAGGAGTTTCGCTGGAACTGCTCTAACACCACACATTGGTGCAACGTACAGCGGTTGCACCAGCAGAGGGGCGTCGGCCAATGAATTTTTGGCAACTTGGTAGGACGCTTCGGCTTCAGGCGTCCAATTCAGCGGGGAGGTCGGTGAGTGGTATGATTATGTGGGTGATGTTGGAAAAGAAACAGTGGTGGAAGTTGAGCAGCCCAAGGAACACGCGGAGCTTTCGTATTGATGCTGGGCGAGGGAAATCTCGCAGGGCTTGAACCTTCTTTTCCAACGGTCTCATTCCTGTCGTCGACACCTAAGACGCACTTTGCAGGGTTATTGAGAAGTGCGTGTTCCTGGAGCCCAGAAAATAGTAGGTGCAAATGGTCGCAGTGCTGTTCGGGGGAAACACTAGCCACCAGGACGTCGTCGAGATATGCAAATACGAATGGGAGCCCACGGGTTACCTCGTTGATAAACCTTTGGAAGGTCTGGGCAGCGTTTCTCAACCCGAACGGCATGCGAACGTACTAGAAAAGTCCGAATGGTGTCACAATTGCCGTCTTTGGGATGTCCGCGGGATCAGCCGGAATCTGGTGGGAGGCCTTTACCAATTCTCTTTTGCTAAAAATCACCGCTCCAGCTATGTTGGCAGCGAAGTCGTGATTGTTGGGGAAGGGATAACGATCAGGGACGGTGCGCGCGTTGAGGGCACAATAGTCGCCGCACGGCTGCCAATCCGCGCGAGCCCCAACCCCAATCGATCTAACGAGGTTTATCTAATGCTGCGTCGAAGTAGTGAACATTCTCAAGTATTGTGTTGTCGTAGACACTCCTCGTCAGATACCATACTGGCGACTATCGATTAAATTATTTTATTCAGTGAGGTTGGAAACGTTCGAAAATGATGTGTTGCAATGCTTTCGCACAAGTAAGAAGAAGGGAAATAAGATGCGTCAGTCTTTTTGGGTACTGGGGTTATTTTGGCACATTTCCAGGCACTGAGAACTTGCGCGTCGGATAGTGATTTCTGAAATATCAGCGATAAAAAATTTGAGCAGCATCCGAATATCGATGTAAGAAGACCTTGGGGATATACCCGGGTAATTTTTTGACGTCCAGTTTAAGCAAAAGCGACAAAATTCCATCTTCATTGATAGTAATGTGATCGATGGAAGGAGTTTGTTAAAACATCGAAAATGCGGAACAGTGCCGTCGTCATGAGTCAACTGAGAGCAGAAATTATTCAGAGCGCTAGCAATTTCCTTCTTGTAGGTACTCGTGCCCTCGATTGAGAGACTCGTGACAGGCTTTTTTTCTATCGGCCAGAATTTTGTGGGGATGGAAACATTTTAAAAAGGATACTTGTAGAATGTGGGAACTTGGGAACTTGTAGAGAGGACACTATTTAAAGACGCGCTTGGATAATATTCTTTTGCCTTGGCAATTTCGTGCTTTAGTCGGTCTCGCAGCTCGAATAACTTGTGAGTATTGCGGGCAGCGGGGCGTCGCCGGTGCTCCATCCATGCCTTTGTTTTACTTTCATTGCCAGTCGGACACTACCTTATGTTGTCCCCGGGCTCGTAGTTCGCCGCTGTCTCCGTTTCCAATGCCCGACTGTTCCTTTAAATAAGCTTAGTAAGTAAAAATAATTTAAGACTAAATAAGCGAAGTCGAAGTAAACTTGAACTAAGTGAACCAAGTCTAATTAGGCTGTACAATAAAACCATTAATAATGAGGCCGATATGAATTAAGCTATGGGGAAATAGGCTAGTACTAAATAAGACAAATCTAATAAAACTAAGACTAATAAGGCAAGACATGAATAATCAAAGCCTAATTAAGTCACGTGTGATCAAATTTCTATTTAAGCTCCTTAAGACATGCCTTATGACACGCACTTCAAGACAAACCTAATTAAGTTGAGACGACTTGAAGGAAGCCCATGGGAGCTCAGACTAAATAGCTTGACTAGTTAGACCTCGCAAGGCCTAGTAAGACCTAACAAAACAACGTCGGCAAAACAATCGACCATGTTTGCTCTATCGAGTCATGTGCGAGTTAGCGCAAGCTTCGTCAAATTTGTTGAGGTCGTTCCTGTAAACCTATCATTTTTTTTTCATTCCCGATCATTCAGTTTCAAACTGTACCATGGTAGTGAACATATGTATTCGTATATAATATTATAGTAAAATTTTACGGAATCGGGAACTTGTCTCTTTTGTTCTGGGCGTGTTTTGGAGCAATTTGCGCAATTTAAGTTTTTCCCAAGTCATACAAATTGGCTATGCAGTAGCGTCTAGCTAGTGAACGCGTGCGCTTCCTGGAAGTTTCCAAGGCCTGCACAGTCTGACAACCTCTTGCAAAAAAGCTGTGCTTTAATAAAAAAATGTGATGCTCCCCTGTTAGCAGTAAGCAGCTGCCGCACATGTGCTTCCAATGCTCCTGCGCTGGCACAAATGGATCTGCCGTATCATTGGTACCTTAAAGTTTACCAAACGTAACTTTTTTCACGCGCGTATGCAACGACCACATCGTGTGTCATCACGCAAAATATGAATGAGAGCAGAATATCAGCGTTACGATGCATGATACACAACTGTCGCGATACAGCACAGCTGTTTTCACCGCGCGCAGCGCGCGTGGACGCATGCCTCCTTCTTCGCAGTGAGGACTCTAGCGGCACTAGCTGCCCGTGTACGAAACGATGGCCGGAGTTTCGTGACCAGAAGACCGTTGTAAGACTCTGGTATTATTCGCGGAAGGACATAAGCTTGGGAAAGAAATAGCTGGGAGATGGCCAAGCTAAGAGAGAACGAAGTGGACAGTGCACGGAACGTGATATGGAGGGACGGAGTGCAGTTAAAGAAAAAGAGGGAAAGAAATAATTAAATAAACTGAACTGAAAAAAAATTTCGCTAGGTGGGATTCTAACTCGGTCGCCCGTGGTCTGAAGGCGAGCGTCACAAGCACAAGGCTACACAGGCACGAACACAACACACGCATTCATGCGAGCCATACGATTCCACAATAGCGAGGGTTTTAACGCACCTTCCTATGGGCGAGACAGACAGCGAGAGACAGAAAGAAAGAAAGAAAAGAGGGAGAGAGGGTGACCCAGGAGAGGTGAAATAGATATAGAGATAGAGAACGGAGTGAGCGAAGGTTATCAGTTTGATGTAGACGAGAAACTATTTTCTCTCCATGAAAGTGCAGGCTTTAATGCTTTGCGTGTAAGTGGTTCATATAGTGCTAGAAATTAATGATTGATTTCTGGGGTTTCACTTCCCAAAACCAGCTGTGGTTATGAGAGGCTTCGTAGTGAACGGCTCCGGAGATTTCGACCACCTGGGGTTCTTTAACGTGCAGTGACATTGTACGGCACACGGGCCTCAACATTTTGCCTCCACTGAAATTCAGCCACCGGGGCCGGGAGTCGATTCCTCTACCTTCGGATGAGCAGCCGAGGGCCATTGCCACTAGACCACTGTGGCGGGGCATGCAAGAAATTAACACGGTACACGTGGAATGAAAGGCACACCACCAAAGCTTGTGATGTGTACGTCTTTCCACGTTTTAATGTCCCGTCTCAATTTGCGCTCCTAATTTCCAAAAATATGTTCCCTCTTCTTGATCCAGCTTTGTAAACAATCCAAGAAGGCCTTAGTATTGAGGGCGTAGGGAAGTTGAGCCATATCTTACTTCTAACTGTATGTTGTATATAAGCTCTTTGTGACAAGCTGTAAGTCTGCGTTATCGCTGGTACTGTTTCTGTACTTAAGCGTGAACGAGCGCGTAGCTTCTGCCATAGTACAATACTTCAACCCTAAACGCATGACCGTCCACTGGAGGGTTAGTGCCAAATGCGTAGTTGCTTTACCTAAGAAAGCATTTGCACTGTTTATGCGTGCATTGCTTTGTGCAATCAGGGAGTGAATGGAAAAGTTTCAAATGCAAAAAGAAACCGCAGAAATATATTAGTTGTTTGGGAATTATCACGGTACGTTATGTCACGGTGTCGCAATACTTTACAGCGTTGAAATACTTATGTAGAGGATAGTGAACTAAGGTTCTACACAGGTTTATGTGTCATACTGCAACTATGGCGCACGCAACACGGACTACACAGAAAAAGTACACAGGACTGCGCTAGTCCTGTCTACTTTTTCTGTGTGATCCGTGTTGCGTGCGCAATAGTTGCAGTATGATGTCAAACCAACTCTGCGCTAGTCCTGTGTACTTTTTCTGTGTGGTCCGTGTTGCGTGCGCAATAGTTGCAGTATGATGTCAAACCAACTAGCCCGCCTGTCCGTTTTAATGAGGTTTATATGTGTTTCAGGTGCCGAATGTGCCAGGTATTCTGAGCCATTTCATTTGACAGATAGGTTTCTTCACAGCCATATAACGGCAACGGCACCTAATGGGAAACTCATGCGGATCTTGCACGATATTACGATGGTAATGATGATGGTGTTCTCCCATTGAACTGATGGTCCTATATCAAGAGGGAGGGGGTTGTGGAATTTGCTCTATCTCACAATTAATAACCGAAATATGCAATGAGGACGCAACATTGTCGCCATCGGAAGTATGGCGCTGGGGCCAGAAAAGGCTGTTGCGAAGTCATCCGATGATGTATCGAGTTATGCCACCATCTTTTAACTTGACTGTGACGATTTTCAGAGCTGAAGAATCACCGTTTCTCTTTTGAAAACCTGCTTGCCCGGTTAAGCAGCGATGTAGGTAATGATGTCAAAAACAGAAGGTGGCCCGAATTAAAAAGATTAGGAATCCGCTACAGGTTATTACAATTTAATTTCAGCAAAAAAAGGTAAGGACAAGAAACCCTGTAGCTTGGCATGAATTTTTACGAGCACGTATTTACAACATCATAGCGATCAGTGTACATCGAAAAATCGCCCGAGTTGCCCTTTAAAGAAGGCAATGAAACAAACCACATGAGAGACTAGTTATGCAGAAAGGCGAAAGCAAGTGTATTGCGCATATGACGTGAACAAGCATGACGAGTGCGGGGCAAGGCCTCCTTCGTGATTACTCTGGAAGAGAATGGCGTAAACATTGCCGCCGTCACGACGTGACACGGTCTTGTCGCCAATGAGAAAACAAGAGCGTGAAGCGCGCGTCCACTTACCGCGTCGGACCGCGTTGAAGTCGCCGGACAACATTGCAGTTCCCTTGCCCCTATAAGAACGAGCAGCTTACAGTTCGCAGTAGTTGCCTCGTATCACTTGTGCAGTGCGTAGTCTCTAGGGACCGTGGACATACTCTTCAACAGAAATTCCATCGGCGCAACAGACAAATCATGTTTCTGCAGGTAAGTTCGTGAAAGTACTATGGTAATGGGGGACTTGACACTTTTGGATCAATAGTGCGCGTTGTTAAACGTCCACATTGAACTCCATTTTGGTGGGAGTGCGCGTGCTATTGTTTTAATCGTCGACGAATGCGGTAGGGAGGTTACTTTCCGTGGCATTTTAGCGATTACGACGCTGGTTTGGTAGGGTCGAGGTTGCGGGCTTGATTCCCAGACATAGGGGCCACATTACAATGGCACCGGAATGAAAATTAGGTCCGTGTATTGCGACTTAAGCGCAACAACAGTTCCGCTGTGAAACACTTTAACACTGTCTAAATAGTCAGGTGGGCACACAAGTTCTTGTATTTCGACTTGAGCGTACCCACAGCGCTGCTGTAAAACACTTCAACATTGTCTAAATATACAAGCGGCTACGCAGTGCCGCTCTTATCATTACTGCGCTGCTGTCTGCCGACGCTTTGCAGGAACGATTTAAAATTAATCATATGGTCCTATGACTGACGCCCCTGAATAATAGGTTTCACCCAAATCGAGAAACAAGGTAATTCGAATGAGAGAGCGTATTCATGCCAGACTGTTACGCGCTATGGAAACGGGTGACCGAGGGCAGTTGCATGCTTTTTAGTTTGAAATGCAGCCGATTTCATTTAAAATTGTAGCCTCAAAATGTAATAAAAATTAGTCTATACTCATCGAGTGGTTCTCTACGTTTCTTTTCACACAACCTTTTTATAACGGGAAGAGACACTTACGGCGCGGCAAAAATAGCGAGGCAGCCCGGTAAAATAGAACGGGAAAAATCAGTGCTTGCACGTGCGTGCGTAACATTTTTCTCAACGGTTGTTACTTGTCCGCTCTGGTGTGTCAAACCTTAGACCGATGCTAAAAATTTGTCATAAAAATTTGGAGTATGTATGTCATGGTACCGTTTTTTGTCAACACGATTTAACCAGCGCCCTAGATACTTTTACCGTGTCATATTTTCAACAGATATTCAGCACATACACATTTCATGTTCCTTTTTTTTGTCCTCTGTACCTTTCACTTTCTTCTTATCTCGCGATGTTTGCATTGGTCATTTTCCGGCGTACTCTAATGAAAATTTCGCTACAACACTGAAGACACCCTCGACTACAGGGAAGTGCGGCATTTTACCGAACAGATTGCTCTGCATTGCGAGATTCTAGGACGTAGAAATTGCGCGAGTAAGCTTTAATGCAGATGTTTCGATGACAATTTAAAGACAACCTTAAAAAAAGGCAAGTCTCGATCATGCTTCATTAGACATAGGATACATAAGTAATGGGCAGTAGATTTCGTTAGGCTAGTTTGTGCGTGTCAAGGAAGGACTAAACCGCCAAACAGACAACGTAGCCAGAAGAACAGAAGGAATCCTCGTCCGCGCTTGTTCTTACTGCGTTGTCTGTTTGGTGAGCTCTCTCTTAATAAATACTGAGATGAGTAGTCACACGCGGTTGTTATGGGGAAAAGGGTGGCTAGCAAAAGGTGAAGAATAAACTCTTTAAAGGATATTGAACACTAATTGAGCACTTCCGCGCTTCGGGCTTATTTAGATCTGGAAAGTGTAGACGCAGCCACTGAGCGCCCGTAGAAGGGATAGCCGATGTTGCTCCGCGCACAGTAAAATACCGCAACAATGTGTCGTGCGTTTTTTTTTCATTTCATAGGCTGAGCAGAGCACATTAATTCTGACATAGATACGTGAATTTAGCTAACAGAAAGCGCGCTTCCGCATTGTTCCATTTAACATCATGTCGCATTTTTAGAGTTAGAGCAGCGCGTAGGAAGATAGCGCTCCCAGCACAACTTCGTACTGTGACCTTCGAACGTGAAAAGCAGTTATGCGCACGTTTAGCCTGGCAGCCTTCATGTATTACGTTGGTTTTGCACAAACCAAAACAGTTTACGGACGATTCCAGATCATCCCTACTAGAATAGACGAGGCGAAATCGAGAAGGATATGAGCAAACTGGCTTAACCATTGACGTACAAAACTTTCTTGTAACTGCCTGATAGCAGCCCAGGACAGCCACCTTGTTGACACGGCGTAACGGGACTATGTCATATAAAAATGTTGTAGTTGTCGGAGACGTAATACAAGTGTAAATATATCGCTCGTAGCAGTACTAGCTAGAAGCGGTGCCGCGAGGACAAGTGTGGAACCATACGAAGTGAGAACGACGACGAGTTTTAACAAAAGGTGTCCTAGTAAGAACGGACGCGGACGAGAGAGATAACAGAGGACAACATGTCCTGTCCTTTGTTGTCTCTCTCGCCCGTGTCTGCTCGCGCTATGACACCTTTTCGTGCATTCAACGAACTAGCACGAAGAGCCACATTGCCATACACACACACTTACCTGTTGTACGGACGCACACTGGCAGCATCACTGTGCCAGTGCGTAAAAATCCGTTGATGCTGGCGCGGCTTTGAGCACGGTAGATTCAAATGTAGGCACAAAAGGATTAAAAATTGGGTGACTTGGTACGAATTTATCGTGAATGCTTACTTCAGCACACAGAAAAAGAGACTGACACAGGGAGGAAGCAGCGCTTGTGTGTATCCTTCCCATCACTATTATATTATTCCTTACACTATTATAACCTACGTTCCGGATTGTCGCCAAATTTCTAGATAATACTCTTGCTTCAAAAACCGCAGGAACACTGCTGAACAATTTACGCGTGTCCTAAACGGAGCTGGCCAGTAGCTCTTTTCGTGCAGCTAAGGTACTTCGAAACAAGTATAGATTACTTTCGTTCACCAAGACCGCTTTGCGGTGAAGCGTAAAATATTATTTTATGTGTGACGAAGAAACTTACACGCAATGATGTATTTTCTTTCGCTTCTATTTCACGCACCAAATATGATCTATTTTAAAGCCTATACGTTTTGGCTGGGCTCCTTTTTCATCGCAACGTGCGATATATTTTATTTTGGGTGTAAGCAACCACATTACAACCTTCTCGGGAAATTTTTTTATAATATTATGTTTCTAAGGTATTTATTGGCTGTGCGAAAGTATGTATTGTGTAGATCGTGTTATCCCTCTTTACATTGCAAAGGCTACATACTTTGTAACCCCACTGCGACGGCGCAGCCGCCAACACTTGCACACTTCATGAAAAGACTGCTGCAACAAAGACAACTAGCGTAAACATTCTCCAGTTCAACCTTTTCTTTCACAGATTTTTATTCATCACCTTGGCAATGGAATCAATGGCTCTCATTCGCCTGGACAAGCTTGCTTATTCTGATTATGAGTACTACGATGTACATCAGCTGCCTCCGACAACAAGCCGGTATCCAGCGAAGGTAAGTAGCTTAACTGTGCACTACATTAAAATGACTCACATTTTCACAGGCCTCGTTAACCATGCTCACAGCATTCTAAGCTTTGCGTTATACCAGGAAACCTTACTGCATAAATTATGCAAATTGTATTTGAGTTCGCTCCTCAAAAAAACCTCAATTTCCAAACCAATGCCATAAATTTTCTGCTGCAGTGAACACTATATAACCTGTAGCATCAATCGCCCTTGCAATTTACGGTCTCGTTGATGTTGGGCTACAGCGTTACTAAAACCTGATGCGTTAACTCGTTTATGTGGGGGCTGGTTCCAAAAAACATTATGCGTAGCGAGGCGTGTCTGCGTAAGACTGCGAGAAAAACTATTCATTTTTGTATGTTTCCTCAGAAAGAAATCCGCAAGATTTGGAGCGTCCTAAAAAGCGAAATTTACGTGATTTTCATAGTAAGGATAGACATAGAAAAAGGCTTCTAGAGATGGTTCTGGCAATCTTGCTAAATGAAAAAATTATGTGTGGTTCGTATAGTGAGACCATTTTTTCCAATAGTCTGCTAGCTAGAACATTTTTTTTTATTTTGCTATTACGGGAGATGCCATAAACGTGTGTAAAAATATGTTTAAGGCGCGAATGAGACCGTGTTAGAATACAACTCCACTTCATTGATCGTCCTGACGCGTTTCTGTCCTATTGCGCTGCATGCCGAAACTTTACAATAAGCGGAGGAGCTGTTGTGGTGCAGAAGAATGTAGCAAAGTGTGGAAGCAAGAGTTATCTCCGTCGACTGCCAGCAGTAGCGCGCCTGCTTTTGGTTTCATACGCCCGCTACATAAGTGATTTAGGCGCATTAACTTACTTCACGTGGTGTCCGGATCTTCATTTCTGTGACATAGCTAAATTGCACACTGAGTGCAAAACTAAGCTGTCGAACATCACAACATACGACACTTATG
>CM023482.1:29216980-29304761 GCA_013339685.2 Hyalomma asiaticum
CCTTCTGGCGCGACGACAGTCTTGCCTTCCAGGTAGCCCATGAGGCTCTGGAGCTCTGGGTCAGCTCGCTGGCAATTTCCCGCGAACCTCGTCGGTACTCATGGGTGCCAAAAAAGAGTCATCGTCCTGTCACCGTGGGGCGGTGGATCGACCGGAACGCGAGACAACCAGTCGGCGTCTTGGGGCTTTCGTCCGCTCTTAGAGGCGACGGCGATGTCAAAGTCTTCCTGTCTAAGACAACATCGTGGCGAGGCGTCCCTGATAGATCTTTCAAGACAGCTAGCCAACAGAAGGCGTGGTAGTCACTCACCACTTTGAATGGGCTGCCGGGCAGGTAGGGGCAGAACTTCGATGTTGCCCAGACGATAGCAAAGCATTCCTTTTCTTTGGTGGAATACCTCGCTTACACCTTCTAAAGTGACCGGCTAGCGTAACTGATAAACCTTCCTAGCCCGTCGGTCCTCTGCACAAGCACGGCGCCGAGCCCTGCGCTGCTTGCGTCCGTGTGAATTTCGGTGTCGGCATCATCGTCGAAGTGCGCGAGCATTGGCGGTGTTTGCAGCGTCGCTTTAGTACTTGAATGCGTCGACTTGCGGCGTATCTCATTTGAAGTCGACGTCGGCCTTTATTAGGTACGTCAGTGGCTCGGCGATCTGCGAAAATTTCTTCACGAAGCCCCTCTAATAATTGCAGAGGCCAAGAAATCTGTGTACTCCCTTCTTGTCCGTAGGCGGAGCAAAGTCGGCGATGGCAGCTGTTTTGTGCGGATCATAAAGTAGTCCAGGCTTGCTAATAGCGCGGCAAAGGAACAATGGCTTTTCGTATGCGAAGCGGCACTTTTCTGGCTTCAGTGTAAGTCCGGAGGCTTTGATTATCCGAAGAACAGCTCGAAGGCAACGGAGGTGTTCGTCATAACTGGAAGGAACTACGACTACGTCATCCAAGTAGTCAAGGCAAGTCTGCCACTTCAAGCCTGCCAGTACTGTACTCATCACCCGTTGGAACCTTGCAGGCGCTGAGGAACGACCAAAGAGCATGCGCTTAAGTTCGAACTGTCCGTCTGGTGTTCTGCAGGCAGTCTTCTCTACTTCGACTTGCGAGTGGCCGGTTTTGAGGTCCATCGACTAAAAATACATTGCATTGCAGAGTCCATCCTTGGCATCGTCTATCCGTGGGAGGGGATACACGTCCTTCTTCGTGATCTTGTTTAGGCGACGATAATCGACGCAATAACGTAGGGTTGCATCCTTCTTCACTAACACCACTGGTGATGCCCACGGAATCGTAGACGGCTGAATGATTTCTTCGCGGAGCATTTCCTCGACTTTTTGCTTGACGACCTCGCGTTTCCGTGCCGAAACTCGGTAAGAGCTCTGACGGAGAGGACGGGCATATTCGTCGGTAGTGATGCGGTGATTGGCGAGAGGCTTCTGACGAATCCTGGATGAGGACGAGAAGCACTCCTTGATTTACTGGAATAGGGCCTTTAGATCCTCTTGTTATTGCCTTGAAAGGCCTTGATTGATGTTGAAGGCGGGTGCGGACACTGCGGCCGTCGTTGCTGGTCCCTGACAAACGGTGATTGCGAAGGCATTGCTTACTTTCACAATTTCTCTTAGGCGGGCTACTGTCGTACCCCTACTCAGGTGCCCTTATTCGTTGCTGAAGTTCGTCACCATGACCTTGGCTTCGCCATTATGCAGTCGGCTATGCCTCTTGCGGCACGCACTTGACTGTTCAGGAGCAAGTGCTCGTTGCCTTCGATGCCTTCGACAGCACCTGATAAGTCGGTAGGCGCTTCGGTACCGACGAAAAGGATGACGCTCGCCAACGGCGGAATGGTTACCTGCTCCTCTGTCACATTCAAGGCAAGACAAGCGACATTGCTATCTGCCGGAGCTGAATTATCCGTGGACGGCGTGATTGACCTGGATCTTATGTCGATGACTGCGCCATAATGTCCTACGAAGATGCCTAAGATGATGTCTCGCGAAAATTGCTACAGGATCACAAAACTCACCGAATACATCTGGCTGTGAATTGTGACCTTCGCTGCGCAATTACCAGTTGGGGTTATAATATGGCCCCCTGCTGTTCGGATATCTGGTCCTTTCCAGGCAATCTTTACCATCTTCATCTTGGCGGCAAAGAGAGCACTGATGGTAGAGGAGTCCACTGCAATATCGACTAAGGCGTTGATGCTGCAGCCTTTAATAATGACGCTGAGATCGGTGGTTCGTCGTCTGACGCTTTGGTTAGGTCTGAGCGTGGAATCACGGCTGCATCAGCTTGCAATGGCGCTGCTATGTCGCGTCGAGGGCGAGGCTTTGTAGTGAACACTGTGGTCAGGTGGCGAGCTAAGATTACGTCGGGAGGGTTCGTGTGTCTTGGTCGTTGTCGGCGGCGGCGGTGGATCTTCCGCTCGGTTTCGGGGCAAAAAAAGGAAGAGTCCTGCAGCCTGAACGTCGTCCCACAAATATATATATATATACATATATATATATATCGTGTGTGTGAATGCGGAGTATATTACGTTGGTTTCTGGAGTATGCTCAATGTCCGCGATTTTTTGCAAATGTGGCATTGCCGGACTAAACATATCTGTGTCCTCATACCTATACGAAAAGCTAGATTCATTAAATTCTTTCTTCACTGTGATCAAACAGTTTATTCAATTCTTAGTAATTAATAGGCAACAGGGAAACCAGACATATGACAGGAGCAATTTACAAGTTTTTACGCAGGTCGGGCCACAGAAATTAAATAAGGGGTCATGCGTAAGTATTACCTGTATCATACCAGGACGTAAGTTGGTGGCGATCATTTCCTTTTTGCAGGAAAAAAATATATTCGTCACCATCCTTCTTGCTTGCGCCGCTTCCCGGGGATCTGGAAAGACAAGCGCCGGTCATGGAGCTAAGTATAGGTTTACTAATAATTATTTCTGTTCACCGCAGAGCAGCATGTCAGCAGTAGTTATGCAGAGGACCGCGAAAATCGGCTTTTCCAAATGAAGAGTCTCCGTCTTTCTATTTACTAGATTTCTGCAGAGATACACCAGCATCGGCGCAATAATGAGAGGCACAAGTACTTTTGGAGAGAGTGAGTCTCCAACAAGAAAATATGCCATCATAGCTTGTACATGTCTGACATTAGAAATGCTGATGCCGAGAAGGCAAAATTTCTCTCTTTAAACAAATGTCCCCTATGAATGACACAGATCTAATAGCGAAAGGGAAGGGGTCAAGGGCTCGTTCTTTATTTGTTAGAAACAACTTAATGAGCAAACAGACATTGAAGCCAAGGAAAGCATAGGGGAAGTTACTTGTGGTATTGTAATTGCGGAGAAAGTAGAAAGGAATTAAAGTGGACGAAAAGACAAGCCTGCCTTCGGTGGGACCCGAACCCACGACCTTCGGATGTCGCGTCCGATGCTCTACCAACTGAGCTACGAAGGCGCTCGTCTCCCCGTCCACTTTATTGTGTATTTATGTACTTTATTATCCTGGGAGTGTTAGGCAGCGCCACTCATGGCCAAGGCGGCGTGTGTGGAACAAACTTTCTTGCCAGGTAGCATGCCTCAGGTAGCTTGCCTTAGGTAGCATGCGAAGGCTTATTGGTTAGGTAGGGTTTGTGCTGCCGTGCATCGAAGACATGAGCTGATGGAAGGAAAGAAGCGAACAGATATCTGTCAGGTAAAGCACACAGACAAATATAATTATACCGACTGTCGCATGGGTGTGGTTTATAAGATTATTTTTAGCTGCCCACGTTTTTATGTAGGGCAAACTGCGCGTTGTATTAATCAAAGATTAATTGAACATAGAAGGTCGCTTTCAGGTGGAACACCGTCTAATCTATCTTTGCAATGCCAGATCTGTAACTGCACGCCCGTGTTAGACGAAAGCGAGCTCCTGTGCAGTCATACGAATGAAGAGACGCGCTTAATGGTCGAGGCCTGGCATATCAGTAGAAGTGGAAGTGCGTGCGTGAGTCAGCCGTCGATTAGCTTAAACAGAGAAGAGATAGAATGCCTTAGCAGTTGTCTATGGCATAGACTGGCACGTGTAACCATATGACAGGTGGCGCTACCGTTTCCTGAGCATGCGTAGATAAGTTGTGTGTCTTCTTTCTTTTTTGCGCCCCGCCACGGTGGTCTAGTGGTTATGGCACTCGGCTGCAGATCCGAAGGTCGCGGGATCGAATCCCGGCCGCGGCGGCTGCATTTCGATGGAGGCGAAATGTTGAGGCCCGTGTGCTGTGCGATGTCAGCGCACGTTAAAGAACCCCAGGTGGTCGAAATTTCCGGAGACCTCCACTACGGCGTCTCTCATAATCAGAGCTGGTTTTGGGACGTTAAACCCCAGAAATCAATCAATTTCTTTTTTGCCTCTGTGCTCTGCTTCAGTTGTTAGTCGGCGTTCGTGTTGTTCACTTCTCCCCCTTGTGTCCGTGTCTTGCACGCCTCTTCTTCTGACCTGAACTGGTAGCTGCGTTAATACTTGTGAACCTTGTCCGCCAAAAAGCAAATATTACGCATATATGAGGGGCAGCATCCATACGTAAGTATTAGGTGATATGATCCTTTACTAGAAAATACATAAATAAGTAATTCAAAAGAACCTAGGGTTTCTTAGGCTGCGCGAAAAATGCGATGCTATGCACGAGAAAGGCCTCTGCCGACAATTTCGTGCTGCCACGTGGCAGTTGCCCAGGGATTCTGCACAACCTCATGTTTCCCGACGGCACTGCCAGATGGCCTCCTTATCTCACGCAGCATAGTACGGCCGGCAGAAGCAGGCAGACACGCGGCCAATTTTCACTTTGGGGGTCATTTCTACGGACGTTTTTACAACCGCGTACCGTAGTGCGTGAAGCTCAATCCAACATTCGTCGCAGTGGTGGCTGAGGTGAACCACGTCGCCGTTTTGCACATGTACCGATGTACCCTTTCCCCCAGGATAATTGCTCCGCATTCGGCTCAGTAGATTCGCATTCAACGAAGCTGTTTTTCTATGTTATTTCCGGCACCAGATCTTTCCAGCACTTCCGTAGCAGGCTGTGCAGAGAGCAGAAATCTTATTTGCTGCTGAGAATGCTACTTTTACGAATTCCAGTCGCTTTAAGCCAGTGCTAGACGGAGCACATACATCGTCTTCCTGCGCATTTTGTTTCTCTTCGCACTCGACATGTGGCGCAAAAGTTGTTGTATGTCTCGTACGTAGGGTTTGAAAGTATTCAGTAAGCCTTCGAGCGGTAACGAAAAAAAAATTACACCTTATCCAGGGAGTGAATGATGATGAGTGGGCGAAGCTCGGGAGGTTCATCGTAGATCGTGCCGAGTTCCGGATTAATTTAGTTAACGCGCACGCTACGAATCCTCATGGTTCAACTATGCACAAGTGAAATCTCCCACCGGCACTTCATTACAAGTCAAGATCCAGTGCATATATATATATATATATATATATATATGGGTTGCCGGTGAGCGCTTCTCCAACGCGAGCAGTCGGTATTTCTCAATCAAGAAACTCGCTAGGAGACGCTGCCTGCGCCAACGTTGTCTCTCGCGGGTGAGGGCACGTTCTCCTTCTTTGCGAGCTGGTAGAGCGTTCCTCTAAAAAAGAGCGTTTCCATAGCCAACGCCCGCCTTTCGCTCTCTCTCTGTCTGTCTCTCTCTCACAAGACAACAGAGGCACGCGCCGGGAGGCACGCGCCGAGGGCGAGCGCGTGCCTCCCGGCACGCTGGTTACGACTGACGCCCGACGCGGGACAAGGTTAGACTAAGAGGAGCTTCGCCCCTAAAATTACATGACCGTTCCTTGCCTTTTTAGGTTCTCCGCTTTGTCGAGCAGATGCTTTGGATACACGGAAAAACAGTAGCGACGAAGAATATTCGTTTGCGTTAGCTTGGCAATAGGCTTCTTTACTAGTTTGGAATGTCCTGTCCAAAATGTCAACAAATGCATGTTGGTCTGAGGCTCATAATAAAAGCATACCTAATCACTTGCAAAGCCTAATTTTGCACCTGGGAATGTAAGGCCTCTTTTTTTGCTTTTCACCAGTAAGTAGCGGAAGATGACATTTTCTAAAAGCGTTTGATATCTTATAGGCACCATAATAAAACCTCGTTGAATCCAGCAGAGAGAGAGAGAGAAGTGACTTTATTTGCACCCGTCAAATAGATGACGGGGCAGAGGCGTCAGCCTAAACCCACGCTCATCCTCCCTAACCGTCGACCGGGATCGCTTGCGACGCGGCGGCAGTCACGGCGATACCGATGACTTGCCTTTGAGCATTTTCCTCTTCGTTGAGTAGCAAGGACTCCCAGGATTCTCTGCATCTATCTGGCTCATCATAAGTTAGGACAGCTCCAAACCATGTGGACTAAGTCCGCTATACCATCGCAATGCCTACACCGAGGGATGCCATTTGCTCAACAGTTGTGGGTTCGAAAATACCCCTGTTTGTAACTTTCTCCACACAACTTCCTCGCTTTTGGAAAGGTTCTTATTCGTTTTCGGGTAAGTCTTGCGCCCCAGTTTATAATGGTTAAGGATTTCGGTAAAAGTGCTCAGTTCGTCAGTGGTCTGTAGGGTTTCCTCGCTTGGGGGTGTTGTCGAGACAGCGCTGGAATCCCGGAAAGTGAGACCTCTTTGGCCAGCGCGTGCGCCTTCTCGTTCCCTCGCAAACCCTGATGAGCCGGTGTCCAGATTAGCGAAGCCTGCTCCACCGGGGCCTGTCCGACGGCTAATATGTGTACAGCTGCGGCGGAGATGCTGCCCGCATCAAAATTTCAGATTGCAGATTTCGGATCCCTAACAATACATCTCACATTCTTTTGAGTGAAAGACAGCGCCGTGGCGAATTCTTCCGCCTCCGTTGCTATCGAGGAGGCGTGTGTTTGTTAACATACCGGTATGCCGTTTGAAGCTTATGACTGACTAGTTTGCCTTCTTTTCTTTCTGCTGGGTCGCGGCCGCGGCAGTCACATTCTCTGTGGAGGCGGAAATGCTAGTGATACGTGTGCTGTGAGTCTCTAGCGCACGTTAAAGAATTCCACATGAAGAGAATTTCCGCGGCTGTGAGCTATCACGTTCCCCAAAATGACATCTTGGTTTAGGCACGTAATTTTATAGCAATATGTTCTAAAAGCGCTCCGTTATTTGCTCAATTAAACATTTATAATCGCCTATATGCGGTGTTTCAGAAACTGTGTCCAAATATCTTCGAAATAGAGAAAAGCTGATATTTGTGCAATTCTGAGTTGGTAGCCAGGGCTTGTGTGTCCCCCTGTGTATCTTCCTCCTACTTAACGTCGCCTTTCCTTCAGCACTTACGTACGTGCTTGCGCTACAGAACTTAGGGAGATGCAACTCAACCAAGTTGCCCCATTGCCATTTAGCTACGTTGCAGTACTGTTTTGCTCATGATTATACGCACACTAAAATGGGGGGAGGGTATATATAGCAGTAATGAGCATTGTACCGGAAAATCTGGACACTGAAACCTAATTGAGCAACTGGAGGCAAGTGTACAGTGATTACATTGTCTCTTGTAATATCTGCAAATCGGCGACTTTGGTAATACCCACAGATCGATGAAATGGGGCTCATTTCTCCCCGGAAACCGAACCTGTGTTCTCAAAGAAGGTAGTTCATGCTACTTTCGACAGTGGCCTGTGCAATACAGTTGTGCCTCTCGCATTGGTGAGCCACAATCAACAAGCAGTGGTGAACTCTATTGTTTTGCTGCTGCGCCTGATTTGGCTCGCCAGTATGACCCCTCCACCGCGATGCATACTTGTAGTAGCACTGCAATGTAAAAGGATCAATTAAGGGCTCTACAAAAGGCAACGGCCACTGCGCTCGTTGACCAATAACTTTCAGTTTCGTGGGTGCAATTAGCGAGATTTCATCGATCGGCAAAGATTAGCAGCACCGCCCCTTTGGAAATATTACAGCGGATATAGGTTCCTTGCATACACCCTTTCCATTTTTCTGCGAGGTTTTATAATCTGGCTGTTTCGGTTTCGAAGCAAGTTAGTCCAATTGAGTGAAATACTGTTCACTCGTATACATTTTGCAGAACGTGCCACAACGTGTTTCCGCAAAAAAAGTTCAAAAATATATGCTTTTCTGTATCTATAAGTTCTTTAGAGCCATTTTCTGAAATAGCCTGTATACTTCGTGGCCTATTTCATTGCGGCGTGGCCTAGTTCAGTCTACACACTTCTATAACCATAATGCAGTTCATAATATGTCAGAAATAATGACAGTGCATGAAAAAAAGTGGCTAAAGAATACGCATTCTCTATGCACCAGTGCGTTCAATCCCAGGTCAACTATTTGCGTACCCTGAAGCTTCGTCAAAAGTGCAATACGGTAGGTTGCATTGATGGAAAATAAGTGTATCTATTGGTGCAAATAATTGCAAGTGTATTGCACAAGTATTATGCACACGTTATTTTTTTTTTGCAGCACAATAGCGTCCACTCGCATTTCTAAAGCTGGCGCAAATTTGCACTCCTTCCCATGCCTGATTCTTGCTGAATATACAGAATAAACCTTGCTCAATTTCGATCAGCTAAGGCAGAAAACTAAGAAATTGCATGCTAGGGATTCTGAAAAGTAAATATTTTATTGTCTGTAGTATGTTAAAAGACTATACTGATTTCAGTAAATGAAACCTTTAAATATTCGCACTTACTCAATGGTTCGTAGCAATAGTCGAACTTCTTCGTGTTGGAAGCGCCATGGTGTATCACGACATAAACGACGGCAAGGACAGCGATAGGTGGTTTTAGCTGCATTGTCCGGAAGTTATCTACAGCACGGCTTCAGCGTAGACGGAATGCAAAAGTAAGGTAATATTCTTGAGCCTTTCAAAGAACAGCATCATTCATTAATACTTTATATCTGTGCGTAAAAGCCAACTTAAATTCCCAGAGGCTCCTCAATGGCACCAAAAATGTCATATATCACCAGCTAAACAACAAAGCTGATCCAGTGCACATGAAACCTTGCCTATGAGTCAGTACAGCTGAATAAATTGCGGAAACGGTGGTACGAAGGAAGGCCATATGTCAGCTTTGCAACGCCCGCGCAAAACAAGCAAATAAAATTTAGAATAATGGCATGAGGAAACGTGCTTAGAGCTCCCGTATTCCCCTTCCAGCGTAATTCCATGCTCTTGCACATCTGGCGCCAAGAAATTAGTAATCATTGAAAGCATGAGCGGAGTATTAGCTAAAAATAGTATTTCTGCGGATGCCATAACTTTGATACCCAATCAAGCTACGAAGCTCGAAAGACACGCGCGACGTTTGACAATGAAAGGCTTACAGGAGGACAGCCTGCGGAAGAAATATGACTTTGGCGAAGCGACGAGTGCAGCTTCTTTCTACTTCAGTGCCAGTACCGTCAGCTGCATTGCAATAGTGGAGAAAAACTTAACCGTCGCCTGCGTAAACTCACGCATTCTGTGCTTTGTCTTGCACATTTTTGTTAACTCCTCAATAACGTGTACCTTTCAGCGCACCCAAGAGGAAACCTTCCATACACAGGCTGCAGTTGTGCACGCGTACTGGAATGAAATCATTCAAATGCGATAGAGAAAGCTTCACCCGGACCCATGCGAGTAGAAATACTTAACACTCATCCAAGCAAAGCAGCGAGTTGGGCGAGATGGTATACTGTCATGGTAGAACAGCGCGCACAAACAAGGACCGAAGAGAAAGAATAGACGACACGAGCGCTCGTGTCATCTATTCCTTCTGTTCGGTCCTTGTTTGTGTTTGTGCGCGCTGTTCCACCATGACCCATTCAAGGTTTTTGCAATGTGCCGATGAAGCAAGAATCCATGTTCATTTCCTCGCAGCCAGCACGCAATTTCGCGCCCAATGAACAGGCTAAGGTAGTCGAAATAAATGCGGAGTTCCTGCAATGGCCACGTCAATCCAAACCACGTTGTCTCAGAAAGTCAAATTATCACATTGCATTTAATATTGGCAGGATAAAATGGCATGGTACTTACTACAAGAGAAGGTCACGGAAAAACGGTTGCTTCAATCTGACAACCGATCATCAAAAATGATGTAGAACAGCGAATTTCGATGGAGCCAGCGTATCGACAAGTGGACTTGTCTTCGTCATGACGGCAACTGCCTTCCCAAGCATTGGTTTTGGCACTGTTTGCACACTCTCCAACGTTCACAGAAGAGGAGAAAAGGGGTAAATAAGCGCAAAGAAAGGAAGAATAGAAAGAGCAAAATAAAGATTAAACGGGCACCACGCGGACACCGCAATTATGGTAGGCCATAGTTTTGATCAACTTACAATTCAGGCACTCCTCCCCTCACCCAGAGAGGGAATCGGACGTCATCTACGAGTTCAATAACCTCCAAATTGGAGGCATACACGTATCAAAGGGAGCCATTGCGTCCATTTGATGCAGTACGTTCTCAACGACTCCCATGACAAAAGGTCATGGAGTTTCGCTCATAGAAGCTAACGATGTTGCTGCAAAACCCTTGTTTTCAGGCGCTCATCACCCATCCGGTTCGACCAAAGCCACGCTACCACATGTCGCCAAACTCACCATCCCCTCATGTTCTCCTTTCTTCTTTTCTTTTTCCCTTCTTTCTCTTTTGTCCTCTCGTTGTGAAGACAGGGAAGAGTGTGCAAAATGTATAGAAACGTACGCTTCAGAAGGCATTTGCCGTCTTGACGAAGCAAGTTGACCTGTCGAAACGTTAGCTGCAGCGAAATTTCTGCTTCTACGTGGTTTTTAAGACCTGTTCATAGCATCATATTTATCAGGTTGAAACTATGCAGCGTTTACTGAAACTGAAGGTTTCGAGTACTAATCCTTGAACTGAGCTCCAGTCTACCAATCACAAATTCATTTGGGCTATGCTTGGCTTGGCAGGTATTCTCAGGTAACCGAGGCAATGCGTGACGTCGCGACTGTGGCACGCGAAGCCAGTGAATTTTCGATGTCTCGGTTGTACATTCTTGCGCATGATGCAATGACAAACAAGACATGCCGGTGGTGCCGTAACCAAACAGCATGACACCGTGGAGATCGTAACCGTGGAGCATGAGACCGAGCATGAGGCCACTGAGCATGACACCGCTGACGACAAGGCAGACCGGGGTTCTCCCGTCTGGATTATTTTGCACTGACTGTCCGTTTCTTTTTTGTGTACATCTCCTTTGCCTACGCGCACAAAAGAGAGGATGCCCTGGAAGGAGATGGCAATCTGCGCTACTAAATTCGCAGATTGCTGTGGTTGAGTGACATTTGAGTGTGTCGCTCCATGCCGCTGAAACTTCGGTATTCCAAATCATATATAAACCACAAGAGAACTAGAACTTAAAGCTATTGTGGTATTGCGAGCGAACGTGAAGAACTCGGAGGAGATAAATTTCAGCTTTGTTTGGGCAGTGAAATTCGCAGGTAATGCGACCTTGTACAGAGTATTTGTACCCAGAGGCTGCATACAAATAACTTTCGACGGCTTCGGGAATTTTCTGGTGTGTTCCTGTGCGACTACTCGGATGATCTCCGTTGAATAGGGTAATCTTCTTCCCCGAGTAGCCGGATTGCCTAAATTCAGTGCTGAAACGTTCTCGCGTGAGTTCCCTGTGATCACTGTGAAAGCGCGGTTGCTGATTCTGGCTTAGGCTTGTAGGGAGTGGCAGCGAAGAGACGGCGGCTGACGTAGCCGTGCCGTCATCACTGTGTTTATTGTTTCAATTTCAATTTTATTTCAATTTTATTTTTCCATCTTGCAGTATAGATGGAGGTGTTGCAGGTAAAAGCTGGCCAAGGGCAACTTCACTTGCCTACATACCTAAAGTTCAGCAGGGAGGCAGCTCTAGTGAAAATTGTACAATTCAAAAACTCAAGTACACCAGAATCAGCAACAAATACATGAATCAGCAATATGCACACGTCGGTTAACATAAATCATGTTATTTAAATATTTAGTCTGAAGGTCTTCACGACAACAGGAGAACAAAATTAGTGAGAGCATAATTAAGGAGAGACGGAAGAGTATAATGAAGGGTTTCTTTGTCAAGCTTAAGTAAAGGTGTCGGAACAATCCATTCCTCGCCATGTCTTGTTGGATAGCCCAGTGCTCTGTTCCTCAGTTCTGCTAAATTCTTGAGGATACTGATATTATTTTTGCTTTCCGATTTAAATAGGGCACTAAGGCGACTATTTGTAAACGTTCTGTACTTTATTAACTCAAGACTGAATAAATAGAGCTAGACTTGGATGCTGGTATGATAAGTGACACACGTGTCTGAGATGCCTTTTCTGAATTAAGTGAATCCGTTCAAGGTTGGTGAACGTTGTATTACCCCAAACTAACTGACAATTATTTATATGCGACTTCAAAATTGAGTTGTAGATGATCATCCTGGTTTGTTTCGGAAGCATATATATTTTAAACGGCCTATGATAGCACGAGTTATTTGAGCTAATTTGTTTCATAATTGGTTAAGTTGACAGTCATATGCCATGCTTGAGGAAAATGTAACATTTAAACCTGTGTACTGCTCCACTATTTGTACCAGGGTGGGAATTTAAGATAATATCTTCATATCGTGGGATCAGTTTATTTTTTGACGGAAAAATGACTGCGCTAGTCTTTTCCTCGTTGATTTTCATTGAATCGGCAGACCAAACTTCGAGAGCTTTCATTGCAGTCGTTGCACTGATGAAAGTTCTTTCTGGCAAAAAATGGACTTGTATCGTCCGCATAGATGACAAACATTGCGTTACGGTTGGTGTTTACACTATCGTTTACATAAATGTTGAAGAGTAAAGGCCCTAATATGTTTCCTTGATGCACACCGCGTAAGAGAGGTTTCGGTTAAAACAGTACGCAATTAAGTAGTACTACTTGTTTCCTGAATGACAGATAATAGTTTAATAATGATAGCGCTCTCCCTTGGAAACCACAGTACTGCAGTTTATTTAGCAAGATGTTGTGGTCTGCGAGATAGAAGGCCTTCGAAAAATCCACAAATAGACCAATGACTATACCTTTATTTTCTAGCTGCGTTATTATATGCTCTTTTTGTTAGAGTAACGCAAACTCACTTGATTTGCCTTTACTGAACCTAAATTGAAACGGTGTTAACAAGTTATATTTGTTAATAAAGCTTAACAGACGTACATGAAGCATTTTTTCAAAGGGCTTTGAAAACACTTGCAGAATTGAAATTGGTCAATAGTTACCAAAACATGTCGATCATCTTTTTTGTAAAGGACAACTTTCGCTAATTGCATTTTTTCTGGAAAAAGTACACTTGAGAAACATGTTCAAGATATGAGCAAGCACAGGCGCCATGACTTCAGCTACATGTTCCACCTGCCGTATTTGAATGTCACCGCTGTCGCAGCTGCTGGTGTTATTGAAATTCCTGATCACTGTCACTACTTCAGCTTCCGTAACTGGACGCAGAAAAACAGATTTCCTGTTTTGATTATTTATATACTTGCAAGCACTGCTTTGCGCGGAGTTAGTAGTCAGGTTTGTTAAAAATGTATTTAATACGTTAGCCGATTATGGACTAGAAACTTTCTTTCAATCAATATCTAATTTAGTTAATGCAGCGTGTGCATTATTCCGCTGCAAATGTGTGTTTAGTCGTATCCATAGTAAACTATAGATCGAGCATTATTGATATCTAGGAGCGTTTGATGGTAGAGATTTCGCGCAGATCGTAGTTTTTTGGTCCGTTTATTTCTATGTTTCTTAAATACAGCGAGATCTTTGGCCTGTCGAGAGCCCAGAAATTTTCTTTATAACTTCTGTATAGTTTTTATTTCTCGGCGAAGCTCGGGCGGTGATCCAGCGTTTGCATAGCCGCATAGCCGTTTTCTTTTGCTTTATCTTTTGCTGCTCGTAAAAGCTTTCTGTGATAGCGAGTTAAATTTTTCTAAATAAAAGCTTTTGGTACATTGTTTTTGAGCGCGTCCTTTTTCTGCAAGCAATCGTCTCTTGCAGTTGCTTTGCGAATCGGATAATAATCCTGGGGACTTGATCTTCCCTTGCTGGCTCACGGTGCGCTGATGCAACATCAGAACCAGTCAGCGTAGGGACTCGAAGCGTGTCAGCAATGTGATCATGTGATGATAGTAGGTTTTCGCCCCGAACAACTAGGCCGCCATGTACTTCCAGATTAAGCCGCCGGCTGTGAAATTCGAGGTCATTTACCTGTCGCTGGAGCTCAGTTTGTACTGCGGTGTCAACCATGTAGCACGGATACCCGCGTTCTCAGAGCTTTTATTTCAGTGTCCTGTCGTATTATTTTTGGTCAAACTCGTCAAACTTTGCTGACATAAACTTGAGCTATTTTTCCATATCACTGACTTTAGCAACCAAAGCAGGCAGGCTATCGAGCTTTTGATTGATGGCCACGAACCCGTCAGCATCAGCTTCGCTGTGAGCAACGCGTGCTCCAGCGCTTCTGCATGTCCGGCATCTCCAACTTGTTTTGGCGCTTTCTGTTTTTGTTTTAAATGATTTCTCTGATATGCCAGCGCATTCGCCAGAGTGGTATTCGTAAGAGCACTCTGAGCACAGGACCGACCCGTCTTCCTTGCGAACGGGTAACTCCCAGGAGATGCAGGTATGGGCCAAAGCTACCATGGAAAAAAGCGCAAAACAAGACAAATGCTGGCAAATGTCAAAGCTCAAACACTACTAGAGGACAAGACTATGGCAGCGGTAGCGCCAGCATTTTAATTGAATTCTTAACACAATAATAAGCAGTGCTGTGAACGCCAACATGTCAAAGTTTGATTACACAGTTAGGAGGTGTGTCCACGAGCTGCTGCCGCTGGCAGATGACCGCAAACGAGCAGAAAACGCCTACTTATTTCACCTACAGATGTGCGCTATGTGCGCATGCGCTTGGAAAACATTGTGGAAACGGCCAAGCGAGATGATCAACGCGTCGGGCCTTCCGGTGTGGCACTCTTTGCACGGCTCCGCGCAGGTACGGGGCAAAGTTGACGGGCACGCACGATGGCTTCCATCAGCAAGGCATGGCAACTGTAAAAGTAGGATTCCACAGTTAGGACGTGTTTACAGGAGCTGCTGCCGTTGGAACAGAGTGGCTGCGGCTGCAGTGTGCAGTCAGCACTTGTGCATTCCAATTTGTGCCGCGGCTCGTGCCTCGAGCCCACGATGCACTCGTCTTTTAGACGCGAAGCAGCTTATGGCGGGGGGCTTTGTCCGTCCCTCCTTGAATCCCGCGTCGCGCACCCCCACAGCGCATGCGCGTCCGCTCCCCCTCTCTCTCCTCTCGGAATCATCTACTCTACGGAGCAGCGCACGCGACAGGTGGTGCGACAGCTGCATACTCCGCTGGGGGCGCCACAGTAGTTTCGCCGTATGAAAATGACGGAGCGCGCGCGCCTCATTCTCTGTCCTGTTCAGCGCCGCGATGACCACTCGGGCCGCTTCCGCGAAAAATTACATCTCCCGGTCAAGCTAACCATCTCCCCGCTGCTTCGCATCCACACATGTTTCCCTTTAATGGGAGATGGTGTAATTTTTGCCTAGGCTAGCTAGATGCAACTGCTGCGCCGCTACATAGGATCACGTCCGGGTCACCAATTTGTAGGGAGTGGCAGCGACGTTATAGAGGCTAACGTAGCCATGCCGTCGTTGCAGTATTTATTGTGGACGAAGGAACAGAACGGCTGCGGCAGCACGTCCCTTCAGACCGAGCACTAGCGCGTTCTAATCTGTCCCAAGGCTCGCGCCTAGAACGCTCGAGCCGCTCGTCGTCTTTCTCCCTCGGCTGCCTAGATGCAACTGCTGCGAATCCACAGGCTCAAGGTCTCTTGAAGGTCGTCAACAACGGCAGCTTAAAATATCCCGTGCTAAATGGCCCCTGAAGCACGTTTTGAACACATGAAGAAAATGCCGCCGATAAATTGGGTAGACTCGCGTGAACATGTCAGCTGATTATTGCACTGCATGGACAGACAATTTACAATTTCATCTCAATATACATTTCGAGAGCCCCTCCACCAAACAAATCATAACTGTCACGCACTACGAAATAATTAACAGAACTTCCATTGGCTGATTACCGTGCGCAGCTTCGACGCCCCCGCGGTGACTCTGGCCATGTGTTTGCGGTCAACACGGAAGACCGAATAAGGTATACGTAAACTGGTAGCGTAACTTCCGTAGAAGCCCATGCGTCAGGAAGGTGGCTAGTTGTTGCAACTGTCGCCATCTACGTATGGAGGGGACAACTAAAAAAAAAAGGTCGACGTCACAACCGGAGGCGGACATGACGTCACGTTTTAACCCTACATCGCGCGAAATTATGAAATATTTCGTCAGGGCGCCGCTTTTCATTTGATTTTTATAGCTGTGCGTTCTTTTCGTTTTTTTGGCGTTATTACGACCATAACGGCTACATAACGGCAGTCCACAAGAAAATATGAAGTCGAAAAAGACAGATCTGATAAACAAGCTCTATATTTTGGCATTGCAATTGTATTGCAGTTGTATTACATCAAAATACATAAACCATAGAAAAAATAGCATCAGAGAAACATCGAAGTGCACGACACAACGTCTAATTTACAAATTGGGTGCTATTTATTTCACGACCTCAGCTGGTGACGCTTGCGAATTGCTTCAACTACAGGGTGTTTCTCCCAGCTGCAATATATTTTTTAAATTAGAAAAACATAAATCGCGGGAATATCTTGCGTACCATTCGGATATACGGATTGGCGGCCTCTAGATGCACAACAATTTGCGCACTTGAATGCATATTTCGCGAAATTACGCTAATTAACTTTTTAATTATCAGGGGGGCACGACACTTTTTTCGGCCCATGCTCACCCTTCTATATGTACCAGGTTAGTTACCTAGGTGGAACTAAATGTTATCGTTCCAACAATACTATGCTTTTAAAAGTGTCGTGCCCCATTAGCAAGCGACAACTTCTATGTTGTTTTAATCATGTGAGCGTGTGTTTTATTGATGCTGTGCTCTTTTTGCTTTGCGATGGATGCTTGATGCTTTCTCAATTCTTGATACTCTTATCTGGAGACGTAGAGCTAAATCCAGGACCCATGAGTGCGGCAGAGCGTGAGCAAATAACGAACATCGAGAGGATTCTTCTATAGAAATGCAATCGGGCCAGGAAACTGTGCTTGTGAAGTTAACAGAAATTACAACTAAACAAAGTGAAGTGGAATCTAAAATAACGAATTTAATACAGAAGACAAACCTCGTGGAAAGTCGCATTACTCGTGTGGAAAAAATTGAAGACAAATTATTGGCTAAGGTGGACGACTTAGAGAACAGAACCCGTAGACAGAACTTGGTATTTTTGGTGTGCCTGATACAGAAAAAAATGAGACTTGGGAAACGTCAGAAAATTTAATTAAAGGAGTATGCAAGGATGCGATGAAACTCGACGATATATCAATTGAACGGGCTCACCGCATAGGGGCTTTTAAAGAAACGAAGAACCGGCCCATTGTAGCGTGCTTTTCGCAGTGGAAGGCTAGAGAAACTCTCTTCAAAATGCTTTCAAACTAAAGGGTACTTCGTACAGTATTTCCGAGGATTTCAGCCAGGCCGTGCAGGAAAAAAGGCGACAGCTGTGGAACTATGCGAAAGATAAAAGAGAATGCAAAGAAAATCGTGTACGTCTGAGTTATGATAAATTGATTATCAATGGGCAAACATTTGTCTGGGATAGCGACACGCAGATGGCAGTTCCAGTAAGGGCGCATGCGCAAACGGATAGAGGCAAATGACCTACACTAAATTCTGTTTCCCACACCGAGACCAATTCTGCGCATCGTGGAACGTTTCCGTTTCCGCTGCGTACTGGCCATAAAAGGGGTCAACCTGGCCTGCAACCACCGGGGCACGACACTTTTTTCGGCCCATGCTCACCCTTCTATATGTACCAGGTGCTGCTCGGATTCTTCGCTGTCACGGCGAACATCGCCGGGGCGGTGGAACACGGCATCATCGACTCTTGGCCGGGACCTATCGCAACTGATCTGCAGTCATCGAATCGTGCTTTCCATGGACCACGGGATGATTTGCTGCAACCTGCGTATGATCTCCGGCACACCGAGACCAATTCTGCGCATCGTGGAACGTTTCCGTTTCCGCTGCGTACTGGCCATAAAAGGGGTCAACCTGGCCTGCAACCACCGGGGCACGACACTTTTTTCGGCCCATGCTCACCCTTCTATATGTACCAGGTGCTGCTCGGATTCTTCGCTGTCACGGCGAACATCGCCGGGGCGGTGGAACACGGCATCATCGAATCTTGGCCGGGACCTATCGCAACTGATCTGCAGTCATCGAATCGTGCTTTCCATGGACCACGGGATGATTTGCTGCAACCTGCGTATGATCTCCGGCACACCGAGACCAATTCTGCGCATCGTGGAACGTTTCCGTTTCCGCTGCGTACTGGCCATAAAAGGGGTCAACCTGGCCTGCAACCACCGGGGCACGACACTTTTTTCGGCCCATGCTCACCCTTCTATATGTACCAGGTGCTGCTCGGATTCTTCGCTGTCACGGCGAACATCGCCGGGGCGGTGGAACACGGCATCATCGACTCTTGGCCGGGACCTATCGCAACTGATCTGCAGTCATCGAATCGTGCTTTCCATGGACCACGGGATGATTTGCTGCAACCTGCGTATGATCTCCGGCACACCGAGACCAATTCTGCGCATCGTGGAACGTTTCCGTTTCCGCTGCGTACTGGCCATAAAAGGGGTCAACCTGGCCTGCAACCACCGGGGCACGACACTTTTTTCGGCCCATGCTCACCCTTCTATATGTACCAGGTTAGTTACCTAGGTGGAACTAAATGTTATCGTTCCAACAATACTATGCTTTTAAAGGTGTCGTGCCCCATTAGCAAGCGACAACTTCTATGTTGTTTTAACCATGTGAGCGTGTGTTTTATTGATGCTGTGCTCTTTTTGCTTTGCGATGGATGCTTGATGCTTTCTCAATTCTTGATACTCTTATCTGGAGACGTAGAACTAAATCCAGGACCCATGAGTGCGGCAGAGCGTGAGCAAATAACGAACATCGAGAGGATTCTTCTAGAAATGCAATCGGGCCAGGAAACTGTGCTTGCGAAGTTAACAGAAATTACAACTAAACAAAGTGAACTGGAATCTAAAATAACGAATTTAATACAGAAGACAAACCTCGTGGAAAGTCGCATTACTCGTGTGGAAGAAATTGAAGACAAATTATTGGCTAAGGTGGATGACTTAGAGAACAGAACCCGTAGACAGAACTTGGTATTTTTTGGTGTGCCTGATACTGAAAAAAATGAGACTTGGGAAACGTCAGAAAATTTAATTAAAGGAGTATGCAGGGATGCGATGAAACTCGACGATATATCAATTGAACGGGCTCACCGCATAGGGGCTTTTAAAGAAACCAAGAACCGGCCCATTGTAGCGTGCTTTTCGCAGTGGAAGGCTAGAGAAACTGTCTTCAAAAATGCTTTCAAACTAAAGGGTACTTCGTACAGTATTTCCGAGGATTTCAGCCAGGCCGTGCAGGAAAAAAGGCGACAGCTGTGGAACTATGCGAAAGATAAAAGAGACTGCAAAGAAAACCGTGTACGTCTGAGTTATGATAAATTGATTATCAATGGGCAAACATTTGTCTGGGATAGCGACACGCAGATGCCAGTTCCAGTAAGGGCGCATGCGCAAACGGATAGAGGCAAATGACCTACACTAAATTCTGTTTCCCTCAACGATAACACAGAGGGTTGCTCACTGCCTGAGCGGCTTTCTGTTCTGCTAGTAAATTGTCGCAGCATAAAGAACAAAGTCGATAGTTTCATGTCCTTGATAGCAACCATTAAGCCCCAAATTGTAATGGGCACTGAGTCATGGTTGGATGACTCTGTGTGTAATGTGGAAATCTTTCCGCCAGGTTTTACTGTCTATCGGAAAGATAGACATGGGCATGGCGGGGGAGTGTTTTCTATCGCCCACCGGGCAGAAGTGAATCGTTCGGTTCGCTGTCTGATGTGCTATCTTTTATGCCTAACAGCGTATTTCTTGGGGGAGATTTTAACTTGCCGAACTTTAGTTGGAGTGCTGGACGTGGTACTGGTGACGGTTCCCGTATCTACTCAGAGTTTGAAGAACTGCTCGGATTGTATGACTTACAACAGTACGTGCTGGAACCTACACGAGAAAACTCAATTTTAGACTTGGTGCTTTGCAATGAACCAAACTTAGTGTCAGGGATTACTGTGTGCCCAGGTATTAGCGACCACAGGGCCGTTGTTGCAGAGCTTAGCGTACAGCGTGTACGGACATCACAGGCTCCACGAAGAAAAGTGTTCAGCTACGACAGAGGAGATTATGTTGCTATTAGAACTGAACTAGAAAATTTCTTTCCTTCTTTCCAGCACATGTCAAAAGCACGCTGTCCGTTGGCTCTGTGGTCAACATTTCGCGACAAAATACTCAGATTAGTCGAAAGTCATGTTCCATGTAGGTACTTGCGCAAAAAGAAAGCTCATAAACCTTGGTTTAACGCAGAAATACGCAAACTTGTTAGGAAAGCTAGACGCGCGTATAAAAAATTCTTTGCCAACTCTAGTTTGGAAAACCACAAGCGCTTAGAAGAAATAAATAATTTATTAAAAGTAACAATTAAATCTTCGAAAGATTCTTTCTTTGTTAAATTAGGCAAAGACCTAAAAGAAAACCCGAAGTCATTCTGGAAATATGTAAAGCAAAACCGAAAAGAAGATATATCTATACCAGCTTTAACTGTCGACGGCAAAACCGTGACATCAGACTACCAGAGGGCGGAATGTTTCAATGAATATTTTCAATCAGTTTTTTCGCATGAAACTACCGAGCAGGCATCACTTCTAAACAATACCGCTCAGAGCAATATGATGCCAGACATTGAAATTGATATTAGTGGCGTCGATTCATTATTACGCCGCTTAGATGCAACAAAAGCCATTGGACCTGACGGGCTGTCCCCAGTAGTCCTCAAAGAGTGTCATGACATTATTGCTCCATACTTAAGTATTATCTATGAACTCTCCCTCGAAACTGGTCTTATTCCCCAAGATTGGAAGACAGCAAACGTAACACCCGTTTTCAAATCTGGAGATAAAAAACTCAGAGAAAATTACAGGCCGATCTCATTAACGACGGTATGTTGCAAAATATTTGAACACATTTTACATACCAATATATTTGAATTCCTTGATTCGAACGCTTTCTTTACTCCCTCCCAGCACGGTTTCCGAAAAGGTTATTCCTGTAACACACAACTAATAGAATTTCAGCATTTCGTATCCAAAGCCATTGATAACAATAGTCGTGTAGACGCGGTTTTTATAGATTTTCAAAAAGCATTCGACACTGTGTCTCATAAGCTCTTGGATGTAAGGCTTGCTGCATTGGGTATAAATAAAAACGTTCAAACATGGATACGAAATTACCTGAATGGTAGAACCCAGTCCGTTGTCTTAAATAATGTCAAATCTTCGTCCATAGCAGTAACTTCGGGCGTTCCACAAGGGAGCGTTTTGGGACCCTTACTGTTCCTAATCTACATAAACAACATAGTTGAAAACATTACATCACCCATAAAATTATTTGCTGACGACTGTGTCATATACAGAGAAATCACGACTGAATCTGATACTCGCATTTTGCAAACCGACTTAGATCACATAGCGGACTGGTGTAAAACATGGAAAATGAATTTAAATATTAAAAAGTGTTGCAGCGTGAGCTTCTCAAGGAAAATATCCAAATCACATCATCAATATAACATCTATGGCGTACTTATCAACATACACTGCGATTATAAGTATCTCGGTGTTCATTTTACTGAATCGTTTACATGGAACAAACACATTGACGCGGCCATAGCAAAAGCTAGTAGGATGTTTTACTTTATTCGCAGGAATTTCAAACAGGCGACGCGCGAAATCAAGGAAACTTTATATTTTTTGCAGGTCAGGTCTATACTTGATTATGCATGCGTAGTATGGGACCCCCACCAAGACTATCTTATAAATAAAATAGAAAAACTTCAGAACCAAGCGGCAAGGTTTGTTTTAAATAATTATAGCCCCTACGCCAGCGTTTCACATATGAAGGCTACTTTGGGTTGGGATCTGCTACGTGTACGTAGACAGAAACTACGGCTTAAACTGCTGCACCAGATATATCACTCTAACACAGGAATCAATCATCATAGCTACCTTGTTCAACCACCCTACACATCCACTCGCTGTGATAATAGCAAAAAGATATCTACCTTCAAATGCAGATCTAACACTTTTTTCTACTCATTCTTTCCAAAAACAATAAGAGAGTGGAACAGCTTAACTGACGACTTAGTAAATATAACAAATAATGATTTATTTTTTTCTATGCTGTGAAATTGTTCTTGCATTATGTATGTACTACGTGTATTGGAAATGTATCTCGTGATCCATACTTATGTTCTAGATGTGACGGTGATTTTTGTAGGTGTGTTTACATGTATTGCTGCGCATTCCTTTGTACTGATTGTTTTTGTTCCCCCCCCCCTACGTAATGCCTATATGGCGATGTAGGTAATCTGTAAATAAATAAATAAATAAATAATTGGTGGCTACAGCAAATGAGTGCTTTGGAGCCCGTCCTCGACACTACCTATCCAAACGATCAAATTTTGAATAGCGGAGTGCATTTCGGAGCAACGGAAACAATTAGTTCCCCATGGCAGGCTCCTTGAAACCGGAATTGGCCGGACAAAGAGCGCCTGTGACGTCGATGTCACCGCCCCCACGGCTTTCGTCACTCGCCACTCGCCCGTGATCACCGCCGCTCCAGCCGCGCAAGCAGTTTGCGTTATCTCCTTGCTATTTGCGGCGTTGGGCGCCGCGGGCGACTGACGAAATCCGGGCAGGAGGCAACATCGACGTCACAGACGCTCTTTTACCGGCCAGTTTCGGTTTCAAGGAGTGTGACATGGGGAATTAGTTGTTCGCGTATCTCCGACATGCACTCCGCTATTCAAAATTTCATCGTTTTGATAGGTAGAGTCGAGGACGGGCTCCAAAGCACTCATTTGCTGTAGCCACCAATTGTGGATAATAAAAAGTTAATTAGCGTAAATTCGCTAATTATGCGTACAAGTGCGGAAAGTTTTTTGTATCTAGACGCCGTCAATCCGTATATTCGAATGGTACAAAAGAGATCCCGCCATTTATGTTTTTCTAAATTCAATAAATTTGTTGCAGCTAAAAAAACACCCTGTATATCAGCAGTGGACAGCATGCTGCGCGGTCCGTGCGGTCGTTTCCTGGTTCTCTGTGTCTCTTGTTGAAGCTTCCGAAGCTTTCCTCACAGCCGGTCCTTCCCTCTTTATCTTCAGTGATGGAAACACTGGGTGGTGCTAAGGAAAAATGGATTCCATTAGAGAAACTGTCGAGGTTCACGGCACAGCAAGCGTCAATATGTAAGCAAGATACACTGAAGGGGAAACAGATACTTCACAGGCACAATAAGAAAACACAGAAGGCCTCAAATCAGATTCCATGCTGTCTGAACCGCCCTATAGAAAATCAGTCAAGTAGAAGAATTTGGTTATACCCAAGTAAAGCTTACCCATGCTAACCATAGTGAATGCTAAGTGGATGCTATTGTTTTTGCCTATGGTCATTTTTCATGGTACTGTAGCCAAAAGAAATCTGGCCCAATTTATATTAACGAACTGACTGTTAAATCAGCCATTAGTAAAAGCGAAACAGCTGATACATCCATAGAGGAAAGACAAAGAACTTTCTGTATGCGCAGTTAACAGGCTGCTGTGTTAATTTGTTTGTCTTAACCTCTTGTAAAAAGTATTAGTGTTACACAACCAAAATAACGGTACCATAAAATCAAGCAAGTACACCAACGATCCTTCCTGAAATATAGAATTATATTTTCAACTTTACCTGCTATGTATGAAGGTGTATTCTAGCAGAAATTTGATTACTTTTTCGGGAACACTTACGGTGCTATTTTAGTTGTATTACGCATAAATGTTATTGTCACAGAGGAACTTGCTATATAATTAGAGACCAGTTATTTCCCTGGTGGACACTTAGCGGTTAGTTTTAGCTCTGAGCAAAAATGAAAACTAACTCCACCGTCAGCTGCAACTTTTCGCCTTGCTACACTACATCATTGAGCAGCTCAGTACTGGCAACATGAATCGACACATGCATTAATGTGAAACGCTCGTGTTGCCCACAGACAGGTGCCAGGGCGACAGTCTTGTGAACCAACACTCCACGCCTGCAACGCTAGTGCTGGAAGCTCCAACGGAGTTGTATGGCTCCAAACGATATGTGTGGCCAGCTGAGAAAAAAGAGAACATAAGCAAGGAATAGTACAAATTTCTCATAAAAAAATACTAGGATCAGCTATTTAACTGAGAACGATATTCTTTCATGTCTAACTGAGTTAGCAAATATCAGCCCAGTGATGTTTTAGGGAAGTTCAATGAGAACTTCAAAATCCTACAATAACTTCACGGAATAAAAATTCCAGCAAGCAGGAATTGTAATCCTGTAATATTATGAGATGTTCACAGAGTTAGATCAGTATTGCTTAAGGTAAAGACTGTCAAACAAAATGTAGTGTAGATGTGGCAGACAGCCTTCTTTGAATTGCTCCCTGTATTGGGGGAGAGATGTCACATTTAAACAATACCACTAATGTTCTTAAGAGATGGCAAACTGTCATATGACAGTTTACACTTGACTTACATTCCTTAAAAAGGACTGATGATGCCAGGTGTGCCCACCTTGACACAGAGGTGAGAGCTAAGATGACAGGTCAGCAAGAAAGGGATGTAGATTGAAGTGTGAAAACGGTCAAGGGACTGATTAAAGAGGGGCAAGAAGCCATTGTGGCCAACAACAAACAAAGAAAACGAATGTGTAAATGGTGAGTGCAAAGGACTGATAGGAGGAAACAGTATCACTACGAAAATGAGAAAGATTTCAACGCAAAATACGCTGAAGGAGGAAAGAGGGTTTCTAGACACATCCATCAATAGGGATAGTGATGCTTGATAGCACACTCAAGACCTCGGTGCTGTTACCTTTACCATCAAGAAGAGTAGGCAGTGCATCGTGCTTCAGGTAATGTGGTCGCAAGAAAGCAGACTCCTTGAAGTACAAGGTGCAAACTACACTGTATCGCAGATATGCTGTGGCCTTGTGTTCTAAGCCAGGGTAGTTGCAGGTTATGACCCACGATTTGAACCTGGATGGAGAACCACAGTGCCAGATCAGAGCCAAGGAAAAAGAAATGTAGTTCAATGCTAGCAAACCAAGCAAACAAACAATGACCTCAAGCTTTAAAAATAATGTAGTCAAGGTTAAACGGCAGGAACTTGTATGATGCTTGTTTATTAAAGGGCCCATGACAGTTATTTTTTTGTTGGATACTTTTATGTTCTAATGAGTAGAACAGTGTCTTGTAATCACCGCATGGAGTGGCAAATTCTCCAGCGTGAAGTCTAATTAGTCACAGCATCGTTAATTTTGTTCAGTTTTAATGAAGCATCGAAACGCGCGCCCAAACTGCAAGAAACTAGCGCCGCGGGGCTAGCGCGGCGGCTGTTGGAAGTGAGCGCATGGACTGATCACTTGAGCTCAAGATTCGGTGACGTTGTGGAGAGCGCGAGCGCCAGACCAGCTCGCCACACTCGCTTTGCATCATAGCGTGTGTACAATGTACGCTTGAGGGACCACCACGGAGAAGAAGCAGAAAAATACGGCTTTTGGCGTGGCCTCCGCGATCGGCTGCGAGAGCCGATCTTGGAGGCCACGTTCGGAGGCCATAGTGCGGCGGGCCCGTGTCTCTCTGTGACGTCACTATATCAACTTACAAAAGTGAAACGTCACAGATGGCCCACAAACTACGTCATACTAGTGACGATGTCGCGAGGTGCCGCAAACCCAGATCAGCATTTCTGGTCACTTTAAATACATATTAAAATATCTTAACAACAACGTTCGCCGTTAATACTTGGCCACAAGTGCCTTCAGATGTTCGACAACCAAACAACACAAACATATCGGATTTGAAATTTTGGTGTCATGGGCCCTTTAATACCTCGAGAGCTGTCCGTTTGCTTAAAACGTGCTCACCCAAAACAGAACACGAGCACTAGACATTGCTAGCGCACGTTCTCCTTGACTAACACAAAGAAACTGACGTTTTGGCCCATCTCAAGCCTTTCAATTGGACACGAACACTCAAATAACAAAACAGGACTTTAATAGGAAACAATACGTATTGCACTAACCTATACCACCAAGCTGAAAATAATCTGCTCATACAGATCGAAACGTTAGCTTGTTTACCGGCCATCAAAACATCATAAATGCGTAATTCGTAACAATTGAAATCGCACCCGGAAATCACGATATCTAGTGCGCCCTTCGCGATTGCCTCAAGGCAACATAACATGCTATTAAAGTTGCAATATAAACACATCGAGGACAAATGTGAAGCCTTTCAGACGAGAAAAAGTTATTGTGAGGCCACCGCGAATAACGTTCTCGTGATTCAGCCACAGCACACACAAACTTGGAAATAAAATTTCTGTATAGAAGCGGCGAAATGCGATATGACCTTTCCTATGTATTAAAACCATTCCAACCACAACAGAGTGTTTTTTGCGACACGTGCCTTATTGAACTGAATTTGAATGAGACACTTTTGCACCAGCGCGTGAGATGGACCAGTTTCCAAACCTACACGGCAGCTTTCGTGCACGAAAAACTCGAGAAAACTTTCAGGCACAATCAGCGTAGTGTAGCTTGGCAGCGCTTCGCGTGTTTGACCATGGCCGGGCATGAGGGGACACGTGACGAGCGCTCTTAATTGCGCCCGTCGCGCCTCCCCCTTTAATTAAGCCCTCGTCAAACACACGAAACGCTGTCTCTCCTTGTAACAATAATAGCGAGGACGGGATGCACCGCCATTTCACATGAAAGCTATCCTGCCGGTTTCGGAACTCGTGTATTGTCTTTACAATGGTTCACGAGTACAGTAGAGCAATAGTTCAAAAACTCACCTTTCAGAATCGAGGGGAAATCGATGGAGTGAGACGCCCGGCGTGAAACGGTTGCTCTTGCAGCCGAACACAGCGCACCGTTTCTTCGCGTAGCGTAGCTGACTCATCGTCCCGAAGGGCGACAGCACGCCGGCCGTGCGCTGGCAGAAACTGTCACTGGAACAGTTCCCATCGGCGGCCATGGGTTAGATTACATTCTATCAAGTGCCACGACTAGAAAACAACGCTGATGCGAGGAAATTGCGTACGGACGACACGCACAAACCTACTGCGCAAAAACGAGCGACGCCACTTTCACCCAAACATGCACAAAACCGTTGGCGAGGCAGGAAGACTTGATGATGATGATGATGATCCGTCAATTTTGGCATCTACCCACTATGGGTAGAGTTGGGCGCAAAACAAACACAAGCCCGCATTACCAGACTGCCTGCATGCGCCCGCTGTTTCTGGAATTAAACCAGAAAATTGGGCAGTCAACCATATCACAAAAAGCTAAAATTTGATAAAGTAATCTACTAGTTTATTCCGTGACAGATGAAATTAAATATATTGGAAATGTGGTTGTTATGTGGGGTTTAACGTCCGAAAACCAGCTCTGATTATGAGAGACGCCGTAGTTGAGGTCTCCGGAAATTTCGACCACCTGGGGTTCTTTAACGTGTACTGACATCGCACAGCACACGGGCCTCAACATTTCTCCTCCATCGAAATGCAGCCGCCGCGGCCGGGATTCGATCCAGCGACCCTCGGATCTGCAGCCGAGTACCGTAGCCACTAGACCACCGTGGCGGGACGAAATAATATTGTTACGGTGAGATGTGTTTATTCGGGGATGACGATCAATGAGAGAGGCCTAGGGACCGAAGGGACCACAGTGCTTGCTAGCGTCTTCTCTCTCTGCTTCTAAGCATCCACCGCGTACCGTAGCATTTCCCCCCTGGCAGACGATGCCCACCGGGCGAGTCACGTCGTGTCCCGATGGTGGAAACGTTTAAGGAGGGCGACATGGACGACGTCGGTTTTGCTTGAGCGACGGCCAGCAGACAGGAGGGAGATATCACGTAAGTGACATCACTGAGGCGTGCGATGACGACGAAGGGGCCGGTGTAGTGGGCCAGGAACTTTTGGTATAGGCCACGCTTGCGAAGTGGCGTCCATAGCCACACCAAGTCGCCTTTCTCATACGACACGGGCTGATGACGCTTGTCATAGCGGATCTTTGAGCGGTCTTGAGAAGCGAAGGTTCGAAGGCGTGCGATGCGTCGGGCCTCTTCTGCACGGCAAAGCGTTTCGGCCAGTGAAGGCTCGTCGGTTTCAGAATATGGCAGAATCGAATCAAGAGCTGTGTGGGGCTTTCGTACATATAGGAGGTAGAAGGGGCTGTATCCGGTGGTTTCATGTCGTGCAGTATTGTAGGCGAATGTTATAAAAGGCAAAACAGTGTCCCAAGTTTTGTGAGCTGAATCGACATACATTGAAAGCATGTTAATGAGAGTTCTGTTGGTGCGTTCAGTTAGACCGTTAGTCTGCGGGTGGTACGGGGTGGCGTGACGAAAACGGGACATAGAAAGGCGCAGCAGTTCTTCAACCACATCAGCAACAAATTGCCGGCCACGATCACTGATAATGACACGAGGAGATCCGTGTCGTAATATAATGGATGACAGCACGAAGCGGGAGACCTCAGCGGCTGTTGCAGCAGGAGTCGCCGCACTTTCGGCATAGCGGGTTAGGTGATCGACGCACACTATAATCCAACGGTTGCCCGACGTTGATCGCGGGAAAGGGCTGAGCAGGTCAATACCGACGACTTCAAACGGTGAAGCAGGGGATGAGATGGGATGGAGAAGTCCTGAAGGGCCGCTAGTTGGACGCTTGTGGCGCTGGCATAGCTCGCAGCTGGCAACGTACGGGGTTACACTCTGGCGCATTTTCGGCCAGAAGAATCGTTCCTGTGTGCGCTGAAAGGTCCTGGCAAAACCCATATGCCCAGAAGTAGGGTCGTCGTGCATTGCTTGGAGCACGTCACGTCGCAATGTTCTTGGCACAACTAGAAGCAAGCGGGCGCCGTTGCTAGAGTAATTCCGCTTGTACAGAATGCCATCCTTTACATGGAAACGACGTTGACCATGCGCTTCCGATAGAAAGTAATGAGCTAAGCTGCTGTCGCTGCGTTGCTCCCTGCGAAAAGTGGCAAGGTCGGGAAATGAAGGGTCAACAACCGCCAAGTATTCGTCGAAATTGTCTGCGTCGCAGTCGGTCGTCGGTAGAGGAAACCTTGACAGACAGTCAGCATCGGCATGACGGCGACCACTCTTGTAAGAAATCTCAAAGTCATATTCTTGCAATCGTAGGGCCCAACGAGCAAGATGGCCGGATGGGTCACGTAATCCGGTGAGCCAGCATAAAGAATGATGGTCGGTGACAATTGAGAATCGGCGTCCATACAGATACGGACGAAACTTGTGGACGGCGAACACGACCGCGAGGCATTCTTGCTCCGTTACAGTGTAGTTGCGTTCAGGCTTACTCAGACAGCGACTGGCATAGGCAACCACGTGTTCTAGGTCGTCATGGCGTTGTACCAAAACAGCCCCGAGGCCTATACCACTGGCGTCGGTGTGTATTTCAGTGGGAGCAGCTGGATCATAGTGGCAAAGTACGGGCCCAGAGGTAAGGAGAAACTTTAGCTGTGAAAACGATGTCTCACAATCTGCTGACCACTGGAAAGGCACGTCTTTGTTGAGTAGACACGTCAGCGGGTAAGCTAAGTCGGCAAATTTAGGCACGAAACGGCGGAAATATGAGCACGAGCCCAGATAACTTCGTAGCTCTCGTAGTGTCCGCGGTTGTTTGAAGCTACTAACTGCAGCAACCTTCTGGGGGTCAGGACGAATGCCGTCTTTGTCAACAAGATGACCGAGAACCAGAGTCTCACGGCTTCCAAAGTGGCACTTCTTAGAATTCAAGGTGAGTGAAGCTCGCTCAAGCGCTGTAAGTACTATGTCAAGACGGCGATTGTGCTCTTCAAATGTGCGGCCAAAAATGACGATGTCGTCAAGGTAACATAGACAAATTTCCCACTTCAGTCCTCGCAGAATAGTGTCCATAAAGCGCTCAAACGTTGCTGGGGCGTTACATAGACCAAACGGCATTACATTGAATTCAAACAAGCCATCCGGGGTGACAAAGGCTGCCTTCTCCTTGTCACCTGAATGCATGGGAATTTGCCAGTAACCAGACCTTAGATCCACGGAGGAAAAATACGAGGCACAATGTAAGCAGTCAATGACGTCATCAATCCTGGGAAGCGGGTATACGTCTTTTTTGGTGATGGAATTGAGGCGCCGATAATCCACGCAGAATCTCCAGGAACCGTCTTTCTTTTTTACAAGTATCACAGGTGCAGCCCAAGGGCTGCACGACTCTTGAATGACGTCCTTCTTAAGCATGTCTTCGATCTGTTCAGCAATAATTTTGCGCTCTGCAGATGAGACTCGATATGGTTTCTGCCGGATAGGATGCGCGGATCCTGTGTCGATCACGTGACGGGTACGTGACTCTGGTACTCCATGTGGTTCATCGCTCTGTGCAAAATCAAAGATGGTGGCATGCTTGACTAAGATGTGAGCCAAGGCCTGGCGCTTTTCTGCCGACAAGGACTTGTTGATCATGCTCAAGAACTTCGCCTCCGTAGGGTGAGTCACAGGAACATGACTCACTGACTGGTCGCCTAAGGCTGCAATACAGCAGTCAGTCGCTTTCCGTTCGAAAAGAGCGAGTCGCATCCCATTGGCCAGCACCACAGGCTCATTAGCACAATTTAGCACCCATAGTGAAGATAGCCCATCGGTGATAGAAAGCACGCAACGGGGCACGAACACATTTTTCTTAGCGCAGTTGAGAGGGACCGGCTCCACGAGGACATCAAACGCGCCAGTGACTGCAGCAGAGCTATCAACTGGCACCCGTTTCATCGACTGGGGCGGCAAGAGGACATCGTCGATGACAGTGAGGGTTCCTTGACAGCTTGGAGACCCCTCACAAAACGTAGATAACAGAATTTCACCAGCGCCGCAATCTACAGTTGCGCCACACTCTTGTAGAAAATCGATCCCCAAAATTACGTCGTGTGTGGAACTGGTCAGAACAGGAAATGCAACTTTGAACACTCTGTGACCTAATGCGACACTCACAACACACACCCCGATAGGACACAATGACTCCCCGCTCACTGCACGAAACGTAGCACAGTTGTCCCAGCAAAACATAACTTTGTGTCCTAACCGTGATTTAAAATTCAAACTCATAACTGACACAGTTGCTCCAGTGTCTATTAAAGCCATCGTAGGACGTCCATCTACGAGCACATGGACCTTATTTTGCATCATAGACACTAGTAGAGGCATGCTTCGGTGTAGTGAAAAATGTTCGGCGACCTCACCTCCATCGGCCGCACCACCTAGTTTCCCGGCGGTGGGGAAAAGGCACGGCGACTAGGGGATGGAGAACGGCGCTGGCGTGCAGTTGGGGGCGTCAGGCTTCGTACGGAGGAGGGCGAGTCACCGCGGGTGGTCTGTCGGAAGCCGTTGCCAATGGACGTGTCGCTACGGGAGTTCTGCTGGAAGCCGCTCCCGAAGTACGTGTCCCGTGTCCAGCGACCACCACCGCGTCGGCTGTTGCGTCGAGGAGACACCGGCGGTTGCTCATAATACCGTGATTGTGCGAGTCGACGCTCAGAACAGAAGCGAGCCACATGCCCACGGACACCGCAATGGTAGCACCACGGTGCATCACGCACATCACCAAACCTTCCACTTTGCTCCACATATTCGGATTGGTCTTCCCACGATGACACCATGGGATGTGGTTGGTTGGAGGCACCCTGCAGACGATCACGACGACGCCAATGGTAGATCGGTCGCTCCGCGGATCTTGACCCGCCCACATGACCGTATCCCCTGGCATCAACGGATGCACACGTCGCGTCGTAGGGAAAAGAGGCTTCGCTCACCCGCGCCCTTGTCGCAGCGGCAGCTTCACATCGACCAAGTTCTTCCCGTACTATTTGCCTGATGGTCGCCACAAGATCGCAGGATGTTACAGGGCTGACGTCAGCACATTCAACACTGGCGACGGTGGTGACGTTGGCGAGTCTACCGAACTTGGGCGTGATGCGCCTTGCTTTAAGAGTCTCAAACGTGCGACAGTGTTTGATCACGTCTGCGACAGACTCCAAGGTGTCTTTTCCAATCAGGAAGTTGTAGACGTCCTCGGCAATCCCTTTAAGAAGGTGGCCGACCTTGTCTTCTTCTTTCATGCGAGGGTCTACAGATCTGCATAATTTCAATATTTCCTCGATGTACGTTGTGCATGTGTCGCCTGGCACCTGGGCGCGCTGCATCAAAGTCTGCTCAGCGCGCTTCTTCTTCAGAGACGGATCTCCAAAACAGCTCTTTATCTCATTTTCGAAGTCTTGCCAGGTGGTTATAGCTTGTTCGTGATTTTCAAACCACACGAGCGCCGTGCCTTCGAGAAACAATGGCACGTTGGCGAGCCGGCTGTCCGAGTCCCAACGGTTGTACCGACTCACCCGACTGTAGTGGTTCAGCCACTCTTCAACGTCTTCTCCGGCTTTTGCGGCGAAGGTCCGGGGGCGTCATGTGATGTTGCCACGTACCGACAGGCGAATACCGCATGTTGTGGCCGTCAGGGATGGCATCCATGGAAAGCGGTGGTAGTCCGGCCAGTCGGCGGCTTCGGCGCAGTTCCAGGTGTTGAGATTCCGTGATCGTTGGTACTGGATCTCTTGTCGGTACCCAGCACTTCCACCAATGCTGTTACGGTGAGATGTGTTTATTCGGGGATGACGATCAATGAGAGAGGCCTAGGGACCGAAGGGACCACAGTGCTTGCTAGCGTCTTCTCTCTCTGCTTCTAAGCATCCACCGCGTACCGTAGCAATATATTGGAAATAAACGCTTCATTGAATTTCGCGTTTTCGTTTTTTTGTCCCCTCCTCACCTAGTCGCGCTTAAATCGTCAGAAAGGTGTTGATGTCTGTCGCAATAGGTTTCGGGCCGCTTTTCGTTGCAAGTTTCGCGAGCGATATAGGTTGACCTTGGACCAAACACTTCCACACGTGGCTGATCTCTCGGTCACAGAAGTCAGTATAACATGAGAGCGGAATGTGTCTTCACGTAAGCAGTTGAATGTTTATTGGACATCAACATGAGCTACACCATTTCTATAAGTGCTTTGCTGTTACGGTACAGCTGTTTGACATGTATGAACGCGCGTTGTCGCCCATAACATCCACGACGAACCCTTTGTAGTAACTGAAGTAGTTTACGGAATAAGTGAACACAGTCGACAGTAAACATCGCGCTACGAAGGCATCAATCATACTCACTTGCACTGCAACGACGTTTATACGTTGTTGCGGCACATCGGCTTCGGCGTTTAACGCAGCAGCTTTCTTGTCGCCCTGACGCTCGAAGAGTAGTCGGCGAGGGAACGGCACCCACGACGAAAACCGACCGATGCTTTACCACTGCGTCATCAGCGCACACGCTTGAAGCCGCAGGAACGCTGCTTATATTCTTTCTTATCGCGACTGTATCCCACTTCCATGATGCGCCCGTTCGCCTCCGCGCCCACGTGTCCAAGCGCACATTGTAACGTGCCTGGAACGGTGCCGCCATTCAAGGGAAGCGAAGTGAAGCTTGACGAAGAGCAAGAGTGTTCCACTGCGCCTCTTCGGAATGACAGCACCGTTCGAGACAAAGTGCGCCGCGATGCGAGAAAGCGGAGCCATGCGAACCGCTTTTGTCGTGTATCACGGGGCTGTGAGTTTGATCACCAGCGCATGAAAGAAATGTTTTGAGTGTTTTTTGTTGCTCTTAGATGCATATTTCCCGCGTCACTCCTGCTACAGAAATGACGTGCTTTTGTCGTGGTGGACCCCCGGCATAAAACACTTTTGTGTTCAAACAAAAGAATTCATGTTCAAGGTAATGACGTGAGCTAGCGTGGCTTCTTGCCTCGTAAGCACCGTCCTCTGTGTTGCTTCCAGCCCGCCCGTCGGGATGAGAGTCAACGTACTAGGACGTTAGAACTCCCATAAAGCTTCACGCTGCAATACCGCTAATACCAAAACAACTTAGTCTTTTGTGGCATGCAGTTCGTTAGGCAATAAGCTTCTTGGTTCACGTCATTCGAGGATTGCCTGAAAAAGTGTTGCAGGGCGGAATGAAATGATTTTAGAGACATCTTTTATGCGGCTACCTCGTTAGTTACGATTTGTTAGGAGCGGATGCGTTTAAAAGGTCGCATTTCTGCGGCAAAACTTAGATCCGATCATTGATGTATGCGGTAGCTGAGATAAGGGAGCATTTTGTCCACTACAACTAACCAGATACACGGGCTCTGGACAGTTTTTATTCCTTCCTCCTTGCAATGCTATTGGCACAGTCGCGATGGATGCAGCGATGTCATGCTCAGGGATGCTGCGTCATGCTCGTTAAGAAGCTATCGTGGCTTCTTCATGATTATATTGTCACGGTGCTACGAAAGGAAGGAAGACGACGATCGCTATAGGAAGAAGGAGACGACGTAGTGGGGTAGTCTCTCTCTCGGGCCGCCATTAGGGCTTTGCCGGCATTATCCCTGTTATTATAAAACGGCCTTCCTTTTTAACTTGATATCTCTGCTCGTTCCATCGTGGTGGAGGTGGAGGTGGAGGTACCTTGCCCGACCATGGTTCTGTAGTCGTTGTGGCACACGGCTCCTGACCATAACGGTTGACGAAAATTGGTAACTGGTGCACTTTTGTCCCGTCACGGTGATCTAGGGGAAGTTGCACTGGGCTGATGAGCCGAAGGCCGCGGAATGAACCTCGGCCGCTGGGACGGCATCTCTATGGATGCGAAATGTTGAGGTCCTTGCTAAGCGATGCCAGCGCACACGAAAGAAACCCAGGTGGTCGAAATTTCTGAAGTTCTCCATTACAGCGTCTCTGCGGCACTGCGTCATGCGGCACTGCATCAGCGGCACTGCGTCATGCTCGTTAAGAAGCTATCATGGCTTCCTCATCATTATGTTTCGCCTTGCCCGACCATGGTGCTCTAGTGGCTATGGCACTCGACTGCTGACCACAACGAATGACGAAAATCGTTAACTGGTGCGCTTTTGCTGTGTCACGGTGGGCTAGTGGACGTCACACTGGGCCGATGAGCAGAAGGCCGCGGGATGAACCACGGCCGCTGGCACAGCCTCTCTATGGATGCGAATCGTTGAGGCCTGTTTGATAAGCGATGTCAGCGCGCACTAAAGAATCCCAGTAGTCGAAATTTCTAGAGTCCTCCACCACGGCATCTCTGAGAATCGTGTCGTTGTATTAGGGCATAAAACTCTAGAATTCAGTCATATTTCACTTTATGGGCAAACGTCATATACATTGAAAACGCCTCGACAGTAATTGTCGGTGAGAGCACAGGAACACGTGGTGTCTAGGATGCACACTTGTGAAGATTTGACACATCCATATCAATCCTTGACATTTCGACTTGGTATATCATAAGCTTACATAAGATCGACCGTACCGTTCACCGTACGAGGAAGACCTGCAACATAGTACGTTGAATAGTGTGCAGGGAGGAAGGCACACTGCGTAAACCAGGGTAAAAAAAAAGGCATCTTTTGAAGTAGAAAAATTCGTGGCCCTTTCACTGGCACAAACAGCGTCGCCGTTCATCACCACTAGGAACCCCCCCCCCCCCCCACAGACACACACGCGCGCGCGCGCGAGGCGCAGGCGTCATTGTATTCCACTTATCCCGGATCGCAGGTAATACAGCCAGATGCTCCGGTCTTGGGAAGCCGCTGATCGAACTTCCGGCGTAATTCCTCGCGAACCTTTATGCTTTTGCTCAGGTCTTCGTGGCCGAGTCCTTGGACATCACTGCAGTCGGGTAGCAAGCAGGGATTGTCTTGTATTGGCGGGTGCGCATCTCCACAGTCCTCCAAATAGCACTTGTCTCGGAGTGCTACTCTTCCACGGTCTTCGCTGGGTCCATTACCAGCCCGGCGAAGAGCTCCGACTTTACTCCTCGCATGAGCAGGCTATCCTTCTTCTCTTCAGACATGCCTTCGTGGCGGCCTCTTCGGTAAAAATTATGTGACCCTTCAGCTTGTCCTTAAGAGTTCAGCGCGATATCGATGCTTGGTCCCATTCTCATTGCGGAATTTACGCTGACGATCCTCTTCAGTCACCTAGCCACGTAATTGTCACGATACCACTTGGCAGCAAGCATAAGTTATTTTTGTTGCTGAGTGGCCTGCCTAGTCGTCTTGCACTGTTTGACACAGATGCGCCTTCAAACCTCCCCGAAGAAGACGGCACCATTATAGTTGAGACTCGAGCTAGGTGGTGATGGTTCATCTTGAGGTGTGTGCCGCGCTGCACAAAACACGGACAAACCACAAAACGCACCTATGCGTCTCCTTTGTCCGTGTTTCGTGTAGCGCTGCACTCACTTGAAGATGAAGAAAGTAGGAGGATATATACCGGGTCGCCGAGTACCTACCGTATCGCGCACAGGATCTTGGTGTCACAGGTTCGATTCCCCGGTCGCCGAAGGTCCTTGTATGACGATCTGCGGCATGTAGGCAGCTCTTTGGGTTGCTGCATTACCACAGTCGCCGGTGACACTGCTGCAGTCATTGTGGGTGCGGTCTTCGTCGTACCACGTGCTTTCTTATCCATGTGCTTAAGCGGCTCTTTTTCCGAGAGAAGCCCTAGCTGCTGCGGCTTGCACGAAGAGGTGGATGTTGGCTTGATTCGTGGCTTGACGGGAGTGCGCCGCACATACCGAGAGAAGCGCCACGTATGATTTTGATACGTAATACCAGAGGTAGTATTATTAGAAGCACCTCCACCAGATGTCACGTGATGGTCACAGTGAAGGACACGTGAGACTCTGAAGCAATGACAGCCGGAATGTTTATTGGGTGAAACTATGCCCAGCAAAACGCAAATCACGCAGCGAAACCACAGCGGTGGGAACAGGCATCGGCTGAGGATAAGAACTGACGAGCGGTGAAATCTATCACACCAAGCAACGTTGCATCGAAGCACACTTAGCTGCATAATTAAGCAACACATAATCACGTATTTGACGTTGACGGCACTGGAGACAGCGTTTGGGCGGCGAAAAAGCAATATTCTCGCTTACACATACAAATATGGCTCTTTACAAACCACTGTAATATGCACATCCATGCAAGTCCGAGAGGAATGGCTGCAAGACTGGCAAGACACTTCTAATGCACAACTACTTCGAGCTTGGAACCACGACCAAACGCTCCACTACTTCAATTCACAGTCATCAATATCTAGTCGTAGTGCCCAGGATTAGTGCAGCTGATGGATATGGTCCTATTGGCATCATATCACTCGCTGAAACCGCCCACACGCTGTGGTAGAGGGCAGTTGCTGCATTAGATCGGGATACCTAAGCAACCGATTAAACCGCATCTATTCATACGAAGGAACAAAAAATATGGGGCCATTATTTCCTATCAAGCTGTTCTGCAACAGGGTTTCGAGGAATGAAATTTGAAACGCATGTTGTTTTGAAGATAGTCGGCCCTTTACTTGAATAGCTCAACGAATATCTTGCCAACGTGATATAGAGAAACCTTTTAAAAATTATTTTCCTCCAGTGCCTCCTTCCTCCCCACTGATGCCTCCAGGGTGGGGTATGAGGTGAGATCAGGCATATATAAAGTGGTAGCATGGGCAGCTGCAGGAACTTGATGCAGCTGCTGATGCTACCACTGCCGCAATTTTATCTCATTCAAGAAGGTTACAGTGCACACTTTCATCAATCGTCGTTTTAATTTTGCATGCATTGCCATACTCGGCATGAAGAAATACGTGGTTCATACTTAGAGCGTGATACTAGTGTTCCAGGCGTGTTTACGTGCTGACTGCGCACTCAGTATTAGAGGGTCCTTGCAACACTTTTTGAACACATTCCGAAAACGGCGCCATTTGTGGAGCTTTCTGCGAACGTGTGCACCAAATATTATAGTGCAATAAGCAGAAGTGAATTTGCAGATTTGTTTTAAAACAGCAGGAAGTGGCCTGCTCTTTTATCAAGCGACGCCACTGGAACTGCCGTCTAGGGAGCTACTTACCTCTCTCTTCTTGAAGACAGGTACATATATTAACTTTATTTATTTAATGCAAAATGAAGAAAATAAGCATTCCCGACGACCTTTCCGTGATCATGAGTCCAGCCAGTGCTACATCTCCCTCGAGCAACGCAGTCGGTGCCTTAGTGACACATGTTGGAAAGAAGAGCAGGAGAATTGAAGCCGTGTTTGCAGCCAAATTAGAAATTTCTTGGTGTGCGCGGCGCAATATTTGGCTCGCACGTTCACAATAACCGTCACTACGGATTGGGATCGCTTCCTGTCCAGAATCCAGTGTTACAGTGCCCCTTTAACAAATGCGACCTTGCGCGATCAACCGGCTTGCTATATAGGCTGAACAACACAATTGCGCATAGTATCAACAAATTTTTGCTGTGGCTTTCATATCGCCTGCAGAAACTGAAAAGAAAAAGAGCCGTCAGGCAGCTATTTTCCATGGCCAGGTAGTAGTAAAGTTAGTAAATTTCGGTAAAATGCGACTCAGATGGAGTAGCCATTATGTAGAGGGGTAGAAGGGAAGTCTGGGAAACGTTCTGCAGAAAACAGTGTTGAATTTCACTGTGGCTTTGATTGCTCAATGAAGCGGAGATTGAAAAGAAAAGCTGTCGTACACAGACAAACACACATGTAGTACACGCGATTTGGTGTCGCTTATGTTGCAACATCATAATGCGAACACCATAATCCATAAGAAGGGCAACACAAAGAACTTCAAAATTTACAGGCTGATTAGCTTGTTGTCAGTCGTCTACGAGGTATTTACCAGGGTAATAGCTAACAGAATAGGTACCACCTTAGATATGTCAGTCAACCGAACGAACAAGCAGGGTGTCGTAGAAGCCACTCAATAGTAGACCATAATCACGCTATAGATCATGTGATAAAGAAATGTGCGGAGTATAGTAGTAGTAGTAGTAGTAGTAGTAGTAGTGGTGTTGTGGCTACAGGCGGTGTTAGCCTGGCAGACCTGGCCGGCAATTGCTCCGCCCGAGCGTCTCTGTCCATGTCGCATTCTTCACCACGTGTTACTCAATCCTGTCTCTTGAAGAAACGCTACAAGCAGCCCCTATATATATAGCCTTCATAGATTAAGCAGGAATACTTATCATCCCCGGAAAGCCAGAGCCACGAAGAGGGAAGCCAGAGCAAGCAATGCAACATTAGGAAGTTATCCTCGAACTGAACATCTCAGGAGACGGAGGAGAGAGGCTAGCAGTGCATTCCGAATGGTAGGAAGGCTGTGATAAAGAAGGCTGTGTTAAAGAAGGTTGTGATAAAGAAATGTGCGGAGTATAGTAGTAGTAGTAGTAGTAGTAGTAGTAGTAGTAGTAGTAGTAGTAGTAGTAGTAGTAGTAGTAGTAGTAGTAGTAGTGGTGTTGTGGCTACAGGCGGTGTTAGCCTGGCACACCTGGCCGGCAATTGCTCCGCCCGAGCGTCTCTGTCCATGTCGCATTCTTCACCACGTGTTACTCAATCCTGTCTCTTGAAGAAACGCTACAAGCAGCCCCTATATATATAGCCTCCATAGATTTAGCAGGAATACTTATCATCCCCGGAAAGCCAGAGCCACGAAGAGGGAAGCCAGACCAAGCAATGCAACATTAGGAAATTATCCTCGAACTGAACATCTCAGGAGACGGAGGAGAGAGGCTAGCAGTGCATTCCGAATGGTAGGAAGGCTGTGATAAAGAAGGCTGTGATAAAGAAGGTTGTGATAAAGAAATGTGCGGAGTATAGTAGTAGTAGTAGTAGTAGTAGTAGTAGTAGTAGTAGTAGTAGTAGTAGTAGTAGTAGTGGTGGTGTTGTGGCTACAGGCGGTGTTAGCCTGGCAGACCTGGCCGGCAATTGCTCCGCCCGAGCGTCTCTGTCCATGTCGCATTCTTCACCACGTGTTACTCAATCCTGTCTCTTGAAGAAACGCTACAAGCAGCCCCTATATATATAGCCTTCATAGATTAAGCAGGAATACTTATCATCCCCGGAAAGCCAGAGCCACGAAGAGGGAAGCCAGAGCAAGCAATGCAACATTAGGAAGTTATCCTCGAACTGAACATCTCAGGAGACGGAGGAGAGAGGCTAGCAGTGCATTCCGAATGGTAGGAAGGCACACTCGGCTGCAAAACCGCGCCATCTGTTTGTGCGCCCTTGTACGCGAAGGCATGTAGAATCTTAGCGCACTGACATCTTTGCGCGTATGTTAGCATCATGGCGCGTATGGTGCTACTAGAGTAGCATTCCGACATGTAACAATGACTAGAGAAAAAAGAAAGGAAAAGAAAACGAAAGCGCTGTTTGGATGAGCATGTACCGAAGGATGCGGTAAAGTAGTTCGAGTAACCGCGCGGAAATCTGCGGACGCAATGCACAAAGGATGCCATGTGGTGCTGCGGGATTAATGAACAAGACAGGGAGGGATAAACGATCAGAACGTGTTAGAAGTCGCAATTCTAACTCCTTCTCAGTAACGTCCGGTGTCCCCCAAGGAAGGGCCTCTATTAGTCCTTAATATACATTAGCGTCTGCACCATCGGACGTGTAGCAGCAGCAGCTCCACGCCCCTCAACTGCTACGATTTCTACACTTTGATAACCCGTCGTCAGGCCACGCAGCCACACTTCAGCATTCTCTGCCTGCTTCTTTCCACGTGCGTGAAAGAGTTTGGCAGTTTAAGGTCGCCGTACTTTGTCGGATATCATGCTAATACCATGGGAAGTAGCGTTACGTAATTTGTGCAAGAACATGTCATGTCGTGTTTCGGTACGTGACGTTGGAGGAAACAGCACGTGACATTGCATTAGGTGGTTTTTTGTTATCACGCGACATGTTGCCACCAAAATATCCCACGACTATGACGTGGCGTGTTTAAGGAAGTTCTCGGGGAGCTCCAATGTGATACAGCCTTGCGCGAAATAGTGCGAGCTGCGTGCTTTCATTCCATTTTTATTGTGCTGTATATCTGCCCCTTGTGCCTAGGTAACACTCCCTTGTGGGCTCCTGAAGGAAATCAAATGAAATGAAAACGTGGAGATGGCTTCAGGTCTCTGGATGCGAGAAGAGCCTAAAAACAACTTGTGAGAACAGAACAACTACGTCGCTGTAGAAAGGAAAGCAGAATATGGACTAGTGTGATGGTAGTAGGAGTACAGGCACTGGCAGAAACGAAAAGACGCGGTGGCGGCATCCTCATTCCCACATTACGAAGTAGTTAGATTTTTCGCAAAGTCCAAACACAATCGGAAACGCTTCGACAGCGAAAGCCTCGGAACCAACAAACCAGGCCATACCAAACCAACCAAGCAATCAAGAAAAAAGGCAGAAAGAGAATCAAATATGAAAACAAATATCAAGAGCAAAAAAGAACACGAAACTGGATTGATGGCATGTTCGAAAATAAAGACAGAGAGTAAGGGAAAAAAGAAATTACATAAAAGTAGTTTAACGCCCGGGGGACTGTAGCCTTGTCCCAAGGAAGCCGTAGTGTAGGTCTACGAGGAATTTTGACCGTCTGGGATCTTTAACGTCGGCGACGTCGCACACGGGTGCTCCCGCATCTTTCATTTATTGTATTTTTTATTTACATCATACGGCAGGCCATGTGGCCTAAGCAGGACGGCAAGGTACTAATAAAAAGCACGTACAAGCCACAATTCGAAAAAAGCTTAAACGAAGGCAGGCAAACAAGCAGACAACTCTACAATGAAAATGCTTAAGAATTAGACAGAATGTAATTTTCAATTGACTTATGTGAGTCGAGGTGATTAAAGGCATCCGGTTCCATTCCTCTATAGCTCGCAGAAAAAAGAAAATTTGAACAGGTTTGTTCTGACAATATAAGGGGAAAGTGTGAGGGAGTGGGAATGGCGGATTTTCCAGCTCTCAGAAAGGGTAATATAAGATCTGGGGTCTACATAGAACTTATGATTTAACAAGGAGTGAGGGAACTTCAGCCGGGATACTTTCCCCCTTAACTGAAGGGTTTGAAATCCGTTAGAGCGTAAGAGTTCAGTTAGAGTCATGTCGGCTGTACTTAGAATAAATGAATCGCATGGCTCTTCTCGGTACTCTTTCAAGAGCATAAATGCTGGATTTGGTGAAGGGGTCTGAAATAATGGAGGCATATTCTAATTTGGGTCTGATAAAAGTGGTATAGACCAAACGTTTGACATCATGGGATGCATGTTTAAGCTTATGGCGAAGTAAGCACACTTTTCTAAGTGCTGATGAGGTGATAATAGAAATGGGGTTATTTCAATTAACGTTGTTTGTGATTGTGACACCAAGATTTGTACTCGCTCACTTCAATTAAGGGGTCTTGGCGAATAGAGTACGAAAACTTCAGAGGAACTGTTAGTTAGTTATGCGGAGGAGCACGGACTTAGAAGGATTTAGTTTCATGCCCCATTTATTGCTCCACTTAAAAATATTGTTTAAGGCGGAACTAAGTACACTGTGGATCATCATCTGCATTGATCTCCCTGAAAAGAACGCAGTCATCCGCGAACTGACGTATATTAACAGGAGCATGTATGACCTCAACTATGTCGTTACAATGAATAAGAAATAATAGGGGACAAGCACAATTCCTTGTGGGACGCCAGAGGTCACTGACGTGAATTCGATTGCTGTCCATCAAACACAACACACTGTTGTCGATGCATTAAATAAGAACATATTGTCAAGTGGCCGTGACACTCGCAACACTCGAGACGAAGCACGTAGGACTCAAGGTGACGTCAGGCGAACTGTTTATTGGGCGAACTTGTGCCCAGCAAATCAAGGCCAATCACAATTCACAGCAACAGCGGCGTGAACAGTCGTCCGTCGACGGAAAGACTGACAAGCGGCGCAGTGCATCGGCTTCTATACACATGGCTTAGCGCGTTCTCGCATTATCTCTGGAATTCCAGGAGTTACTCAAGTGTGCCCGTCAGCATGCAAAGTTTCAGGAATTGTCGACACGCTTCCCGAAGAGACATGCAAGTAAACGCGGCTTGCATTGGCAGAACAGAAAGTGATAACTGCGCTCGCCGGAAACAATCAAAGCAAGCGCGCGATTCACAGTAAGGTGATAACGGCGTTCTAGAAAGCAACCGCACGTGTCACTACCCCCCTCTGAAAAGTATCGTCCCGATGATAAAAACATAACATGCTAGTTAGAGTACACGCAATAAATTAACAATACGCCACTGTTAATCAGCGCGCGTAATAAGGTTTCAGTCGCACCACATGTACAACTTCGGGTCGTGCACGGCGCCGCTGGGATGACGTTAAGGCATCGGGCACGACCTCATAGTCCAGTTAACCACAACGTCGGAGTACCTTGTAGGGTTCAAAGTAGCACCATAAGAGCTTCTCACACAATCCCCGTCGTCGTATCGGCGTCCAGACCCAGACAAGGTCGCCAGGTAGGTATTCGGTGTGGCGTCGTCGAAGCTTGTAGTGGCGCCTGTCGACCGTCTGCTGGCTCTTGATACGCAGGGGGGCTAGGTGTCGAGCTTCTTCGGTGTGCTCCAGGTAGCTGGCAACGTCGAAGTTTTCTTCGTCGGTGCCGACCGGTAGCATGGCGTCAAGCGTTGTTGTTGGGCTCCGTCCGCAGACAAGCCTGTATGGAGCAAGCTGAGTGGTTTCTTGCACGGCCGTGTTGTACGCGAAGGTCACATACGGAAGTATGGCGTCCCACGTCTTGTGTTCGACGTCGACGTGCATGGCCAGCATGTCGGCGATGGTCTTATTTAGATTCTCGGTGAGGCCATTCGTCAGCGGGTGGTAGGCGGTCGTTCGGCGGTGGTCCGTGTGGCTGTACTTCAGGATCGCCTGAGTTAGGTCAGCCGTAAAGGCCGTACCTCTGCGGTGATGAGGACCTCCGGGGCTCCGTGACGCAGGACGATGTTCTCGATGAAGAACTTGGCGACCTCGGCGGCAGTGCCCTTGGGCAAGACCTTTGTTTCGGCATAGAGGGTGAGGTAGTCAGTCACTACAACGATCCATTTATTGCCGGAAGTCGACGTCGGGAACGGCCCCAGTAAGTCCATGGCGATTTGCTGGAACGGCCGTCGAGGTGGTTCGATGGGTTAAAAAAGTCCGGCTGGCCTAGTTGTCGGCGTCTTGCGTCGCGGACAATCTCTGCATGTCTTTACGTAATGGGCGACGTCGGCAGTGAGGCGAGGCCAATAGTACTTCTCTTGTATTCTTGATAGTGTGCGGGAAAAACCGAGGTGACCGGCTGTCGGGTCGTCGTGTAAAGCGTCCAGGACCTCTGGACGTAACACTGAAGTCACCACGAGGAGGTGGTCGGCACGGAGCGGCGAGTTCTTCTCCAGGAGAACGTTGTTGCGCAGGAAAAACAATGCCAGTCCTCGTCGTAATACTTTCTGCACGGCGACGGTCTTGCCTTCAGGTAGTCCATGAGGCCCTTCAGCGCTGGGTCAGCTCGTTGACGTTCTGCGAAGTCTTCGGTACTTATGGGTCCCAAGAAAGTCGCAGTCCTCGTCACCCTGGGGTGGCGGATTGACGGGGGCGCGAGACAAGCAGTCGGCGTCGGAGTACTTTCGCCTGCTCTTGTAGACGACGGTAATGTGAAATTCTTTCAGTCCTCGCACGGTGACTCCACTGTGACTCCACCGTGCGAGGGGGCCCTGATGGATCTTTCAAGTTAGCTAGCCAACACAAGGCGTGGTGGTCACTGACGACTTTGAAACTTTGATGTAGATGATGATGATGGCAAGGCATTCCTTTTCTGTGGTGGAATAATTGGCTTCTGCCTTCGAAAGTGACCGGCTAGTGTAACTGATGACCCTTTCAAGTCCGTCGCTGCTCTGCACGAGCACGGCACCGAGCCCTGTGCTGCTTGCGTCCGTGTGAATTTCGGTGTCGGCTTCTTCCTCTAAGTGCGCGAGTATTGGCGGCGTTTGCAGGCGTCGCTTTAGTCCTTGAAATGCCTCGACTTGCCGCGTTTCCTATTTGAAATCGAAGTCGGCCTTCGTGAGGTACGTCAGCGGCTCGGCGATCCGCGAAAAGTTCTTGACGAAACGCCTGTAATAAGCGCAGAGGCCTAGAAATCGGCGTACTGCTTTCTTGTCGGTGGGCGGAGGAAAGTCGGCGGTCGCAGCTGTTTTCTGTGGATCAGGGCGTACGCCCGACTTGCTGAAAACGTGGCCAAGGAACAAAAGCTTGTCGTAGGCGAAGCGGCACTTTTCTGGCTTCGGGTAAGTCCGGAGACTTTGATTACCCGAATAACAGCTTCAGAGGCGCCGGAGGTGCTCGTCGAAGCTGGAAGCAAATACGACTACACTATTAAAAAAAGGTAGTGCTATTTACTACCTTTGAGGTAATAAGTGCTTGTCACAACATTGACTACTTAAATAGTAATTGCAGGTAGTAAACGTCAAGGTAGTAAACTTACTAGATATAGGTGTGGGTAGTAACCAAAGGTAGTAACTTTACTACCACGGCAATATTTTTGCGGGCTTATTATGATTAGGTTTATATTTGCAGTTTACGTTGCCATATCAGGTCGACTGTATTGTAAAAAATTAAGATCAAATAAAAATTAGCGCGGAAAAGGCACTGTCCGTCACGCTGATTGGTGCTGACTAATTACATCGTGTTACACCAATTAACGACCGCTAATGACTTCATGTGATTAGCCCTGTGAATACACTGCACATGGAAATATTTGACAGCTTAGAAACATGTTCGAACCAGAAACGACAGCACACACTACCGCACACAGAAGATCAAAGCTTCTACGCGATGTATATCCTAACGGCGACGTTAACGCTGTATGAGTCCCTCCTTAAGGACGCTCACGTTGTTCCAGTAAGCAGAAGTGGATTCGGATAAGTAACCAACGTTTTGGATTGAGATTCTTGCATTTTTTTCTGTTTCCGTATATGTATGCAACCACGCTGCATGGGACTCTCATACAAACATAATCAAGCCAATTATAGTTTGTCTAAATTGCGCGTACGCCTATCACAATTACAGCGTAATATACTACTGCCAGTGGAGGTAGTACGTTTACTAATCTGTTACGTACGCATGTAGTAACAGTTACTACCCCTGACATTTACTACCTCTAGCATAGATCTAAGCTACTAAGGGACAAAAAATGTAGCAATGGTGCCAAAACGGTAGTAACTGGTCCCGTTACTAGCTTTTCTACTACCTTATTTTTAAGAGTGTACATCGTCCAAGCAGACGAGGCAAGTCTGCCACTTCAAGCCGGCGAGTACTGTGTCCATAACCCGTTGGAACGTCGCAGGCGCCGAGCAAAGACCAAAGGGCATGACCTTAAACTCGAACAGGCCGTCTGGTGTTACGAAGGCAGTATTCTCTCGGTCTCTCTCGTCTACATTAAATTTCCAGTAGCCGGTTTTGAGGTCCATCGACGAAAAATACTTTCCGTTGTAGAGTCGATCTAAAGCATCGTCTATCCGTGGGAGAGGATACACGTCTTTCTTCGTGATCTTGTTTAGGCGATGATAATCGACGCAAAAACATAGAGTTTCATCCTTCTTCCTCACTAACACCACGGGTGATGCCCACAGGCTCGTAGACGGCTGAATGATGTCGTCAAGCAGCATTTCGTCGACTTGTTGCTTGATGGCCTCGCGTTCCGGTGCCGAAACTCGGTAGGGGCTCTGACGGTTAGGACGGGCATATTCGTCGCTTATGATGCGATGTTTCGCTAGAGGGGTCTGACGAAGGCTCGATGACGACGAAAAGCAATCCCGGTATTGCTGGAGCAAGGCCTTGAGCTCCTTTTGTTGCTACCCGGAAAGCCCTTGATTGACGACGAAGGCGGGCGCGGACACTGCGGTCTTCATTGCGGGTCCGTGAGAATCGGTGAGGGAGAAGGTATTGCTTACTTCCACAAATTCAGTTAGGTGTGCTACGGTCGTACCCCTATTCAGGTGCCTATATTCGTTGCTGAAGTTCGTCACCATTACCTTGGCTTCGCCGTTATGAAGCTTGGCTATGCATCTTGCGACGCACATCTGACGGTCTAGGAGCATGTGCTGGTCGCCTCCGATGACACCTTGTGAGTTGGTAGGCACTTTGGTGCCGGCGGAAATGATGATGCTCGACAGTGGCGGGACGGATACCTGCTCTTCTGTCACATTCAAGGCATGATAAGCGACGCCGCAGTCTGACGGCGCCGCATTATCTGTGGACAGCGTGATCGACCTGGATCTTAGGTCGATGACTGCGCCGTGCTGGTCTAGGAAATCCATGCCTAAAATGGCGTCTCGCGAACATTGCTGCAACACCACAAAACTCACCGAATACATCTGGCTGTCAATCGTGATTCTTGCCGTGCAGGTTCCAGTCGGTGTTATAAGGTGGCCCCCTGCTGTTCGAATATCTGGTGCTTCCCAGGTAGTCTTTACCTTCTTCAGCTTGGCGGCGAAGAGACCACCGATGACAGAGTAGTCGGCGCCGGTATCGACTAGGGCGGTGACGCTGTGGCCGTCGATAATCACGTCGAGGTCGGTGGTTCATCTCCTTGCATTCCGTTTAGGTCGGGGCGTCAGGTCACAGCTGGATCGGTTTGCCCCGGCGCGGCTATGTCGCGTCGGCGGCGAGGCTTTCTTGGGAAGGCTCTGGTCAGGCGACGTGCTGAGATTACGTCGGGAGGGTTCCTGCGTCCTGGTCGTCGTCGGCGGCGACGGAGGATCTTCGGCATTGTGTCGTGCAGCAACCACACCTCCATCGGTTGCTGCCTTTAGTTTCCCGGATAGGGGCTTGGAGATCGGGCCCTGGTGGGGACTGTGCACTGGCGGCGACCCGGGGTGATGTAGCGGGGATGGTCGTCGTTGTTGGTACAGCGAACCGGGCGTTTTAGTCGGCGATGTCGCGAGGTCGCTCACCTGGGCGCGGACGCGGCGCGTTCGCGTCGAAGCCACGCAGTCTCATCTCACGGTACTGGCAGTAGCGGTAGGTGTGCCCTGCTTCGCCGCAGTGGTAGCATAGTGGGCGGTGGTCCGGGTTGAGCCAAACGTCTGTTTTCCTCGGCGCGCCCTGGATTACTGGCGAGCGGGATGGCGTCGGAGGTGGCGGCGGTTGCTGGCTCGGACTGCGGAGGCGTTGGTTCCTGGCGTGGGCGAGGAGCGGCGGCATCTCGGCGTGCAGCACCGGCGTAGGCCATCGCCTCCGGTTGCGGCTGCGGTGTTTCGGGAATGTTCAGCGAGCGCTGTACTTCCTCACGAACAACGTCTTCGAGGGACGCGACTTGTTGTTGTATTGTTGTGTTGTGGGGTATTACGTCCCAAAACCAGTTCTGATTATGAGAGACGCCGTAGTGGAGGGCTCCGGAAATTTCGACCACCTGGGGTTCCTTAAAGTGCACTGACATCGCACAGCACACGGGCCTCAACATTTCGCCTCCATCGAACTGCAGCCGCCGCGGCCGGGATTCGATCCCGCGACCCTCGGATCAGCAGCCGAGTACCTTATCCACTAGACCACCGTGGCGGGGCAAGGAGGCGACTTGGGGCTGCGACGACGGGAACATCCGGCGCAGTTCTTCACGAACAATAGCCCTGATAGTCTCGCGTAGGTCGTCGGGGCCGAGACCTCGGACTTCTGCGACGTCTGGGGACATGCGCCGATTGTATTGGCGGGTGCGCATTTCAAGAGTCTTCTCAATGGTCGTCGCCTCTGAGAGGAAATCTTGTACCGTCTTCGTGGGGTTTCTTATTAACCCGGCGAAAAGCTTCTGCTTAACTCCTCGCATGAGGAGGCGAACCTTCTTCTTCTCGGACATGTTGGCGTCGGCGTGGCGCAAAAGTCGCGTCATCTCCTCCGTAAAAATCGTTACGTTTTCCTTGGGGAGCTGTATACGAGCCTCAAGGAGTGATGCAGCCCTTTCCTTCCACACCACGCTTGCAAAGACTGGCAGGAAAGCAGCGCGGTAGTCGTCCCAGGTTCGAAGCATTGATTCGCGGTTCTCGAACCAAGTCCTTGCTGTGTCCTCCAAATGGAAATATACATGGCGCAGCTTATCGGCTGGGTCCCACTTGTTAAGGGCTGCGACGCGGTCATAGATGTCCTGCCAGCTTTCCGGGTCTTCGTGGTACGATCCGCGGAAGGTAGGTGGCTCTTTGGGCTGGTGAACAATCACGGTTGCCGGAGATCTTGCTTCCGTCATTGTGGATGCCGGTTTCGTTGCAGCCCTTCTCTTGTCCTTGTCGGGAAGCGGCAGGTATTCTGGCGGGAGTCCTTGTTGTCTGCAGCTGACTCGAAGGACCGGGTTGGAGTCGTCCTCTTGGCGGCTTGGGCTTGGCTCACGGCTGGACGGGGGCGTACGGTACATCGACTGAAAAGCACCTCCACCAGACGTCACGTGGTCGTGACACTTCCCTTACGGAAATATCATATATGGGCCAGATATGTTTTATATACGGCCAGATATGGACATATAAGCGCTCATATCAGGCTATATACTGCCACATAAGGGTCAATATAAGGTCATATACAGCCAGATATGAACGTATATGGCGTTTTATATGCCATATAAGGCATCTATATACTGCCATATATGGCTTTACATTGCGCCTTATATGACATATACGGTAGCAGCATACTTCCATATACGGCGTCCGTGGCCCGTATATGGCTTTACATACTCGATATAGAGAGTATGCATCAAAAGTCACGTAATGCAAGTTAACAGTCATATACATAGGTGTATTATATTATTTATGTTTCGACATCCAATTAGGGGCCGTTCCTCACAATTAATATACATATATATATATATATATATATATATATATATATAAAAGGAGATTCGCGCGATTAACAAAAACAATATAAGTTTACTGACGCTGCGGCCGGTGGACCGGCCTTCATCAGAGGCCGGTCCACCTGACTCTAATGAAGGCCGGTCCACCGGCCGCAACGTCAGTAAACTTGTATTGTTTTTGTTAATCGTGTGAATCTCTTTTTTTTAACATGTATTCGGGCTCAGGGAAATCTTCTTTCCGAACTATATATATATATATAATACCCAGTAATGCTATTTATATACACACAAATAATCGATGGAACCACATATCTCGTCCCATCCGGCAATTAGTAATTACAAAAGAAATGAATGCAAAAAGTAAACACTAAGGGTAAATGGTAAAAGAGAGTAAGGGAGGGTTGGTGGTGAGCTCTGCTTTCTCATGACATCGTAATTTCAATTAATACGCGATTTACCTACAGCGCGAGCTAATTATCTGCATAAAAACGATGTGTCAAGCTGAACTATTATTGTTTCGTCGATGTTGCAGTTGCGAAAGCAAAAGCAATTGTATATACGTGCGCATTATAGTGATGCATTGATGCAAAACTTGTGCCAGCTGTACCACAATAAGCGCCTAGATTGCATGTTCACGGTAAGTTATGGCTAAGCGAATGATTCCTGGAATGTGTCAGCAACGTTCTTTACTTTTATTTTTATTTTCTTTACCTCGTCTTGTCCGAGTGCGGCGCGAAAGAGGGCTATCGCTTCTACTCTTTCTACAGCTGACCCACCATTGCTCAAAAGAATGCAAAAGACGAGCCAAAAAATAAATGACAAAAAAGAGCCCCTCTCTGTCCAACGCCCCACCCCCCGTTCTTTTCTTCCGCAAAGAACCTGTTTTTTTTTCTCGGCACAGTGCAGGGGACCTGTGGAGACGGCCCCTCGCTTTTTCCACGTGCACGTGGAACAGATTTCATGCATCAGGTGAAGCGCTGGCAAAGCTAGATCTCGTGTTTACGCTGTGTACTTTCGCGTCCAAAAAGTAGTCCATTGCTTGTGGTAAGCAAGAAAATACACATGTCTCACTGGCAGCCTTAAATCATAATACATTTCTCATCATTTTGACAAAAAGCGCTCGTATTTTCGGGGAAACAATCGAAATATGCGAGTTTCTGCTTTACGTTTGCCGTTTCCTCTCGGAACGATACACCTCTCTCTTTCTTTTTCTTACGGACTACATTTGCGTAGCCGTCACAACTGGAGCCATTTTCTCCACGAAGGTTTTGTTCTGTGTGGGCTGCATGGCTGTGCTTTCCGAAAAAGGTGGTGCTGTGGTACTGAGTGCAGTGAGTGGCATGTTTCGATCGTGTCGCAAATAAGTGGACAACCTTCGATGTTCCAAAATTACCTGCGTCGGCATTGACGGAAGAGCACATTCCTAACGAAGTGGGGCCACAAGTGCAAGTTTGGTGGCAGTACAAAGGCTTCTTTCATGCCAGGCTGATTGCTACAAGGTAAGCTTTGATGCTTGTTACTAAAATTCTAATACGGTGTGTCAGTTCAGAAGCACGTGAATTGGACAATTTTATAGCTTCTAAGCGCTTTGTTTTCGCCATCGGATATCGGATAAACGGCTAATGTCGAAAAGCTAGCGTGTTTCTTTTCTATATTTTAAGTTGCGCCTTAGCCATTGCTTCAGCTTCCGACCCTTTAGCGGCGTTGTAAAAAGATGCCAAATGCAGTATTTTCTTCTTGTGGCGAGATCGAAGGTCACACGCTATAATTTTCTGATTTTTCCTTACGAATGCCTTAGAAAAGTTGCTGTTGAAATTCTGTTCGTTTTACGGGTGCCCTTCCCCCGCCTTTTCACTAGTGAAATTCTCGTTATTGTAGCTTATTCGCGGAACGTGGCACCAGTGCGGCTGTTGAGACAGCTGCTGGTGGGTTTGCCACGAAGCCGTGTGGCTGGAAGTGCATGCTGCTTCAGAAGCAACTGAAAGTGTCATTAGTAGGACAGACTGCTGGGCTAGTTGGTTATGCATCGCGGAATGATCAACTTAGCGCGAAAACACACGGACACGAGAAGAAACGAAACAGACAGGACGGGCGCTACTACCAACTGTTTATTGTGAAAACACCCACCGACGTATATATGCGTCTTAACGCATGCGCAAACAAACACTTCAAGGAAGGAACGAGGAACCAAAGGTTTAACAAGGATAAATCAGGCAACAGTCTGCATGAGACGATATTCTGATGAATGCAAACTTATCGAAGCGGCGCATTTAGTTGCGCACATTTAGTTGCGCATATAACTGCATGCGATTGTGAGCCTAGATTCAAGGAGACAAGAATCCTAGGCAAAAGCAGGAGCTGCACAGCTCGGCTGGCGTTAGAAGCCTTTCATATTAAGAAAAATGAGCAGATCTGTATCAGCGCCGCTTCGGTAAGTTTGCGCGAAACTTTTGTTCCACCACGTCTCAGCCACGTCTCCCTGGCAGAGCCAGGGAGACGTGGCTGAGACGTGGTGGAAGAAGGAAGCCTGGTAGGCTTCCTTCTTCCACCACGTCTCAGCCACGTCTCCCTGGCTCTGCCAGGGGAGTGAAACTTCCTATACCATGCATGGAACGCGATATTCGCTCCCAGCGCCAGACTAACGCCTGGTGTTTGGGGGCGGTACTAAAACATGGCGGCGCATTGCAGACACGCACTGGGGGACGCCATCTTGATGAGGACTGAGGATACGAATGGCACGGGGGGAGGGGGGGTTGTATTTATCTCCAAATTGAATTGGGATGCACCAGAAAGGCAAATTGAGCGAGTGGAAGGTATTCAGATGGCGAGCGCACGGCCTTGTTCCTGTTGCGCAATCCGCCACATGATCAGAACAGCAATCGTTGCTTTTGATTGATGAAGGTTTGCCCATCCACCTATTTTTGCACCACTCATTCTAAGTAAGACTGTTTTTTTTACGTGTACACATATATTAGACAAGAATAAAGAGCAGAGTTTGTTTGATTGATTTGTGGGGTTTAACGTCCCAAAACCAGTTCTGATTATGAGAGACGCCGTAGTGGAGGTCTCCGGAAATTTCGACCACCTGGGGTTCTTTAACGTGCACTGACATCGCACAGCACACGGGCCTCAACATTTCGCCTCCATCGAAATGCAGCCGCCGCGGCCGGGATTCGATCCCGCCACCCTCGGATCAGCAGCCGAGTACCTTAGCCACTAGACCACCGTGGCCGGGCAAGAGTTTGTTTGGATGTTTTATTACACAGCTGCTGCTGCAACCACATCCTGATATGCCGTGCAAGTGTAGAAAAACAAAACGAACAGCGTGCACATCGTACCTTTCGTCCGCTGGGACCCGAAAGAATTTTATGCCGTTGTGGCGTGAAGAATTTCGACATTACTCAGCACAGCACGATTTGCGACGACGGCGCAAATCCATTCATGCGCCTGTTTCGCGGAAGTTTGCAAGGGTTTCGCTGAAACAAACCTTAGGGTGGTAAAAGCGGCCTTTGGGACACCGTAGGCCGCCGTAGTATACATGGGCGCGTGACAAGAAACGCCCCCTTTTCACCGTGAGAGATAGGACGACTGTGCAGTTCCCGTTTGCCACTCCGGGTGGCGCTCGTATTTTCGCAATCTCGAACAGCAACGTTTAGGTTCACTTGCGTATTAAAAACACCGCAGATAATAAATAACCTGGTAATAAATATAAAATGGAACAACAACGTTCATTTATGCTTGTAGGTAGTACAGCCCCCAAACATTAGGATCGCTGTGGTCACGGGACAGAAAAAGCGCGAAGTTTCATCCCCCTGGCTCTGCTCCGGAAGCCTCGGCAGTCCCTTCTCTTCGTCGTGTCGCCTCCTCATTGGCCGAGTGGCCTCGCGCCACCACGAGCAATGACGCACTGCCTCGTCGTCTTCTATGTTGATGGGATCGGTGGCACGAACTTCAAACACATTACTCTTTGCCCCGCACAGCCACTTCACTCCATCACAAACAGCTATTTATACGGTATTCCATAAAAAACAACAAATTTAGCTCGTCATGAAATTGTTGCCGAAATGAAAAAGTAAAGTAAAAGTACTAAACATTGCACTGCATTGCCCAAAATGCTTGTTGTTGTTGTTGTTTTGTGGGGTTTTACGTCCCAAAACCAGTTCTGATTATGAGAGACGCCGTAGTGGAGGGCTCCGGAAATTTCGACCACCTGGGGTTCTTTAACGTGCACTGACATCGCACAGTACACGGGCCTCAACATTTCACCTCCATCGAAATGCAGCCGCCGCGGCCGGGATTCGATCCCGCGACCCTCGGATCAGCAGCCGAGTACCTTAGCCGCTAGGCCACCGTGGCGGGGCCCCAAAATGCTTGGCCCCCATATACAGAACATGCTTGGCAATTGCATGGAATTCAACTGCAGTTCCAATTGTAGCAGGAGGTGTTTCCAATAATTTTCCAAGCATAGCCTTCCTATCCTTGGCCAATGGTAGGCTTGTCAGGTTTGGCAAGCACATTCCTCACTTGGCCTGCAGTGACTTTCCAGTCATGGACAGCTTGGCCACTGAGGCTTTGCCATGCTTGGTCCTAGCAAATTTTGCTGGTAGGGATGCAATACCAGGGGAAACATCGTTACGTAATTTGGGAAAGAACATGTCACGTGACGTTTCGTTTCGTGAAATTGGCGGAACATAGCACGTGACATTGCATTACGTGGTTTGGGTCATCACGCGACATGTTGCAGCCAAAATATCCACAACTATGACGTGAAATGTTTCAGCAAATTCTCGGGTATAGCTTCGCTGTGATCCGGCTTTGTGCAAAATAGTGCGACCTGCATGCCTTTATTCCATTTTGTCTTGTTCTGTATCTACCCCTTGTGCCTAAGTAACACTCTCTTGTGGGGTTCTAAAGGAAATCAAATGAAATGAAAAAGTAGAGGTGGCTTGAAGTCACTGTATGCGACAAGGGCTAAAAGAGACTTGTGAGAGCAGGAGAACGGCTGCGTCGCGGTAGAAAGGAAAGTGGAAGATGAAGTAGTGTGAAGGTAGTAGGAGTATAGGCACTGGCAGAAACGAAAAGACGCAGTGGTGGCATCTTCAGTCCCACATGACGAAGTAGTTAATCCTTTTCGCAAAGGATGTTATCCTCCACCTGAACATCTCATGAGATGAAGGAGACAGGCTAGCAGTGAATTCCGAATGGTAGGAAGGGACACTTTTCTGCAAAACCGCGACGCCCAGGCAGCGCAGATGCTCGGGCTAATATTGTTTTTTGTTTGCTTACGGAGGTCCAGTGAAGGCCCTGTGATACCACTCATAAGCCAGCATTGGAAATGCCATCTACTAAGGCCTCCAACAATGGCCCATCGTAACCGTTCAATTTGCAATATTGGCTCTTCCATCCTGTAAAGAAGGAAAAAGTGGGCCATAGTTGCCGCTCAGGATACATTATTGGTGGGGCCAGTCCACAAGGATGGCAATGACGGGTCAGTTTCCATATAGTCCTATCACTATTGCTTATGTAATGGCGGCAGGCTGTATATATCATCCAAACAATCTCACTGCATTGGCAATGTTGGACTTCCAATGTTCTGTGTCGGATAATATTGTCCGCACGTAAGAGTTGTAGCATCAGTGTTGGTAACATTGGGAAGTACACATGACATATCGGGAGGCAAGTACATATGATATATTTCAAGTTTTGCCAATATGAAGGGACCACTAGCTCGACTCGGTGCCGCGAATGAGTTCAGAAAAGTCATTGTGTTTGTATTCAGTCCCGCAGGAAAAATCATCTGTATAATTTACGCAATTGTTTATTTGCGCAAGTTCTAGCTAAGTTCTGTGAAGTAGGCGACAACTTGCATATTGGAAGTTGAGAAAACTACATTTACAATGCCATGTCATGGTCCAAAATGCCCAGCAGCATGGCTTCCGAGCCCACCTGCATGGCATAGCAGGTCACTTTATCTGTTGTCATAGCAATATTTGCAAAATAATACAAGTAGGCTGTGCATACAGTCCAGACATTCTAGCTGGTTTCGCCAATACAGGACAGCCCATGCTGCTTGCGAGATAATATTCTCCAGGCGTAAATATTGCCGCGCCTATGTTGTTCCCATTGTGAAGTACAAAAGACATATTGGAAGCAATAATTTCTTTTTCATTTGAAACAGCGTTAATATGTGTGCGTACCATGTGCACTTGCATAATTAGCGCCCACGCGTAATTTCTGCACTCCCAACTTTATGTACGGTTTACGCAAAAATGTTGCATGCATGCTGTCCCCATGATACCCCGTGCCACGTGGCGCAGGCTAGTGCTGTCCTTTATCAGGATTGCGTGTTCGGTAGCCCAGGCTTTGCCATAGCCGATGGCATTTTAATTGTTTAGTAGCGACATGTTGGCGATACCTGCAAAACAAACTCAACATCGCGTTTGCCGGTTAACTAAGAGCCGTGCCGCGACGAAGATTTCGACACGTGAATATGAGTCATGCTTGATACTGGAGTTCGGAGATGCCACTGAGAGCACCAGTGATGACAATTCCCGAGTCGCAAATCCGCTAATGCTTGAATATAGCCCACGGATGAATTTGGCTGTTAAAGTACGCATTCTGTTGAGTGAAAGCTACCTTCGTTTTTGTGATGCATTTCATTTGATACATCTCAGCTCAGCACGGGTCAAGATTCCTTACACGATATTTCGGAAGTATTTGCAAAATTCCCATGTAATTTACGCACCTTCTAGAACTTCTAGATTCATAGAGAAAAAAAAAACACGAGCTACGTGGTATGCGCGAGTAACCACGGTATAAGTTGTGCGTGAGAAAATACGGTATATGCAAAGCGTTGGAAGGTAATGAAAAGCCTTTGTTAACTTTCTACCTCGAGCAGCAGGCACGGGAGGCCGCCGAACATCGACGCATACCGCGGCAGGGGGGGAGCTGCGTGGTCTGCACTAATCCGTTTTGCTTCGCATACCTGTTTGGCATGTTTCTTCCTAGCGAGCCGAGGTGAGGCAGGCGAAGCGGCTTTCACTCGGCAGAGGTTTTTCGGACGTACAGGTTGTGTCGCACGCGCATCGGATATCTGCTGAAACTGGCAAGTTTACGAAGTCAGAACCCCTAAGTGGACTACGGAGACGGAACTCGCAACTGCAAACTTCTGCACAGTGAGAAAGTGGCAGCCCTGCGCTTCTTTGGACCGGACATTATAGATGAAATGAACAGATGAGCCTCAACGTGTTCGGACAGTTCTGAAGGTTTTTCTGAAAGCTTTGTACCGATTTTAGCGATTCGTTTATTTTACTCATTGTGCGTTCCGTTGTGCCGATTCCCTCATTTTTGTGTGTGCCGGGTTTATTATAGCATGTATTACTGCGTATTTTCTTTAGATTTGTCTATTTGTAAATACGCACGTGGTGGGCTTTGTTGTATACATCGCGGCAGATCAAGTAATTGCTCCTAGCAAAGCTCTTTTGCTTCGTGTGACGTTCATGTTTATTTTTGTTTGTCTTTGTCTTGCGTGAAACACACGTTTTCCTTTTGCTCTTTAACAGTCATTTCTTGTTCCTGGTTTTCGGTTCTTTAAAAGTCGTCAGTTAGTCCTCACATACCCTCCGTTCCTGATTCTGCGTGCTGAAACATATCACCGTATCCTAACACTCACTTATGTTGTTTTATTTGAGGAAGTGTTTAATTTATACAACTTAGCTGTTTCGTGCAATTGTTTAAGGAATCTTTGAAGCTTCAGCTGCTTCACCATTTAATAAGCAAGTATTTATTTATTTATTTATTTATTCATGATACCTTACAGGGCCTAATAGGGCATTGAGTAAGGGGGACAAGTACAAAGTAAATAACCGAACTAACATAAAGAAATACAGAGAAATAAGGAATACTAATACAGGGAAATAAACAAATGAAAAAGAGAGAAAAAAATACACATTGTAGTTATTTAGAAATGCCTATACAGAGCAAAAGAAGAACCAAAAATACATTGCAAACCATTTTAAAATTGAAGCAATAACATTCGTTGCCTAATTAAAACAGAAACCCAAGTACACTCACAAAAGTAAAAGAATGCGTGGTGGCATCGCGGAAAAAAAAATAATAATATAAACTACTTCAGAAAATGCTCCCACAGTTGATTTCGAAATGATTCATGGTTTGTGGTGGATGCAATGTTGCCGGGAAGATCATTCCATAGAACAATGGCGCGGGGAAGTGCTGATTAATTGAAAGCGAAGGTTCGTCCATTTATGCGTTTGATGCTGTATTGATTATGTAAGCGACGTGAAATGCGTGAAGGTGTTTCTAGTGGTAAGGGAGACGGCCTGATGCTTTGGCGATATTTATGAAATAAGGATAAAAGAGCAATGGAACGACGTATATTTAACGGCACAAGTGATAGGTCATGTTTGATCTGCGTTATGCTGGAATGGGGACTGTAACAAGCGATGAAGCGAGCGGCTCTGTTTTGCACTGACTGTAGTATGTTGCACAGGTAGATTTGGTGAGGGGACCACAATGATGATGCATATTCTAGCTGTAAGCCATAACGTGTCGCATAGTTTTAGGCATATGTTTTCTTGCACCTTTTCTTTTGATTATGGTGCTTACGCGTTTAGTTTTCTCAAGGCTGATCATATAGAGTGGACTTCAAAGTTTGAGTGAATATTTATTTGTTGATCTTATCAGAACTTTCTATTCAATCCCTTCTCATGTCCCTTAAACTCACGAATAAAATGTGTCACAAAGAAGGCATTTTGCTTATTTGTGTGCGTGTATGTGTCCGAAAGATACGTTTCGGCATTAACAAACGAGTGCATTGACCATTTATGTTTGTTTTACGCTATCGTCATAACCACGAAGCGTGAACATAACAAAATTCATTTCCCAAGCTGGCAATACATACATGCATACCAATTACAAAATAAAGCTATTGTTACTCCCATAATTTACTGGATATTCTTGCTTTTTGCCTAGAGCCAGAAGCCTCGGCAAAACTAATTTAAGTCCGTGCATGATAGTCAATAAAAAAGGTTGGGAATATATAGGATCAACCAATAAAGAAGGCTGGCGAGAAATGCTGCCTCATCCAAGGATGAATGCTGGCAAAAATGATCGAACAGCCATCAATAAAGGCGGGAAATAGCGGTTCGAGCTGTAATTGTTTATAGAAGCTTACCAATATTGAAACTACAAACAATAGACAATGTTGGCCAAAGCCATCCTTTCCCAATTTTTCCAACGTTATACGACAGGTGTCCAACATTGGAGTAATCCAGTTAAAAGTGTAGCATGGCCCCGAAATCCAATGTAGTTCCAATATTGTATCCAATGTTTTCCAACGTTGCGCGAACGTCGGTCCAATGTTGTTGTGCTGCCTGGGGTACATTTGTGTGCCCTTGTACGTGAAGGCATGTAGCATCTTTGCACATATGTTACCATCTTTGAGCGTATGGTGCCACTATAGTAGCATTCCGACTTGTAACAATGACTAGAAAAAAATGAAAAGAAATAAAAACAAAAACAAAAGCGCCCTTCGGATGAGCAGGTTGCGACGGATGTGGTAATGTAGTTGGAGTAACCACGCGGAAGTCTGGGGACGCCGTGCACAAAGGATGTCATGTGGTGCGATGGGATTAATGAACAAGAAAGGGAGGGATAAACGATCAGATCGTGTTAGAACTGGCAATTCTAATTCCTCTGTGTAACGTGCGGTGTCCCCCAGGGACAAGGCTTTTCATATTCCTTAATATACATTAGCGGTTGTACCATCGGATATGAAACAACAGCTGCTCCGCGCCCTGAACCGCTAGGATTGCTATACTTTAATAATCCTCGTCAGGCCACGCAGCCACACTTCAGCATTCTTTCGATTCCTCTTCCTATGTTATGTAACTTGCATATGCTATACGTGCCTCTTTTGTTTTTCTGGTTGTTGTTGTGTATAAGTTATTCTCCTATTCTTAGTTATTGTGACTTACGTGTGTTACGTGAATTATGCATTACGTGTGTTATTCATACTTATGTACATATTTTTGAGTCAAACCGGCTTGATTTCTGAAAAAAAAACACGATGTTCCGATTGCACCTTATATTCACATCTGTTATGTCATGTATGACTGGTTATTAGTGTGTGTACACTGGTGAACGGCGCTTTGTCAGGCTTTCTTTGCCTTTACGCCGATCCCCTAGGCAACTATGTATACTTGTTGTCTGCAATAAATATTATATGATATGATATTCTGTGCCTGCTTCTTTCGGCGCGCGTGAAACAAGACTCAGGCTGGTTAATGTCGCTGTACTTTGTCAGATATCATGCAATACCGGTGGAAATAGCCTTATGTAATTTGAGCAAGAACACGTCACGTGACGTTTCGGTATGTGACGTTGGCGGAAACCAAGCACGTGACATTGCATTGCATGGTTTTGGCTCATCACGCGACATGCTGCCGCCAAAATATCCCACGACTATGACGTGACGTGTTTCAGCAAATTGTCGGGGAGCTTCACTGGGATCCGGCCTTGCGAGAAATAGTGAGAGCTGCGTGATTTTATTCCATTTTGTCTTGTTCTGTATATTGCCACCAGCTGTTCGACAACGCCAGAAGACCCGCAACGCTTACTACGGGTGAAAACAGCCACAGCGCATGTGGCAAGCAGAAACGCGCAGTGCAGCGCAGGGCCACACATGCTACCACACCTCGTGCTTGAAACTAGCGGCTCCTGAGTGGTAGTAGAACGGCGAGCTCAAGCTGGGAGCGCAGAGAAGAAGAGATCGACGAATCTGTAGAGCAGAGAACTATAGACCATCTTTTGCTCAGTGTCGAATGCTGTTTAGTTGACCGGCAGAAGTTCACCGTAAATAAATAGTTTTCATGGAGACAGGCGCTTTATTTGCTGGTGACTTTAATTGCTGGTGACTTTAACTGCTGGTGACCTGATTTTAATGCACTATTTTGTGGTCGTTTACCACAAAATAGTGCATTAAAATGGAAGATTTAGGAATAACTATGTGCGTGCGCATGCACTAGTTTTTCGCGGTTATAAAAATACTGAACTCTAAAAAATTTAGCAATATTGTGCGATATGGCAATGTTGCCTCCTCTACTCGCGCCCAGGTTTAGCGGTGTCCATCGATGTTTAAGTTCCAGGCGTAGTTGTGTTCGAACTTAAAATAGAGAGAGAGAGAACAACTTTATTCAGTAAAAAAAATTTACGGAGGTATAGCGGTCAGGCGGTGCCTCGCCGCCACCTCCTCTGCGCGTCTGATGGCCTGGAGTTGTTTCGTCAAGCTTGAGTCGCGGAGTACGGCGTCCCACGCTCCTGGCGAGGGAGTGGTCAGGAGATCGGGCGGGGGTGGGTCATCGCGGCAGTCCCAGAGTATGTGCGCGAGTGTGGCAACGGACCCGCACTGTGAGCAGTGCGGGCTGAATAATTCGGGATAGATACGACTGAATAATTGTGGGCATGGAAAAGAATGCGTCTGGAGGCGGCGCCACACGATTTCTTTGGATTTCGTGAGTTCCGGATGCGGGAAAGATTTAGTTTGGCGAGCGAGGTGACAATGTTGAGTGATGTCGTGGTAGGAGGTCAGAGGCTCACTGGTGCTTTCCTCAGGGTCTGAAGCACTGCCCACCGCTCGGTTGACGAATCCTCGAGCTTGCCGGTGGGCGGCTTCATTCCCCAGGTTTCCTGCGTGCCCTGGAACCCAGACGAGGGAGATGGGGGATGGGGTCATCATCGTCGTCGTGACGAGCGAGCGGTCGCAGGAGGCGCATCGTGCCAGGGGCAACGGATCCGCGTGCAAAGTTTACAATGGCGGTTTCCGAGTCGCTCAGTATTGTGGTGTATCCGGAGGAAGCTGCAAGAGCTATAGCCGCTTCTTCAGCTTCGGTGGGGTTTAAGGCACGGACTGACCCTGCTACGCGTAGTGTGGTGTCCGTGTCGAGAGGGGTGAGGTTGGCCATAACGCTGAGTGCGTACGCGTTCGACTGCGAAGCGTAGCGGGCCGCGTCTACGTATGCCGCGTCTGGTTGGGAGGCATATGTTTCGTGCAAGGCCTGCGCCCTTACACGCCTTCGACCATCATGGTGCCCGGCCAGCTTGTTCTTCAGTAGTGGCTGGACGATGAATCGTTGCCGAAGTGAATGGGGTAATGACATCGGGTCCACTCCGGATGGTGAGGCGCAAAGGCCGATGCGATCGAGAATCCAGCGGCCTGTCTTGCTTCCACGAAGGCGTTGTATCTGTGTTGAGCGATGCGCCTCGATTAACTCGTCGAGGGTATTGTGAAGGCCGAGGCTGAGTAGATGTGACGTAGATGTGCTGTGAGTGAGGCTGAGGGCCGTCTAGTAGACTTTCCAAATGAGTCGGTTGATTCGCTCCTTTTCGGCGCTGAGTAGACGGAGGTACGGCAGTGCGTACGTAAGCCTGGATATCACGAAGGCATGGATGAGTTGGAGGAGCTCCTTTTCTTTCATTACTTGCTTGCGAGCCGACACACGAGCGATGAGGCGGATCGTCTGCGTGACTGCAAGGGTAAGGCGTTCGATTGCCACGAAGTTGTGTGAGCTGGACTAAACATAGAGCCCGACAATGCGCATGTGGCTCACTTGCGGGATCGGTGTGCCGTTCACGCAGACGCGGATTGTCGGCAAGGGAGGATGCTTGATCCTACGACGATCGGGGGGCCGAATCAGTAGGATTTCCGACTTGCTGTCTGAACACTTGAGGCCCGCTTGCAATGCGTGGCGAACGACAACATCGGCAGCGCGCTGAAGAGTTTCTTCGATCTGGCCATCCGATCCTATGGTTGTCCATAACGTGACATCATCTGCATAAATGGTGTGGCGCAGGCTCGGGATTTCGTCGAGCAAGGAGGGGAGTGAGCGCAGGACTACATTAAACAGAAACGGAGACAGGACTGCCCCTTGGGGGGTGCCCCTTTCACCGAGTGTCATTCGACTTGAGGATACGCCGCCTGGCAGTGAAAGCTCCACTGTGCGGTTCGAAAGAAAATCGCAGACGTAGTTGTACGTGTGCTCACCCGCGTTGATGGCAGCAAGGCTTGAGGCTATAGCCGCGTGTTGCACCGAGTCGAATGCCTTGTGCAGATCGATAGCAAGCAAGGCACGGGTTCCGGCATGCGGCGGTGTCCGAAGAATGTCGTGATGTATTTGCACGAGTGCATCTTGCGTGGAAAGGTGGGCACGGAAACCGAGCATCGTTGGCGGAAAAAGATCGTTCTCTTCACGTAGGTTTACAGTCTAGCCAGGACGACGTGTTCCATTAGTTTGCCAAGACACGAAGTGAGCGAAATGGGACGCAGGTTGGCAATGTTCACCTTCTTGCCAGGTTTCTGGATGAATACAAGCGTCGCATGCTTCCACTGTTGGGGTATGTGGCCTGATAGCCAGCACTCATTCACGTACTGCGTGAGTGCGGACACTGATTTTGCGTCAAGGTTTCGAAGAGCTTTGTTTGTTACGCCGTCGGCTCCGGGTGCCGAGGTTGTGCGCAGTTTAAGCAAAGCAGCGTGCATTTCAGCTTCACTAAAGTGGGCGTCAAGCTGTGGATTTGGATTGCCGGCGTAAGGGGGCAATGGCGTCGGCTGTGGTGTGCCTGGCGAGGCGAGATTGACGTAGCGATCGGCGAGTTCATCAAGAAGTTCGGCATCCGTGCCAGGGTAGCGATGGATGAGCCGCTGCAATTGCTTTTGCCCCAGAAGACTTTGAAGTGGAGGGATCGAGCAAGTGCCGCAGTAGGTGCCACGCTTTCTTGGATCCCATCTGCCCATTGAGGCCATCGCAGAACTGGCCCCATTGCTCTCGCGCAAGGGCGACGCTGTGGGTTTCAATTTCGCGCGAAAGAGTCTCGATGCGGCGTCGTAGCTTCTTGTTATGACGTTGCCGTCGCCATCTGCGCAAGAGGCTTGTAAGTGCGTCCCACATGTGTAGGAGGCGAGAGTCAGTCGTAGGCATGTCAGCAGTGGTCTCAATCGCGCGCGTCGTGGCTTGTACATGATCTTGCAAGGATTCGATCCAGTCGTTGAGGTCTGTAATGGTGTCGGGCGCCTTTTCTTCACGAAGCTTGGGGAATTTCGGCCACTCAGTGATGCGAGTCGTAGGTTTCGTTTTTCTGCTCACGGGGGTCTCGATTGCGATCGCGATGATGTAGTGGTCGCTGCCTGCGAGGAGGCCCGTGTTGTCACAGGACGCGTGCGTCACGTTCTTGCATGGCATGAGGTCTGGGGATGTGTCGCGGCATACACTGTTTCCCACACGTGTGCGCGGCTGCTGCGGGTAATTGAGCAAGGTAAGGCGCAGGTCCTGCACGAGTGCCCATAGTTTTCTGCCTCGGGTGTTTGTGTGGAGGTAGCCCCAGTCAGGGTGGCTTGCGTTGAAATCGCCGAGGACGAGCAGTGGCGCATCACCGGCGAGTGCTAGCGTTTTGCGAAAAATACAAGAAAAATTGCCCACTTTTGCTCCCGGGGAACAATATATGTTTAGAACGAATAGCGACCGATCCGTACGGTTTCGTGGTAGGATTTCTATGAGGGTGTGTGGGATTTCTGTGCATTCTATATCATACTGTGTGGCCGTGAGACTGCTGTGGACCAGCGTGGAAGTGCAAGGAGATAACTGCGGACCGAGCTGCTGGTAGGCCGTGTAGCCATGAAGGGTGGCTTCGGCGGACGTTTCTTGTAACGCGATGACGTCCGGAACGGATTCGGTGCTAGCCTGCTGGTCATTCCGCAATTTCTTGACAGGCTGCTGTAGATGGCTCCGCTTTTTTCGGTAACCCCTACAGTTCCACTGCGAAACATTCAATTTTGTGTGCGTCATACTTAGTTACCTGGGGTGGCCCCTTTCTGCGTTGAGGGGCAACTGTGCGAGGAGGGGAGGGCGAGTCCGATGCGCTGAGTAGCGCTAGCGAACGCGTTTTCTGTGTGCTGTTTTAAGCCGTTGTGAGAAGCGTGCGTGTTCGCGATTGCTTGTTCTAGATTTGCGAAGCGGGCGTCCATGGCCTGTTGCATGGTATTCAGACGCGTCTCGAATTTCGCATCCATTGCGTTAAAGCGGGCTTCGAGCTTTGCGTCACTGACCTGAAACGCATCGGCTACAGCATTTGTGATTGCAGCAGTAATGTCAGCGTCTATTTGGAGCGACGCGGTCGAAGTGGTTGCTTTACGCTTTCCCGCAGTGGCGCCAGCTTGTGGCGGGAGGGGCGGCGGAGGCGGCTGCTGTTGTTGCTGCTGCTGCTGCTGCTGCGGCTGCTGCTGCGAGACGGTTGTTAGAGCCGGTTGAGGGAGAGAGTTACCCAATTTGGATTCAAGCGACTGTATGTACTGAGTTAGCTTTCCCATTTGGGATGTGAGTGTGGAGATTTGGGACTGCTGCGACGACAACTGCGACTTAAGAGAGGCATTCTCCCTAACCAGCTCCCTCACCTGTGTGTCCGGCGAAGGGTCCTGTGGCGAAGACTTGAGCGAGCACGGCAGTCCTTTGCCCCAGGCCACCTTTGTGGGACCGGACGAGCACTGCGATGAGCCCTGAGCCAAACCAGGGGGAAAGGCGACCGACGTCGAAGGGCCCTGGTAGGACGAGGACACGAAGTGGTGGCTTGTGGACCGGGATTTCGAGCGGGACCGGGATCTGTTGCAGGTGCGGGACCTGGAACGACTGGCCCGTTCATGCTGCGGTGGTTGGCCGAGAGGCGGGAAAGATTCGTCTCGGGATGGCGGGCACCCGGTTCGCAGGATCGACGGTCGTTGAGGTGACTGGGCGCGGGTGGAGTGTGTGCCGGACGGCGAGGGCTTCTTAACGAAACGATATTTGCAGTTGGAGCTGTTGGTGGTGTGTCCCCCGTTACAGACGATGCAGCGTGCTTGACACGCCGGTTCTGTACCTTGTTGAGGGGGCGGGTGGTCTGCCCCGCAGCGTCGGCATCGGTTACTTCTAGGAAGCGGACATACATCCGTTCTGTGGCCCGTCTTCCTACAGTTGAAGCAGGCATCCCTGCGAGGATAGTACGGGTAAAGTCTGAGCAAAACCCCGTGATAAAGGATGCAGTGTGGCAGGTGGTCCCCAAGCACAGTGACGAGGACGTGGTTGGTGCGGCCCATGCGTCTACCGCCCACTATTTGCAGGGTTGGATTACTGTCCTGCAGGTCTTTCAGTATTTCCTCATCTGGGAAGTTGTCAAAAGCGCGGAAGAGGATACCTCTGAAGGCGTCCTCGGGCGGAGGGGCGTAAATGTGAAAGTCCACGTTTGCGTCACCGATCTTTATGGTCGTAACTCTAAGGTACGTCTGGGCTCGTTTCGAGTTTTGAACACGAATGGTGAAGGTGTTGTTGGTTGGGTGGACTCTCACTTGGTCTCTCGTTGCCGGTGGCTGGTCGGGCAATGACGCCGCCTTGAGCAAAGCGTCGTATAATTGCCACGGTGGGATTGTGGTAAGGGCGATGGGGGTCTTCGGTCTGCCCATGATGTGGATGGTGTCGGCGGGCATTCGGGGTAGCGGGCCCACTTAAAATAGAAATTTTTGCTCTTGTAAGTGACGTGCTAACGTTTTCAAGTATGTAAAAGGTAGGTGCGTCTTCTAAATCTAACAAACGTGCTTTCACTTGCTCCTTTAAGAGCAGCGCAAGTGCTCCACTGCCTTTTTACAAACTATATTGGTCAAGTCGCTGCGCGAGGCCGTAGCAGAAGCGCAGTATCGCCCATCGTATCTTGTTTAGTTTTGTGCAAAACGTGATGTTAAATAAGCAACCGTGCCGTTAAACTCCGTCGGGAACTGCGCCTGAGCCTTGATCTGAGCTGACCTTTTGAGCGTCGTGCGCAGGCGCGTTTGCCTATGGCCAAATGGGCGTCTGCTACGCAGGATAACTGTGGGTCTGCTTTGCGCATTCGGTCAACGTTGAATTAATCAGCCAGCGGAATCGAAATGGTGTAGTACAAGATATACGGACAGCCTTGTCACAAGGGACGTGTGTCATCCGCGAAAGCGACCCCACGATTATAGACTCTGTCGCACCTGTTGCAAAAGAAAAAGAACAGCAAAATTTCATCGATAAAATTCGCGAGATGAAGCGCAAATATTTATAAAGTTGGGTAAAATACCACTGCAAATAATGTGTAGCCATCCATCAACAAACACAACAACGAAACAGACTGCAAGGCACCTTATCATTGCAAACAACTTTAGTACATGCGACAGTCTGATAATTTCTAGCGGTAAAACATACACTACAGTGTACACTACAGTGTACACTACTAATGAAAAAGTGTAGTAATGTCACCAACGTCACCCGCGTCATTGACGCTAAAAAGCAGGAATAAATAAATCGACCAGAAAGTTTGAAGCCATGGGCACGAAGACTAGACAAATCCATGTCGTACCCATCATTCCCATAGTATCTTCACGATGGCAGCGCCAGTTTTCCCTCTAGTATTCTAGTAGGAAACTCTATGATCTATCTATCTATCTAGCCGCCTACGACTTTGTGCTCTCCTGGCTGTTTCGTTAATGGGATGCCACTAAATGACTGCATAACGAACATAAATGGGAGGCCATAACATGAAAATTATGACATGCATGCCATGAACATGCATGTTCATGACATGAAGACAATGGCATGATTTACATGCCACGGTCTTCGTGCTCTCCTGGACATTTCGTTAGTGGGATGTCTACGAAAACTGGCATGCCACAACATGGTTGCATGACGAACATTAATGACAGGTCATAACATGAAAATCATGATATGCATGTCATAAGCGGCATGATTTACATGCCACGATCTTGGTGCTCTCCTGGCGGTTTCGTTAATCGGATGTATACGAAAATTGGTATGCGACAATATGACCGCATTATGAACATAAACGGCAGGTCACAACATGAAAATCTTGAGAAGCATGTCATTAGCAGCATGATTTACATGCCGCGGTCTTGGTGCTTTTCTGGCCGTTTCGTTTATGGGATGTATACGAAAATTGCTATGGCACAACATGACTGCATAACGCACATAAATGACAGGTCGTAACATGAAAATCATTACATGCATGTTATGAGACCCTTGATCCTTAAATAAAATTCAAGATTGGTGCGCAAAATGGCAAATGACTATTAACCCGACAAAAACAGTGACGATGACCATAACCCGCAAAAGAGACCCATTAACCCTTTCGGCCCTGGAATTTTTTTATCACACATTTATTTTTTTAGTTGTGATATTTTGCTTCTTTAGGCCATAGAAAACTGGTATGTAATTAAAAAATATCCAAGGTTAGCTTAATGTAAAATTTGGGACCATGTCCTCAAATGAGGACATCAGGGCCTAATGGTTGCAATGGAGGCAAAAGTGAATGGTTGTGTAACGGTTTATTTTCCATCTTATGCACGCAGTTTGATGCAACAAAATAGTTTCTAGCAACATGTGTGACCTTCAGTGATGGACGTGAAATTCCTTGAAGCAGTTTCTTGGATTAGCGAGGCAGAGGTGGATATTGCACTTTCCACACTTGATTCTTGGCTTGCCCTTGCAACTTTCAAGCAGGATGTTTCTTTGCACGCTTGTAACTCGTCTAACTCATCCGACGTTTCTCGCGTTTCAAGGGTGCAGTCATCACTGCCAGCCTCTTCAAAAATGAAGTCATCGTCTTCCTCATCTTCAGTATCCCCAACGTCCGATAGGTTGCCATTGTCCAATTGGACAAACATTTCATCCGCGTCTTCGAGCGCCACCAATCGGGGCCTGCGGGTTCTCGTCGCAGAGTAGAAGAATTCAGGTTTCATTCCGGCGCCTGAAAAATAAGCAAAAACAGCGGTACTGCCACGAAACGCCACTCCGTCACTCGCGAAGTGCAGCAACCACCGAGCCCTCATGTACTCAAATGAGGACAGACGCTTTGATGCACGCGGTCACTTGAATGCGCATTCCCCGAGAATGCCTTTACTGGTTCTATCTTCTATATGGACTTAAAAATATACTGCTAAATTCTCACCCCAGTGGTAGCAGCGGCTCCTGAGTAAATAAATATCAAAAAGGGCACTTACCTCGCCCAGCATCCACATCGTTGTCTTCTATCTTTGTTGTTCCTCGCTGCTGCTCTGACGAACGCGATCACGTGAGAGTTGATGTCAGTTCCTCTGGAGGCGTTTTGCGAGTTATACAAGCTGAGTTTCAATTTCTTTTTTCTTGTTAGTAGCGCAAGCAAAATCTTTTTTAGTCTTGTCCTCGTTTGAGGACACCAGGGCCCAAAGGGTTAAAATTCCAATACAACCTAGGCAATCATTCCTTGTCCTTTGTCTCTTAGTATACGCACCTTTGCCTTGTTATCACATCTGATTTAAGGCGGAACGAACATGTGTCTCATATTGAGAAAAAGGCCTTGAAAAAGCTAGGTTACCTAAGGCGGGCATGCGCTAAGACAACTCGCGAAACTAAATTACTCGCATACGAAACGTACATGATACCAATATTAGACTATGCATCGGCTGTATGGGACACGCACACGCCAGCTAACATAGATAAACTAGAATCCGTACAGCGAAAAGCTGTAAGATTCATATTTAATGCTTACCAACGTGAAACATCTGCGTCAGCTCTTCTGGAAAGCACTAAGCGAGAAACCCTAGGATGGAGACGTTATCGCGAGAGAATGAAGCTGTTCTATCTCATATATAATAATAAGCTAGCAATACAGAAGAGTAATTACATCGAAGCCATTTTGTGCCGCGCAACACGCGCCTCCCGCCCTAATGAGTTGCCGAGCACCTATGCCACACTAACATATGCAGGTACTCTTCTTTTCCCCCCACTTCAGCGAGTGGAACAATTTGCCATCAGAGACTCTCGAAAGCATCGTTCTCAACTCGCTTCTCCGTGCGTTACCTGCTCCTTATGTCCCATAGCAACACCTTCATTTATTTACAGTGCGCTTTATTTTAGTACACATCTCGATCAGATTGATTGCTTGAAGTTCAATGTCTCGCTTCTGTACTTTTGTATTGTTGCTGATTTTATTTCCACTACAGTTGATATTTGGAGCCATTTCTTTTCAGTTTCTTAACCTAGTGTGCGCTCCTTCCTTTCTTTCTTTATTTTTTGATGGCTTTTTGTATTGCTTTAGTACGTCACGGTCATTCATTGTCCGGATTGTGGACCGTATTTCATGTTTCTTTTTTTATCATTGTATCGGTCCTCGTTCAACATTGTATGGCCCACCCCTGCCTAAAGTCTGGCACTCAGACTAGCAGTTTTTCTCTAAATAAAATAAATAAATAAATTTACGTGGCACGGTCTTGATGCCCTTGCGGCCAATCCGTTAACTTGATATATGCCCATATTGGCATGGCGAGACAGCAGTGTAGGACGACCATGCGTGACACGCTCTAATAACAGAAATCGTGACATGATTGTCATGAGCGGCATGATTTACATGCCACGGGTTTTTTAATGGGATGTTTACCAAAACTGATATCGACAACGCGACTGCATGAAAATGACAGGTCATAACAGTAGAATCATGGGATGCGTATTATGAGTGGCATGGTTTACATGTCACAGTCTTGGCGCTCTTGCGGCCGTTTCGTTACTTTATATGTACCAAATACAGGCCGCCCTGACGAAGACAAGTCCGCTTGTCGAAGCGTTGGCTCCTGCGACATTCCCTGTTCTAAATCGTATTTTGCGATTTGTTCAAAGATTGGTATAGCTAGACAACGATGCAAATCCATTTTACGTTCTTGATGCGTGCTTCGTATTTCCTTGATTCGCACTGCACGTGGGATTTGCAAACATGTTAAGTGCCGAAACTACAATATGGCTATAAAGCACGCCATAGTGGGGCATCCAGAATTAATTTCGTCCCTGTCGGGTTCTTTACCGTGCACCTAAATCCACGTGCACAGTGAGTGAGTGAGTGAACATACTTTTTATTTGGTCCAGGAAAGCGCGATAACTCGTGCACCCGCCTAATCCCAGGACGGGACCGACAGGTCCAGCCTGCAGGCCCGGTCATGGGCGCGCTGGACAGCCAGGATTTGGCCCTCAAAGACGGGACTTCGCAGAAGCACATCCCACTTTTCCTTGGTCAACTTCGGGCCAACGACCTGCATTCCCAGAGCATGCGACACAGAGTAGCAGGCTCTCCACGGGCAGCGCAAGAATAATCAGGGTAAATATCGGGGTACATGATAAGGGACACAGGATTCGGGTAGGAGTTAGTTTGCAAGAGTCTAAGCGAGACTGCTTGCGGCCTGCTTACCTGGGAATGAAGCGGCAGGAAGGCCCTTGTCTCCAAGTAAATGAATTTAGTAATTTCATTCTGAGTGACTCTGCGTCTCTGTGTCCGGGGGTAGAGTCGCCCGATCAGAGGACAGCGAGGTCGGTAAAGCCACATGCAGCCTAATGGGAAGTGGCCGAGCAAGTAGCCATAGCATTCGCCATGAGACCATGAGAGATGGTCGGAGAGACAGGTTGCATAGCAATTCGAAAGCGGCTGTCAGTGCATTCGAGAAAGGCCGGGTAGCCCGGTAAATATGTCAAATCTTGAAAGGCGCCAAACACGACGACAGCTGTGCACATTCAGTACATTGGTTTCCTGCCCACATTGGGGAGATCGAGGGGGTTCATCTGAACCTCAATGAGTCCACGTGCTCAGGAGCTTTTGTATTTTGCCCCCATCAGAATGCGCGGCCGCGAGGTCGTGGAATCAAAATCGTGTCCTCCGGTTTAGCAGCGCGACGGCCTACCTGCTGGGCTGCCACTGTGCATGAATGGCCACCTCTTAGCGATCCTAGCGAACCATATTAGGATAGCACGCACCATTATAGCAGAAAGAAAATAGCACGGCAAGAAACTGGGGATAACCTATTAGAAGAAGGAAGGGGTATGCTTGGACTACACCTGGTTAGAGCTAAATAAACACACTGCAGACCTTTAGGATTTTCTCGCCTCAGAACAAGAATTACATGATCGTTAAGAGAGTGTAACAGCAACCTGCAATTTTACGTGTACGCAAGGGACCCTGAACGCAGGCTTGAAAGAGCACATTTCTTCCGGGAAACTGAAGCTTGTGTCAAAGCACTCCAAAAAGAACGACGTTTGGAAGAGGTTTCTTTTGGTAGTTGATTCGAACATTTGGTCTCCTGCAGGACGCATGCAATGGAAAGAGTGCTAAAAAGCTTTGATAACGGTAAGACCGGAACGTCTCACTTCAACAGGCACAAGTGCAAGTCAACGGGAGAATCTGCTGTCCTGAATTTATTTCCTGACAGAAAAGAAAGAAGTTCCTGTTTAAAGGAAAGTTTGACCACTTCGTGCATCCGATGGTGCTCTAAAAATATGAGGCCTTTGGTGTCGTGCGAGATGAATGATTTTTCAAAGTTGCTGATGAATTTTTCGCCGACGGTGCCCGGTACGGAACAATATCCGCCAAAAGAATTACTTCCACATTCACCGACATTTTCCCGCAAGGCAGCAGAAGGGACCTGCGCTTTATGAGAAACTGTGAGGCCAGTAATAAAGGCAGCGATTGAGGATGGCCGTTATTCATTGACAGTCGACAGGTGGACTGATGACTATAAAAAAAGACGTACACCACAGCCACTGCTCACTATGTGGAACACAACTGGGAACGGAAAAACGATTTCCCCCCCGAAAAGAAGACAGGCGACAACATAAGAAGAGGGCTTGTGCGAAGTTGCGCGAAGTTTGAACTGGATGAAAGACTCCTTGAGAATGTCGTGTTCGTGTCCGACCAAGGAGCCAAAATGATCAGTGCACTTCGCCCGTACGAGAGGGTCAGCTGCACCACACACGTCCTCAATGCGGTCCTATGCCACACTTTGTATGGCGACTTCTTGTTTGAAAACCTACCACACGTTTGTGGAAAGTTGTAAAATGTGAAAGCCGTCGTTACTTTTCTGAAGCAGAGTGGCCTTTCCATGCAGTTACCTCACGGCGTAAATCAAGAAGTGAGTACCAGGTGGAATTCAAAACTCGCTATGCTGAATCTTGTGTGCACGCGGTACGAGGAACTTCAAGCCTTTCTGGATTCCAGAGGAAGCTCGATGATGGAAGAACTCAGAAAAACTGCAATAAAGTAAATAGTCGACTTTTTGGCACCTTTTTCAAGAAGAAACCGACATGCTTGAGAAAGAGAACCAACCTGCCCTGCCACTCGCTTTGCTCTGCAAGGCAAAGCTCGAGAAACATTTGACTTTGGCATCAACAACAGCTGCATTAAAATTGAGGGCAAGATAGTTTTTTCAGTGGAAACTGGAGCTTGGTGAGCTGCACAAGACTGCGACATATTTCCTTTTTTTTGCCGCCCTTTCGCCAGCTGCGAGCGTTCGAGGAACATGGAAACAGCGAAGTTTACGCTCCAGTGAAAACAAGAAAGTTTGCTAATCCGACAAGTTGCCTGCCATCTGATGGATGCGCTACTGAAACCTGTTGCGAGAAGCCCACAGAGGGGAGGCTTATAGATGAGTTTGAATAGCGGCACGAGGTTCTGGAGCCTCAGAAACGAAGGGATGTATTGGCAAGCTATCTGACTACCACAGTTATCAGCGAAGTCATCAGAAATCCTCTGCACTGGTGGAAGTCTAAAAAACATGAGTTCCCCCGCCTTTCACTACTCGCAAAGCAGATTGCTGTGCGTCCCAGCAAGCAGTGTGAGTAGTGAGAGAAACTTCAGCGCGGCAGGTTATGTGATGACCAACCGCAGGACGTGCTTAAAGCCACAATCTCGACAATTTGCTTTTTCGCACAAAAACATGTAAGAAGACAAACTGGGAACAGTGCAGCGAAAGTGCAACAAGTGAAAACTATCAATACGTGCACTGAATACGTGACATGAGAATATCATATCACTGTTTATTTTTGTTTTTTTGAGTGTATATACGTCTACCCATGTGTACACTCAGTTTGTTATAGTTATAATCGAAATTTGTGTATTTAAAATGCCATTCATAAATTTGAATCTGATCTTTTTCTTCTTAAGGCAAGCTGTTACTATACTAAGGACTGGTGTTAAATATCTAGAAGGGTGTGCGATTAGATTTGTTCGTAAAGCATGCTTTTTGATAGAGGGTGCAATAAAAACAAGAAGTTCGAGAACAGTGTAGCATGTTTCCTGTGACCTCCGTTTTCATTACGCCTATTACTAAAGCTAAAGTCATGCTACAAATTAGTTTGGCTGTCACAATATCTCACAAAACTCTCTTAACGATTTCTATCTGAATATGCGAAGAAATAGGTACAGTATACCTCTGATCAATAATTTTTCTTCGCACCCATTACTGTTGCTCAAATATTTCCGCATGAAGTCGTATTTTGGGCCTAATAATAATAATAATAATAATAAGTTCAATGTACTTTTTTCCTAAGCATGCGAAAACAAAACGTCTATTATTGTTGCTTCAAACTCCTTGCTCGAAAATTGATGCCCGGGCCTCAGTGGGGCCTGATTTGCACTCGGGCAGTGCTCTACAGACAATGAGAGTGCTGGGCACTCACTTTGGGGGAGTACTTTTGCGTCCTAACTTTCACTCTTTTTTTTTTCAGAGTAGATCGACCCCATGGCAGGGTACCGGTACTCTCGCCAAAACAGAGTAGTAGGACGCCTCCGAAGAGGATTCGAACAATCTTTTGAAAAGAGCTCTGCTAGCCCACCAAGTGGGGTGCTAGTGCTCACCAGAGCGAGTAGCAGAGACAAAAAAAGCAACCACTGCGTTTTCCGAGCACGCTGATATCAGCAGGCAATTACTTACGTCACAATGAACATAGACCTAACAGGCTGGCATGACACAAACGCACTTACTTACACGCCAATAACACAACCACAGCAAAACACAAAGTGCACAGCACACTCGCGATACACAGTCTTACACTGAAGTCCCGTATATATAAACCGTATACTTTACCTGCTACGTAGCGCCAGTGGTAAAATGCTCTTCTACGTAATTAAACAAAAAGTACGCATAGAACAGGTGTATATTTAGTGTTGGCTCATAGATAGCCTCTCCCCACACTCTAAACACGTGTAACATACAATCTAAACACGTGTAACATACAATCTCTTTTAGATTAAGGCATTCCTACCATGAGCTAGAATTCTGTTTCACGGCCAAATGCGAGTTCGCAGTGGTGGTTCGCGAAGATCTAAAATGCGCTTGAGCAAGCATGTACTAACATAATAGCGGCTGAATTACATCAACGCGAGCGAAGAAAAGCGGCACCTGGGTGCTCTGCCACCACCTGCTTCATTCCGACAGCGTCCCCTTTCGAGTCCGCCATGTTTGTACGGCGAACAACTACTCGCGATCTCAAAATAGGTACTCCTCGTTCCTCGTTATTCTGCACACAAATGAAATATACGACTCTGCCATCAGAAGTATCTAGGGTAGAATGACGTACTTACCAGACTTGCTAACGGGACGTATCGTAGTCACGCTACTTTCACCGTTGCCGCTCTCATGGCCGTCATACGGCTAGACGCCGAAGTCGCAGCGAAGCCCTTTTCTTTACAAGTGTAACTTAAATCCAGTTAGTCTTCGGAAACCAGCCGTGGACGATCACAACAGCTCACTCTGTCGCTGAAAGTGTATTCCCACCGTTTCTCACATGTCAGCGAAGAATCCGAGGCGTGTAGGCTGGCGGGTTTCCCCAGCACGGGTACGGCTGCTCGATCAGGGAAAAGCACAGGAGAGGCAGCTCGCTATGACTCCTGTCGTTTGAGGCTTGTAGTCGAGGAAGACACCGTTCATTAAGCGTACATTGCACGCGTTTGTACGCGAAAGCTAGTACGTGGAAGTCGTAGGAAGGTCGCTGCTAGTTCCATCGAAAAATACTTGAGAAAGCGGCTGTTGCCTTCTTCAATCGCTCGCTCACACCCCAGCCGCCATGCTTGTGGCTGCGAATGCGAGCTTCACATGCGTGTGGCAGGAGTGAAATTGCATTTTAGTCTCTTATGCCGCAAGGGATAAGGACATTTCACTCCATCCGACGTTTTGCTAGAGTAGAACAATGCCTTAAAGAGTAGCTCGGTCGTTTCACTCCTGCGGAACGGACTCCAGTGTTTAGAGTGCGGGCCGGGTCGGGTAGGTTAAGTTTTTGTCCGGGCTCGGGCCGGGTGCGGGCCCCACTTTGATTCACTGGGCCAGGCTCGGGAGGGTAATCTTCAGTGAGTAGCGGGCTCGCGCTGGGCCCGCGCATTGCTCTAATATAGGCACTGGATCTTAACCTGCAGTGTAGTGCCGGTGGCAGATTTCTGTTTTGCGTAGTTTAACTATAAGGATTCGCAGCGTGCGCGTTAACTAAAAGTAACCTGGAACTCAGCACGATCTACGACGTGGGAGCGCAGGAACCTCATAAAAAGCAAGAAGCATAAATGACATCACGTGTGTCAATATACACACGCGCTTCACACATTTACATGCATGAGTGGGCAATGTCACGGGTGATTTACGGTAACACCGAACGATCCCTAGTTGTTCGGCCACTCGTGATGGTTCACTTCGTGGAGATGCGTGAATTTTCTCGTGATAGCAATATTACGTTTGCATAGTTACTGCAACCACACGTTCGCTGCATTCTGTAGGGCAAGCAGCCCTGAATGTTTAAACGCTACTGTACATGGCCACGATGTGCTGTGACTTTGCCACAGCTTTGCCGTAAGATATCACCTTACGATCTGCAGTCAGTGACCAATACCCGCTTTGAGGTAGTTTACACGGCCTTTCATATTTCAAGGCAACATACAAGCATCGTGCAAATTTTCTCTAAACTTCGTTTTGTGTCAGTGTTCCCTGTGCAGATCAGTATTTTATTCATTGGGGGTGTTTACGTCTACCTATGAAAGGAGTAGTGAGGTGATATGTACGTGTGATGATTCCACATAACGTAATAATAAAAGTCATTTATTCTGGAATCTACTGGTTAGCCGGAAATGAGGTCTTTCAGCCACATCAAGCCCGCCAAGAAGTAGCGAACGTCGTGAGGAGGCACATGTGGGGCGCATTTCTGAAATAACATTCACATTTAGTACCCTTTCATTCTCATTATAAGCCACAATATTCAAAGTTTTTCGCTCTGTTAGAGAAACACTAATGCAGACGCATACGCATCACGTACTGCCGTTCACGGCAGTATCGCGTGACGAAAAGTTTAGAGATTACCAGAAACATTCAAATGCTGACATTTCTTGCCGAGAGTCAGCAACTATCTATCTATCTATCTATCTATCTATCTATCTATCTATCTATCTATCTATCTATCTATCTATCTATCTATATATCTATCTATCTATCTATCTATCTATCTAGGTCTCTGTGCTCTCCTGCTTGTCTGGTTCACTTGGTATATACAAAAATTTCGGTGGATGGGTATGAATGTATGACAAACGTGAATTATTCGTCTTGACATTAACATTATATGATTAATAGATCCCGGCTGAAAGTGCCGCGGTCCTGCCTGTGCAGCTCCGTTATCGCAATGCCAAGAATTTCGGGACAAGCTCATTCCCCACTGATTGCTTCGCATGAAATCGATTTGCACAGTCCCCCGTTACGTCTGTCTAGTGGCTATGATACTAGGCTTCTGATCTGAGGGTCACGGGATCGAATCCCGGCCGTGGCGACTGCGTTTCGATGGAGGCGAAATGCTGTGGGCCGTGTACGTCCGATGTCAGTGCACTTTAAAAAGCCCCAGGTGGTCGTAATTTCCGGAGCTCCCCCCTACGGCGTCTCTCATAATCAGATTATGGTTTTGGGTCGTTAAACCTGAGTAATCAATCAATCAATCGATTTGCAGAGTGCAAGGGGCTTGCTCGACTTGTTGAATTTTGAACACACTGCTGCTGTGCTTTGACAAAAAGAGAACCATCATGCTGTGGCGACACTGATTCCGATGGAATGTAGATATTATTATGGTCGTACTGGTTTCCTTAAAAAGCTTCTTCGGCACCTTCTGACCCGAACGGCTGGATCACCGTGGGCTGGAGTCATCCCTGCCTTTGTATAAGCATTATCAGACTGAATACAGTTGCGCGTTGTACGCAGGACGTCTGCGTTCCTCTTGGAAACATACCGCGCGTAACATCCTCTTGATTTTGTCCTCGCCTGCATCAAGGCATGCTTTGAAGCGAAGTCTCTATAGACAGTGTTTTGGTGCTCACGGTGTTACAGAACATCATCTTCGTGAAAACAATTCCCGCGAACTTCTTCTCTATGTTCCAGTTTGGTATCAAGATGAAAATAATAAAATAAATTGCAAAGTGAAAAAAAAATTGGTTCTTGCTGTTCGCTCCCACGTAGAGTCCCAGGTAAACGCGGAAAGTCTGCGGTGTATCTTCAGCATCTTTCTACGTGTACAGCATAGTACTTGCAAAAGGTACATAACTTTAGCAGCGAAGAAGAAAGGCTACAAATCGCAGAACGGGAAAATAACTGACAAATCTCTGCCACCTCACAACTAAGCTGTTCAGCGAAGTTCCTCTGCTTTTCGTGCCATACCGATTTGGTGTATTGGCATTTGTCCAATGCAAACCCAGATATTTATGCGGAGACTCGCTGAATACCTTGAAACACATTGGGTCTGGAAACCCAATTTCCATGCCACATACCTACACATTTTTGTTATTCATTAAACAGCCAATTGTGTCTCAAAAACGTTCAGTGATTTCTAACAATCTACTCGTACTCTCCCTATCAACAGCAAAAAGCGCAATATCGTCAGCGTATGCTCGTGAGATGTCCCTACTACGCGGAAAAGAAGGAGGGGGGGGGGGGCGGTTCTGCGCGCTACACAACACTTCTCAACAACCATGAGTACCGCTCCATGTCTTACACAACACCACAAGTAACCTCCTTCATCCCCCTTCTAGCCATACATCTCAACCATCGACCAAACAATGAGTTTGTGCTGCGGTCAGAAAGGAAAGGGGCAGCAGAAGTTGTTAAGCTAGCATGGATATGGAGTTCAATTTCTAAGCATAAATGAAACATTTTGAATTCCTAGTACTAGGTTAAACAGAACAAGAGAAGAAAATAATGGAACAATTTAACCTCGGCATACAACACAACCACAGCTAACATGTTTGGCACTATTAATAGCAACAAAAATCAGTGAGTAGTCCGCCTCTCAAACTAGCGGCACAACGTCGCAAGCACTGTCCCAGTCAATAAATAAATGTGGGCTGATCTCCGACTTCATCGGCTCAGTCTTTTCGTCGTCGGCACGTCGACTGGTGGCTCGGTCGGCGCTTGCATCTTATCCTTGAAATCGCGTTGTAGCTCATGAAGTCCTTGCGTTAATTAATGCCGACTTTGCCGACGATGCCGACGTTGGAGAGCCGAACATCGGGGCTCTCACGAGGTTGACTCTACCACATATGGGACGAGGTTTTGCCGCACCTCCGAATCTCAAGAACTCTTCTGTCGCCTCGAGATGGCTACTTCATTATCCGCGACTCCGCCTCCCTTGGGTCTTTACCAAATCTTTGCATACAGTACCGCCCCCAGTAAGTACATAGTACAGCCTTAGCACAGTATCCTTTAGTTTATTTTATAGGTATACGAAAAACTGAAAATGTGCTGCTTTACTAAAGGTTGAAGTGCTTTAACCATTAGCAACTAAGCATATTTTTATATTTTTGTGTACCTATAAAATAAAGGTTACCGTGCTTTAACCTTTAGTAAAGGAGCATATTTTCACCTTTTTGTATTCCTATAGAATAAACTAAAGGTTACCGTGCTAAGAGTGTATGGCGAAGCGCTCTTTCAAAACAACCGAAGCAAAAATATACACATTTAAGATCTGGAGAGCGTATCTCATGCGGACGCAATTTAGCTGTACAAGGGACGTGTTGAAACGAGCAATTTCGTTGCTCGGAGACATTCCTTAGTCGGCCGCCAATCAGTTTATCCACCAAAGCCCTTGACTGAGTGCGTACCACAGCCATGTTCTCATGGACCCAGTAACTCCACGTCGCCTTCGCGTCCACCTGCCCCGTTTCCTCTCCGCGTACAGGAGCCACCGCCCTCGCCCAGGGACAAAAGCCGGCAACGTAGGCACCGCGAAGGGGGGGGTTCTCAGACTTGGAAGCTGCGAGGGGGGAAGGGTCACTTCCTAACAGACAGCGCTCGGCGTTGGAAAAGGGTAAAGCTCAGTGCAGGAGAGTACTCCCGGCTTAACTGACGTTCGCCGAAGATGGTCGCCGATCCTAACAAAAATGACAAACATTTTACTTCGCTGACATTCCAAGCTTGCCTATCCCTACCACCCGCATCTCAGGGGACGTCACACTAGAATGCGCACTTCACGTGACTGTAATCTAAGCGCTCTGATTCCAAGGTGATCAGTGATGGATGAATTTCGCAGCGCGTACAAGTACTTTCTTCTGTGCATCATTGGTGGGTGGAAGAAAGTACTTGAACTTGCTGCGAAATTTATCCATTCACAACCAGATTCATAGCTGCGCTTTCATATGTCATTCTAACACCCTTATCGATGACCGATTCAACACCTACATGGTCAATTAATAAAGACAGTATATTATGTGCCACCATGTCAAAAGCTTTAGCTAGATGAATCTGCACCACAGCGACTTTGAGATGATGACGATTGTGGTTCGGTCAAGGTTGGTGGTGGTCCTTGGGTATCTTGGCGTCACCCCACTCTGGGGGATCGGCCAGAACCGGAAAAGAAATTTGTGTGGGAGAGAACTCCTAATAAAGTACAAAACAAATGTAGTACGAATATGATATCAAATTTAGGTTAAGGAATAGTTTTCTGCGAAGTCTGAAGGCATATAATTATAAAAGAGAAGCGAACGCTATGGAGATTTGGTTCTCACGTACTGAGATCATGATAGAAAAAAATAACGTAATGAACTGAGCAGATCAACATTTAATTCTTTTTGTCTCACGAAGAAAATCGCATCGGCCTTGCACACGTTCCTGTGACTAAATCCGAGGATAGTCGCACCAAGAGAGAGCACTACTGGAAGAGACAAATTTAAACCCATGTTTCTTAAAGGTATTTCCAGAAACCCTTTTCCGTGGATGTTGAATCTTCGACATTGACATGAAGAAGTGCTCCAGAGACTATCCTCATCACAATGCAGACACAACGGTGACTTGAGCCAACCAGACCTCTACATGTAAAAGTTCAGTGGGGGGACTCGGCATCGTAATTAGTGATTGAGACTTCTGCTCTTCTAGTTTCGCCACATCTCATTTGTTCCACGGATAAGCCACGTGTCCGAAGTCAGTGTTTGCTAGTGCAGATTTCTTAAATTATGCAGGTAGTATATTTTGAGAAGCGCGCAGCTGTAACAAACGCGAAGTCGGCAACACAGAAATTACCGGGCCATTTAGACTGACACTGCGAGCGCGTCCGCATATTCATTGAGTGTTATACCTTTGTGCCCAGGCACCCATATCAACCGAATGAGGGTAAATGTCTGGGCAGCAGAGAGTAGAATGCTTCTAGTGCACTTGATAAATTAGGCGCGCTGAGAGATGCACACACGGACAAACAGTCAGTTAGAACGGCGACTGATGAGAAGGACTGGGGCAATTTTCGTACAGCTAAGACGATTGCCATAGTTCCGCTTGGAAAATGGGCGTGAAGTCCGGGTAAACGAATTGAGAAGGACCAATTCAGAGATGAGGGACACAATACCAACAGCTGCCCTTCTCTTCCCAGATGACGCATCAGTCGCTATCACGATTTTTGTGTCTATCTGAGCCAGGTGTTCTTCTAAGAGGCCATTGAGGTAAGAGTAGAGGACAGGTGTTTAGCGTTACTTGGGAATATATTACTCAAATTCAATTGCAATTGCTTGCACCGTGTCATTTAGCACGACAACTTCACTTAGGTGCACTTGTAACGGATCCAAGAGTGACCTGCGCAAAAACGACTTGGGGGCAACGTAATCTATGACAATGATGGGTAAAAAATGTGGCCGATTGATTAATAAAAATATATTGAGACCTCCTCTGGGGAGATGCATAAAATTTTTTAGAAATGTTCGCACTGTTAGGACATGGAACCTTTATGAAGAGAAGGAAGGCGTGATTCTGATATAATCCACTGATTGCGACAAATTTCGGGAGCCCAAGGCATAAACGTAATGCCTCGCGTTCTAGAAGTACCAATGGCCTGATTTTGTAAGCAGGTGCCCCAGAAAACAAGACGCAGCCAAACTCAAGTATCGGTCGGATATACATGCAGTAAACCATAATGAGGACGTCACGACGAAGCCCGGAACGAATGGAGCTGAGCCGACGAAGAATCCCCAACGCACGAGCTCCCTTAGCTGCTATATTTTCGATGTGTTGACTCCAGTTCAGTTTTTCATTGTAAGTGACCCCTAAATACATTAGCGAGTCAACTTGCGGAATAATGTTTTGTTTATACGACAACGCGATATGCACCGGAACACTTTGGTGAAAAACTATAAGCGCACTTTTCCCGATGTTTAAGGATAAGTTAATTCCTTCCAGCCACGTCTCAAGCCTGTCCATGTACGCCTGCAGAGTTTGATACGGTGTATGAATATCGTTTGCTGCCGCAAAAAATGCGATGTCGTCGGCATATACGTATACCTGTACATCCTCTTGGATAGGGATTGAGCGCAAGAGTATATTAAAAAGTAATGGGGACAACACCGACCCTTGGGGGAGGCCTCTAGATTGTTGATATTTTAAAGACGACAAACCCTGTTGCCAGCAGTAAAACTCTCTGCCCTCTAAGAAAGCGTATATCCATGATATAAAATACTGTGGTAGTCTGCGGAAAGGACGCTCATACCTGCTGCCTTTAAAGGGCTCCTAAACCACCAGAGGTCTAAATTTAGTTGTGGCGTTGCTTTTGTGCCGGTGTCCGCAACAAACACGTAGCCGCAAGAATTTTTCTAAACGGTGCCGAAATAGCCGAGTTACACCCGTTTGATTATTAACTGCCTACTTGCATTTTCAATTAATCTGTCTACACCTAAGGCAAGTAAACTCAGGAAAACTATACATATTTACAAGAAAGCCAACTTTACCGCCATAAATAACGAACTAACTGTATTTCTAGACACTTTCTTGCCGGATTTCGAAAATCGTTCGCTTCAGGTCAATTGGGACATGTTTGCCGCTAAAGTTCAGGAATTAACTGAAAGGTACATCCCATCTCGCATCATTACCTCCAATTCTGACGCTCCTTGGTTCAATGCGCATCTAAAACGTCTACGTAACCGCAAACAACGCCTATATCGTTCTACAAAAAACTCTCCAACTGACACACGCTTGTCTGCTTATAAGTCCGCATTCGACACGTACGTAACAGCACTAAAGAACGCTAAATCTAATTTTCTATCTAACGTGCTTCCATCTATGTTAATGACTAACGTTAAAAAGTTTTGGAGTGTAATCAAGCCCTTGCGCAATGATTACATAACTCTGGAAGACCCATTGGGCAACCATATATCTAATGAACTGTGTGCTGCCACCCTTAACGACGCATTTGTACAAAATTTTTCCATTTCCTGTCATGACTGCCTACCTCCTACTCGCCAGTATGACTACGTAGCTATGGATCCAGTGATAGTTGAAACTGCTGGCGTTGCGAAGCTAATCGATTCCCTGAATCAAAACTCATCGCCTGGTTACGACTCTATTAACGCGAAATTTCTAAAAAATACAAACGCCATTAGTTCTATTATCTTAACCAAACTTTTTCAGCAATCGCTGGATACGTCTGCTCAACCTAGCCAATGGAAAATCGGGAAGGTGGTTCCACTGCATAAATCAGGTAACAAAAATCTACCAGCCAATTATCGCCCCATCTCACTCTCGAGTACTTGCTGTAAGTTGCTCGAACATATAATTTTCAAACATCTTGTTAACTTACTTGAATCAAATGCATTTTTCACACCAGCTCAGCATGGTTTTAGAAAAACATTTTCATGTGAAACTCAGCTTGCAATCTTTACGCATAAATTACATCGTATTCTCGATCGTTCATCATTTGCAGATTGTATTTTTTTAGACTTCGCTAAAGCTTTTGATAAGGTCTCTCATAAACTTTTACTTTATAAACTAAGACAGCTGAACCTTGACACTAACATCCTAAAGTGGATTGAATGTTTCCTATCTAATCGCACTCAATCTGTTACCGCAAACGGCCATAACTCACCACTTCGAAGCGTAACTTCCGGTGTACCGCAAGGTTCAGTGCTCGGGCCTCTTTTATTTCTCATTTATATTAATGACCTCCCTTCCTCTCTATCATCCCACGTTCACTTATTTGCTGATGATTGTGTTATCTTTCGTGAAATTACTAATGCACGAGATCATAACCACCTTCAGTCGGATCTAACCACTGTAGCTAATTGGTGTGAAAATTGGTTAATGGAACTAAACGTTGGCAAATGTAAAGTGATGCATGTATCCCGAATAACTAACAGCATGCATACATATTATTTAAACAATGTTCCCTTGGAAGTGGTTAACTCTTACAAATACCTAGGTGTGCACATCTCTGCTAACTTATCTTGGAATGTTCATACCGGCTATATAATTAATAATGCTAACCGCATGCTTGGTTACCTGCGCCGTAACTTTTCAACTGCCCCTTCATCCCTAAAAAAAGCTTCTTTATACTACCCTTATACGTCCGAAACTAGAATATGCATGTGCTGTTTGGGATCCTGCCACTGATAAACTCATTAATTCATTAGAACTCGTTCAAAATAATTCAGTTCGTTTCATCTTACGTAATTATAATGAACTGCAAGTGTGTCTGCCATGAAAACTAACCTTTCGCTTAATTCACTTTCTTCTCGTCGCAAAATCTCACGTTTAGTTCTTTTTCACAAGCTATACCATCATTCAACACTCCGCAATGATTTCATTTTTCAGCCACAGTACGTATCGCTCGTATCGACCATCGTTATAAGTTGGTGTCGAATCATGTCACACTAAAACGTTTTTGCAGTCATTTTTCCTTCGGTCATCCACGAATGGAACCACCTTCCTGATGAAATCGTATCCATTCACGATACCCAAAGGTTTCGAGCGTCTTTAGCTAACATTGTATAATCGAAGCAATTTTCTACTATATGTTTGTAACCTGAGTGCATTTTGTATTTTGTTGTTACCATTTTTCTGTCATTCTTTTGTACCAATTTCTTACGACGAGCTAAAACTGTATAATTGAGAAGCCTTTGTACTTGACCGTTTGTTTATTTTATTGCTTTCATTTGCTGTAACCCCTCCCCTCTTTAATGCCTTTGGCCCTGAGGGTGATAATAAATAAATAAATAATAAAACGCGGCGCTTGCTTGTTCGCTCTTTCCTGCGCGCGCAGGCCGCTTGCCAGCGCCACCTCATCGCCGAGTGCTCCTCCGAATGTCACGTGATATACCCGCCGATGACGCGCCTCCGGTTGACATGCCTCCGCCGGACTCCCGCGTTCGCGCAAATGTTTCGTTGGTGCTGTGCCAACGCTCTCTGTTAGCGCTATCTGTCGTGTTCTGACAGTGCTGGAGTTTCTAGTCGGCTGTACCTCACTGCACTTGCCTATCGTAGCGCATTTACGAATTCAACACGACGAGGAAAACAAACAGGCAGGGAGCGCGTGCATTTCCTAGCAGACTAACCGGAAGTCGACGTTCTCCTTCGACCAATAAGCGGAGCTCGGACTCTTCTGACGTCACCAAAAACCACAATGTCATCACGGCTAACTTTGGCGTGCCGGAACTGGCCGGACAGGCGCACGGGATTGTTTTTCGAGTTTGTGGCGCGTAGCGCTGCCGTGTTTGACATCTTTCATCGTGACGGCATTTTCAACTTGATGCGCGTGCTAACTTGAAATGTTCGAAAAAATATCGGGGGTGGTTTAGGCGCCCTTTAACACGGCTAAGCGTATCTGGGGGTAGGGGAAAGGGACTGAAAGAGATAAAAAGAAGAGAAATGCCGTAGTCGAGGGCTTCGGAAATTTTGACCACCTGGGGTTCTTTAACGTGCACTGAAAACGCACAGTACACGGGCCTCTGGCATTATTTTTAACTTTAATACACGCGCTTTCCGAACTCCCCAATATGCCACAAGGCCGCATACGCTGCATCAGCCTTGCCGCAATGCCGCAAGGCTGATACAGCGCAACTAAATTCTGTATAACTGAACTTCCTGCAATCTCCCTGCAAGCACTTTCGTAAGTACTTCGTAGCCAACGTTTCTCTATGCAATTGGCCTGTATCCCGTCCCTTCCCGTAAGATGCGTTTCTCTTTCTCTTTCGGAATGTACTGCGTAAGCGGAGTTAAACGAAGGAGATAGATTTCCTCGATCAAATGACTCGAAGAATAACCTCATGCAGTGCTTCCGCCATTTCCTACTTTAACGCCTCGTAAAAGGCGGCGTTAATGCCATCTGGACAACGGGATTTGCCTACGCTGACAACTTCTATAGCTCTCGATCTCAATTTCTCCTATACTTACAGGTATTTCTATAGGATTAGATTCCCCTGCCCCAATCCCCCCACCCCTCCGTAAGCATTTCTCGTTAGATATCTTCTACATAACCCAACTCCTTGGGTTCAAGATGTGCAGACAACTGCCGATAGTAGAGAGTTTTAGTTTGTCCGTAAACTTCTTTACGTTTGCGGGATACCGGTTTACCGTGCGTGTTTACGGTGGAAGTAGAACTGCTAGCGCCATCTATTCGCGGTTTGCTTAACTACAAAGCATTCGATTTTCTTTTTAGTAGCGTGAGCGTTTTCTTCGAAAGAGGTAATGAAAGTACTCAGAGCCAATTATTATCTCACGTCCAATACTTTACACTAGGAGTCAAGCAAAACGGGCACGCAACAATAGTATTAGTTTTTTGTTGTCCCTGGTTAGGTTCCGCATCATCAGGTGTCGCCACCAGCGCTGCTGGTCACGTACACTTTCGCGTCAAACCGGTATCCGTAAACGTGAGGAAGTTTACGGACAAACTAAAACTCTCTATTGATTGTCAAATGTCTTCAAGTTCCAAGCTGTACGAACGTGTCGCGTGTTTTTTCCCATTCGATGATGTCCTGCGGCTCCTCGCGCACACATCTATACGTACATTGCCTGAGGCGGTTCCGTCATACAGGAGACACGAAGTGAGTCACTGCTGTTTCGCTTCGCCTTTCTGGATGGCGGCACCATTCCAGGCACGTTCCGAAGCCCGCGGACGCACGCGCACGGATTGACGTCGAGGCCAGGGATGCCAAAACTAGAGGTTTTCCCTGGATGTATGGTATTTTGGCGTCATTCGGGGATTCAAGGTCCTTCGTCGTGAAATCCTGAATTCTGTGAGGCCTTCAAAATGACAGCGATTATTTAGTAAATAAGATTTGAAAGGATACGTTTCGGTGCTTTCTATTACTGTCTTGGAAGTGCGTCATTGCCTGAGGGTCGAGAGAGGGCGATGGCAGTAAAACTTTCTATTCGCGGCTGTGAGCTAGAGTCGCCAGAATAGAGAATTGTGATTATCGCCAAGCGGCGCGTATAGGAGACAGCGACTATTTAGTAAAAAAGAATAAAAAGATAACGTTTGCTAGTTATATTCCTTCGAAGTGCCGTAAGTGCGTG
>CM023482.1:29304861-29361871 GCA_013339685.2 Hyalomma asiaticum
CAGAACATATTTGTCGCTACGATGGCGCCAATCACACAGTAGCAGCCCAATCCACGTTAAACAAGGAGCACGATTACAACTGCAGGTGCCTTAATAGGTTTGTTTACTCTATATATGCCGTGTGGTCGAAGCCGACGAAGGAGGACACCTAAAGTTTGGCGGAGTGGAAGGCGCGCTCGCCAAGGTGGGCTGGCCGTCAGCAGCTTGCCAGTGGCACAAAGCGTGCTCACCACCCGCTCTCTATGTCGCTTTCGTGCGTTATTTTGTAGTGTAAGTTAGCGCTAGGGCAATGTAAACACCAATGGATTGAGATCGTTTGCCTCTTGAAATACTTTCGGATGTCCAAATACTGTGAATAAAAGTTTTTGCTAGCATATCACCTGTAAGCGTCTTGGATTGACCTCGCGCGTTACTGTGAGACGCAGGCTGATGTGAGTGATATTGCTACCAATAATACCCGCAAAAGTTTTGAGAGCTTTCCAGCCATCTAGACTTTGGGAGGGGGCCACTTTTTTGTGATAATCGGTCAGCGAGAAATGGAGATCGCCTGTGCAAAAAAATTGGGGGACACTTAAGCTTCGCCTTTAAGAGTTGAACGCGATAGCGAAATCCGGTCCCTAGTGTGCACTTCAACCACTCAGTGCATACTTATTAGTGTGTGTTGTTACACACACACACGCGCGCGCGCGCGACATATGTATAGTAATGGTAGAGGTTTCCGATCTATTTAATAGCACTTTCATTCGTAAATGATCACATTCTGTCGTCCTTCTTGCGTTAACTATCTGACAGCTGTTCGATTTGCTCTTCTGGAGACCTCTTCCGGCCAACCGCAACAAGCATCGCCTTATGGTCGGTGAAACGGCAAACAAGCACATTATCTAATGTTTGCTGTTTGCTTGATATGATATTGTCACGTTGACGTGACGGTCTTTCTTGAACACACCAGACGAAGGGACTATGAAAAGAATCAAATTTTATTCGGGCGAATCTGTGCCAAATGCGAGCTCTGGCTAGACTACGGCGGATGATGATGATGATGATTGTGGATTAGTTAAGGGAAAGACGCTAAGTTCTGCAGCCCATGTAGGGAGCACGACTAAGCGTTCGTGGGGGAAGGGGAAAGGGAGTGAAAGAGATACAATATGAACGCCGTAGTGGAGGTCTCCGGAAATTTAGACGACCTGGGGCTCTTTAAGGTGCACTGACAATGCACAGCACACGAGCCTCTGGCATTTTCGCCTCCATCGAAAATGCGACCGCCGCGGCCAGGATCGAACCCGCGTTTTCTTGGGTGGCATCCGAGTACCTTAACCACTACACCACCGCGGCGGACAACGGCGACGGCGAAAACAGCATGCGCAGTCGATGATTGTGGTTCGGTTAGGAAAGGACGCTAATTTATGCAGCCCATGTAGGGAGCACGGCTAAGCGTCCGTGGGGGTGGGGGAAAGGGAGTGAAAGAGATAGAGAGGAGAGAAAGGCCGTAGTGGAGGGCTCCGGAAATTTAGACCACCTGGGGTTCTTTAACGTGCACTGACAACGCACAGTACACGGGCCTCTGGCATTTTCGCCTCCATCGAAAATGCGACCGCCGCGGCCAGGATCGAACCCGCGTTTTCTTGGGTGGCATCCGAGTACCTTAACCACTACACCACCGCGGCGGACAACGGCGACGGCGAAAACAGCATGCGCAGTCGATGATTGTGGTTCGGTTAGGAAAGGACGCTAATTTCTGCAGCCCATGTAGGGAGCACGGCTAAGCGTCCGTGGGGGTGGGGGAAAGGGAGTGAAAGAGATAGAGAGGAGAGAAAGGCCGTAGTGGAGGGCTCCGGAAATTTAGACCACCTGGGGTTCTTTAACGTGCACTGACAACGCACAGTACACGGGCCTCTGGCATTTTCGCCTCCATCGAAATGCGCAGTCGAGCGTCGGCGGTAAGAATGGCCGCGCGCTCTCACCAGTCCGGCACTTATATTCGCGACAAGGAACGCTTTCGAGCGCGAGCGTCTCGTGACATGTTGAACCAGAACATGAGCCACAGTTCAAACGTGGCTCCAACGCTACAGCGACACGTCGGTGCAAACCATGCAGCCGAAAGAAACTGTCACTGGAACACCAACACTAGCACAGATAAATGCACGTGGCAATATGTTCGCTGTCCTAGAACGGCGGAACCCTATAGGCTCTGCTGTAGTCGCATGGCCTCCGAGATGGCGGGCGCGCTCGCCGTCTCGGAGGCCATGGTAGTCGAGACATGTTTTTCATAATGTGTCACAGATGGCAGCACATTATCTAATGTTTGCTGTTTGCTTGATATGCTCAATAAAGTTTATTCCTCCTACAAATCGCCGAATGAGCCTACAAATCGCCGAATGGGCTCATTTTCGTCGCGACACCTGCCGAACAAAATGCGTTAAGGAGAGTCCTTCCACTACCTGACATTTATGTGGTGTTTTTTTCCGAGGCAGTTCCAAGTAACATCGTGGCTTTTTGATAGGACACCTGCTTGCCAGCAAACGGCCTGGGTTCGATCCTCGGTGGGACCGAAGATTTGTATTGTTTATTTTATTTGCATCTTTCTCGATTTTTCGCTCACGCCGATTTTTCGCTCACGCACCGACACCGACGGCGGTATTTCTGCGAAACGAGCTCTCTAACGCTATCGCGTTAAAAAAAAATTACAGCATATCCACGGTGTGAATGATGATGAGTGGGCGAAGCTCGGGATGTGCATCGTAGATCGTGCCGAGTTCCGGATTAATTTAGTTAACGCGCATGCTACGAATCCTCACGGTTCAACTATGCACAATGCACAAGTGAAATCTCCCACGCAAGTCAAGTCAAGATCGAGTGTATATATATATATATATATATATATATATATATATATATATATATATATATATATATATATATATATATGGGTTTTGCCGGGTGAACGCTTCTCCAACGCGAGCAGTCGGTATTTCTCAATCAAGAAACTCGCTAGGAGACGCTGCCTGCGCCAACGTTGTCTCTCGCGTTTGCCGGGGCAGTGTCGAGTTTGCCGGGGAGCGCGTGGCTCCCGGCGATCGCGGCGAGGGCGAGCGCCAGGTGCCACGCGCTCGCCCTCAGCGCGTGCGTGCGCTCCAGCAGGCACGCGCCGGTGGCTACCTACTACTAACTACTACTACTACTACTACTACATACATCGGGGACGCACGAAATGGCTGCTAATGGGGAATGAGAGACAGAAGAATTCGGCTTTTAGTTAACGCGCACGCTGCGAATTTTTTATTGTTCAACAACGCACAGGAGAAATCTCCCACCGGCACCACCTTGGAGGTCAAAGGGTAAGACTGGTTACGCACTACGTGCTACGGCGACTACGACGAGGGACGAACGGGTGCCGCTTTAAGGAGCTTCGCCCCTAAAAGTTGACTGCGGGCGGGAAACGTGCTTTCCGTTTTTACCGTGCCTTCCCTTTTTACCGTGTTCGGCAGCTGATATATAGAGTCCATGAAAAATGACCCTTGTCGGACACCGTGCGAGAGAAAAGAAAGTATCTCTCTCTAGGTTTTGTTTTTTCCATATATATATATATATATATATATATATATATATATATATATATAACCGGCAAGCTTATGTAACGTGTTTCATCGTCCTCCTCTGTTGATTCTTCGTCGGCCATTGAGCCCAGGCTGGATGGACTGAATGCACAGGCCCTGTCAGACCTTCATAATAAGTCTATAGTAGTAGATAGCTAAGTGTGATAGGACGGAGAAGACATTTTCGCCTCAGTTAAGACCAGTAGCACATGCGCGGTTGTGCAAATGAGGTTTCCGGGCGAACATACCAAAGCACAAGGGTGCTGCGGTGCTAAGCGTGAAGATAACTTTTTCTTTCGCTGTGCCACACATCTAGCCTATGAAATATCTTTGCTTGTGTAGTGCTTCCTAGGAGGTTCCATTAAAGTTACGGAGTGGAATTCCCTGCAGCCGCCTACGGGGCGAAGTGATGCCATCGGCGGCCACGCTACTGGGGGGAAAAGTACGCAAGCGCGCCATAGACGGCAATGTATTAAGATAGGCGCTCGTCTTGTTTTGCAACCTCACGATAAAACATTGAGACAGAAACTAACTTTAGGCTTATGCGAATTACACACTGTGTTTCCTAGTTCAGAAAAAAATTTCTCGCGTCCGTACTCAGCTGCATGATTCGAGGAAAACAAAAGAACACAGCCGACTGAGAGGTTCTATGCAAATCGTACTTGCCGGTTGACTTCGTTTGTTAGTAGAAACTAGGTTTTTATGATGCGGTGATGCGATATAGCGCGAATATGCAGCACTGTGCGACTGCCAGCTGACGTAAAATGCATTTGTGCCCTTTACCTAAACATGTATCACACCCATTGAGTACAGCGCGTGCTTTCTACATGTTGCCTTAACCAACGGCATGCTTTTTCGTTCCCATTTGACGTCCGTTCCTTAAAATTGGGTCGTTGCTCTTAGCGTTTGTGAAGTCTTCTCAGATCCACGTCTGTCGAGACCCGTTGGGTGCGTTCGGAAAACTTCCTATTTAGTTCTGACTGTAAATGTACATAGGAGATTTCTTACACGGGACACGCGCGGAAAAGCATGCACTTAGCATCCCAAACAGAATTTCGTCCAATGCCGAAGACAGAGGCCGGCTTGTTCGATATCGATAGAGCAGAGGTGATCGAGTGGCTGTTTTAAGCTTTCCCTCCAACCCTCCGAACACCACATATTCTCGATCAGAAGGATACACAGCTTTTCTAAGTTTTTTCTTTATTTTGGAAACCAGTATGGTAGCATGGAGAAACACACCGTACGTTCTCGCTGCATTTCCTCATTCTTCAACACGTACACATAACAAATTCTGCGTTTATGCTCCGAAAAGATGCGCTTCCTGTAAAGTTCGTATACAAACACTGCAGGTACGATCCAATAGGTGCACCAGACCTTGCGTGTGTTTTAGGAGAACTCGAGCCCATAGCAAACCATGTACGCACGCATCTGAATACGAAGCCCTAACAAGTATTTAAAGCTTCCAGTTAACTTTGGTGCAGGCGCGGGGATGTAATATAAGAATGCGAACGTTTAAAATTGTCTTTTACTTAGCAAAATGCACTGAAAACGGGCAACCGCACGTGAAGAAAGTCAGAAAGACTTACACGAGAACTGTTCTTCCGGGCGTGTTCTAAACCTGATTTGTCCGGCAAAAAGCGCCGCACGAAGTCACCGTTGCCTTCTCAGATGTTTAGGTTCTTAAAAAAACACGACACAGTGTTTAAACACCACGAAACAGCGTCGCGCGATTACCCACTCCGCCGTCTGTGTGGTCGTCTGCTACTCTTTCCTTGAGCAAGATAGCGGCGACGGCTTCACTTTCGGCGGACACTTTCCACTCCAGAAAGGTTACATATAACCTTGTTCAGTGCCTCCTGCATTGGCCAAACAAGCCGATGCTTGAATGCTAGGTTGCAAGAGCACAGATTGGCGGTCAATAAGAGACAAGCATGCCCATTTGGCTATGCATTGTAAGAGGTGTGATTGTTGTTGGCGGTGGTGGTGGCGACGTTGAATCAGGCGGCTTTATCTTTGCATACAAAGCCGGCAATTGTTTCGCCCAAACCTCCTAAGGGCTGATCATGGATGTGGCACTGGGCATCGATCAATCCAGTGTCTCTAATAGTAGTCATTGCACCCTTTTCCTTGCCCTTGCTGGCTTTTCGAGGAAGAAAATGTCCTCAATATTCCAGTGCCGAAGGTGGCTTTGTTTAAGGTTGCATACCAATGCAGCTCTTTCGTCATAGAATTGCGGACATAACGACTTGAAATGTTCTATGTCTCCCGTACCCCACAGCAGGAACAGAAGGGGGAGGCGCATCATCCAATCTTGATCAACCACGCCTTAGTGTATGCGGAGACACTCCTAATTCGATTAAGCAAAGCCGCTTCTGCACGAGGAAATCCACGGACCACACATGTTTGATGTAGGTGTCCGTAGAGTTTCCTAATGTACTTCCGAATTACATCCTGAATTCTAATAAAGTTGTAGAGCTCCTAGCCTTGGCGCGGATGTCTGTGCACCTCGTGGAACAGCGTGAGCTTTCTCACTTCCTACAAACGCTACGTAAAATGGCATCCACTGAACTTTTATGCCGAGCCCCTTGCTCATTAATTCTCTTAGCAGTGCTGCGGACTGCCTCGTAAATTTCTCTCGAGCTAGCCCACGGCTTAGTTGTTGTAACGCCTACATTGAGTCAACACCATTACGTTTTGGGTAGGACAGCCACGTAGTTTTCGCTGGGCTGCGGTAATTGCGGTGCTTTCTGCTGTAGTGCACGAAACTACGCGATCCAGACGGCCAAACCACGACACGTCCACTGGTGGTGTACAATATGCCGCTAAGCACCCATCCCAGGCAGCATTTAGACCGACCTTAGCGGAATGTTGGAAAATATTGGATATAATATTGGAACCATATTGGATTTCGGGGCCCGCGCTACACCTGAAGCTAAATTAGTCCAATGTTGGCTACCAATCATCTAACGTTGGAAAAATTGGGAAGGAAGTGGCTTTAGACAGCATTTGCCACCGTTTGTATTTTCGATATTCGTAAGCTAGTGTAAACAATGCCAGCTCCAACTGTTTTTGCCAGTCTTTACTGATGGTTGTTCCAAAATTTTTGCCAGCATTCCTCGTTGGATCAGCCAGCATTTCTTGCCAGCCTTCATTATTGGCAGATCCAATATTCTCCCCTCCGTTATCATGCACGCACTAAAATTTCTTTTGCCGAGGCTTCTGCCTGTAGGCAAAAAGCAAAACGAACGAGTGAAGCGAGACGAATCTCCACGAGAGCGGGTCATTGCTTACCATCACTGAAAAAGAATGTCTAGCCGTCGTTTGGTCCGTCCAAAAATTCCGACCTTACCTTCACGGGCGTCATTTTAACATCGTGACGAACCATCACGCCTTATGCTGGCTTTCGACATTGAAGAACCTATCTGGGCGCCTTGGTCGGTGGATTCTACGTCTGCAAGAGTACGACTTCGCCATTACTTACAAATGTGGTAGAAAACACCAGGATGCAGACGCACTTTCTCGGTGTCCACTTCCTGCGACACAATGCAGTGGGCCTTCAACCGTCTTCTGCGCCACGCTGTCGCAAAATCCCTCCTCGGACACTACGTCGATAGCAGCTGTGGACCTGGTACCGCCGCACGACAACACATCGTTCCAGTCTCACCAGCTTGCAGACCCTTATCGTCAGCGCATCATAGCCCGTCTTCAAGGAACTTCGCGCCCACCTAACGCCCGCCTTCGTCGTCAGCTGGGACAGTTTAAGATCGCAAACCACGTCCTGTACCGCCATGTATACCACCCTGACGGCCGACGCTGGGTGCCTGTCCTGCCTCGCTCTCTTCGGCATCAAGTCCTTCAGGCTTCTCACGACCATATGTCTTCTGGTCATCTTGGTTTTCATAAAACCTATGACCGCATCAAGGCTCGATTCTATTGGCCAGGCTTGTCTACCAGTGTAGCGAGGTATGTCGCTTCTTGCGCCCGTTGTCAGCGTCGAAAGCTCCCTACAACACCACCTTGTCGACAGCTGCAACCGGTTCCGTGTCCGTCCGAACCGTTCGAAGTCGTCGGCATTGACCTCTGCGGTCCCCTTCCTCTGACTGCGAGCGGTAACCGATGGATCGTGACAGCCGTGGACCACTTGACACGCTACGCCGAGAGTGCTTGTGTGCGTTCAGCGTCCGCTTCTGAAGTCGCTGAATTCATACTTCAATCTTTAATACTCCGTCACGGTGCTCCTCGCGTCATCCTGAGCGACCGCGGAAGGGCATTCCTCTCACAACTAGTCGAGGAAGTTCTCAGAGCCTGCGGAACCATCCACAAGACAACCTCCAGCTACCACCCGTAGACCAACGGCCTAACCGAGCGATTTCAGCGCACACTCTCCGACATGATCGCCATGTACAGAGGGGTCCACTGTTAAAGGGAACAGTGGAGCGCGTGCCGTCTGCTCGACGCCGCCGCCGGCCGGCTGCGACAACTAGTTTCGCGCAGGAGCAGTGAGGGTTGTGGGCGGCGCTCGTTTGTCGTCTGCTACAGTTGCGGCCGCGCTTCGGATCGCTGCGAGGCCAGCCGTCCCCGCGCTTTGAAATTTGTCCGCGGGCTGCATGGCCACGCTCAGATAAAAAGCTGTTGCAAAGCTGAAAGGGAATTAGATTATGCAAAATACTACCTCACTGGTATTTGCGTTGGTTAAAGAAGCATGACTTCTTTACTGACGTCTCTAGGATAGCTATATATTAAAGGATATTTTTCCTTGTGGAGTGCGTATTTCATGTGCACTAATGAAGATTCGAGCTGCCGCATTGCGTAAGCTCAACGAAGAATAGAAAAGCGCCTTGAACTAGCATCTTTTATGGTACATTTTTGTAACATTTTTTATGGTATTCCGAGCAACATACGCAAGTTTCTAATCATCTATAGTTGAAAAAAAATTCCTTCAATGAGCTACATTATAGTACAGGAATATATTACAGAGTGCAGTCAGGGCGCCTAATGCGCGTCTTCTGCTCCCAACAGGTTGTGAAAGTGGACTCGTCCGTAAAGATGACCTTCTTCCAGTCCTGCTCAATCCAGCCTGCGTGGCGCTGGGCAAACTGAAGTCGCTTGTCCTTGTTGGCGGTCCGTAGGAGGACCTTCTGTTCCGCTGTTCGGCTTTTCAGGCCTGCCTGATACAGGCGACGCTTCACAGTGCTCTTCGAAGCCTTCAGTCCAAAGTTTACCTTAATCTCTTGAGCAGAACACCTAGGGTTGTCCGCCACAGCGGCTACGATGGCAAGGCGTTCCTCATGGCTCGTGGCTCCACGCCGTGGTTTCCGAGGAGCGTCCTTTATCCGTCGGTCGAACTTGTACGCTTGAACAATTTCACTGTTTTAAGTGGCCTGTGCGTTAATTTTGCAATAGCGTGTTGACTGTAATTTCGCAGCCACAGTTCAACAATACGCTGCCTCTCATCGTGTGACACTCGAGCCATTGTGGAATAGCAGCAATCGACGCCCAGCAGAAAGCTTTCTCGAAGCGGGCAATTCTTTATCTGATGAGAAGGCGAACGAAAGACGGCGATGCGGCTGATGTGTCAGGTCACATTTATCTGATTATAGATCATCCCCGTCATTTTCCTTTTAGCTCGAAGGAAAGCGAGTATTGTCAAGATTTTGCGACTTCGGACGCGCTTCGCGGCGATCCGAAGCGCGGCCGCAACTGTAGCAGACGACAAACGAGCGCCGCCCACAGCGCTCACTGCTCCTGCGCGAAACTAGTTGTCGCAGCCGGCCGGCCGGCGGCGTCGAGCAGACGACACGCGCTCCACTGTTCCCTTTAACAGTGGACCCCTCTGTACATTCAGCCAGACCGCAAGAATTGGGACACAATTTTGCCGTTTGTAACTTTTGCGTACAATACGGCTGTACAACGCACAACCGGGTACTCGCCGTTCTACCTCGTCTATGACCGCTCGCCCTCTTACTTACTTGATGTTTCCTTCTTCGCGGCACCTATCAAAGAACCTTCATCGACTTGTGAAGATTATGTGTCCCGTGTCGTGCGTTCTCGCCAGCTCGCCCGCATGAACACTGACGCTAGGCAACGTGACCGTAAGGATCACTATGACGCACATCGCCGCGTCGTGTTCTTCTAACGCGTGGCACGTGTTGTCGTTCCAACTGACCGCCGCTGCCGTGCTACCGAAGTGGTCCACGTTTCCCGTATGAAGCCTTTCACCCGGCGCTCTCCGTCCCCTTGAGCTGCGGCCAGGATGGCTGCTCTCGCGCGCGGGGAATCAATGTGGGCAATCATTAGGCACTCCTACTTCATGTGTACATACTCATCATCACCTCGGTCTCTTCATCTTTATCTGTGGTGGGTTGTCATCTAGAGTAAGATCTGTGCCTTGTGGTCAGCCATTCTCCGTAGCCTCAAGGGTTAATAAAACGGCGTTATTGCCACTGCTTCACAATATCCAGTAACTTAAGGGTGCATGTATGGCTTTATTTAGTATTTAGTATGCATGTACGTATTGCCAGATTTAAAAAAAATGAACTTTGCTATGTTCACGTTTCGTCGTAATGGCAATGGCATAAAACAGACATAAATGGTCAATGCACTCGCATGTTAGCGCCGAAACGTATCTTTCGAACACATACACACATACCAATAAACAAAATTGTCTCCTTTGTGACACGTTTGATTATTTGTAAGAAGGAATTGAAAAAGGAAGTTCTGATAAAATCAACAAACAAATATTCACTATAAGTTTGAAATCCACTGTATACGACAAGCCACGACAAAACTAAATGCATGAGCACCATAAGCAGAAAGAAGAAGCAAACGAAAACATACGCCTAAAACTATCCGACACGTTATGGTTTACTTCCTTATTAAATAGTGGAGTAGCTGAAGCTTGAAAGCTTCCTTAAATGATTGTACGAAACAGCTGAATTGCAGAAATTAAACACGTGCTCAAGTACACCAATATGAGTGAGTGTTAGGATATCGTGGTATGTTTCTGCATGCAGAATACGGAACTGAGGGTATGTGCGGATAAACGTACGACTTCTAAAGAGGGGAACACCAGGTACATGAAATGACCGTTAAAGAGCAAAAGAAAAACAAGCGTTTCACGCAAGACAAAAAAGAAACACTAGGAAGTCACACAAACCAAAACAACCTTGCTATGGACAATTACTTAATCTGCCGCAACGTACAGAGCAAAGCCCCCTACGTGTGTATTTACCAATGGACAAATGTAAAGGAAGTACGCAGTCATACATGCTGTAATAAAACCGACACACACGAAAATGAGGGAAGGGCACAACAGAACGCACAATGAGTAAAATAAACGAATGCCTAAATGTAATGCAATGCTTTCAGGAAAACCTTTAGAACTGTCCGAACACACTGAGGCTCATCTGTTCAATTCACCTAAAAGTTCCGGTCCAAAGTAGCGCAAGTCTGCCACTTCCTCACTATGCAGAAGTTTGCACTCGCAAGTTCCGTGTCCGTAGTCCACTTAGGGGTTCTGACTTCGTAAAATTTCAAGTTTCAGCAGATATCCGATGGCCGTGCGACACAACCTATACGTCCGAAAAACCTCTGCTGAATGAAAACCGCTTCGTCTGCCTCCCCCAGCTCGCTACGAAGAAACATGTCAAACTGGTATGCGAAGCAAACCGGATTAGTGGAGCCCGCGAAGCTCCCCCCGTGCCGTGGTACGCTTCGACATTCGGCGGGTTCGTGTGCCTGCTGTTTGAGGTAGAAGGTTAACAAAGGCTTTTCTTTTCCTTCCAACGTTTCGCATATACCGTATTTACTCATGCATAACTTATGCTGTGCTTACTCGCGTATACCACGTAACTCGTGTTTTTATTCAACCATGAATCTAGGCGCTCAAGAACGTGCGTAACTTACACAGGAATTTCGCAAACACTTCCGAAATATCGTGTAAAGAATACTGACGCGGGCTGAGCTGAGATGTATCAAATGGCATGTATAAAAAAACGAGGTAGCTTTTACTCAACACAACGTGTACTTTAACAGTCAAATTCATTCGTGTACTACATCCAAGCATCAGCAGAAAGCTGAATGTGCTACTCGGAATCGTCGTCACTGGTGCTGTCAGCGGCGTCTCTAAGCTTCCAGTATCAAGCTTGACTCATATTCGCGTGTCGACATTTTCGTAGCGGCACGGCTTTCAGTTAATCGGCAAACGATACGTTGAAATTATTTTGTAGTTATCGCCAAGATGCCGCTACTAAAAAACCAAAATACGACCGGCTATTGCGAAGCCTTGATTACCGAACACAATACTGAAAAAAGGCAGCGCTAGCCTGTTCCACATGGCCTTGGGTGTCAGGGGGAGAGCATGCAGTTAATTTTTCCGCTAGGCCTACATAAAGTTGGGGGTGCAGAAATTACGCCCGTGCGCTAATTATGCGAGTCCACACGATATATACACATATAATGACGTTGTTTTCAATTAAAAAGAAATGACTTCTTCCAATATGTCGGTTGTACTTCGCAATGTGAACAACCTAGGCGCGACAATACGCGACGTCGGTACAATATTGTCTCGCAAGCAGAGCTAGAATGACTGGACAGTATACACAGCCTACATCCACTATTTTACAAATATTGCTATGAGAAATGACAACAGATAAAGTGGCTTGCTATGCCATGCACATGGGCTCAGAAGCCACTAACACGCTGCTGTGCATTTTGGACCATGTGATGGCGTTGTAGATGTAGTTTGCTGAACTTCGAACGTGCAAGTTCTAGCCTACTTCACACGTACTTAGCTAGAACTTGCACAAATAAACAATTGCGTAAAATATCGAAATAATTTTTCCTGCTGCACTGAATACAAACACAATGACTTTTCTGTACTCATTCCCAGCACTGACTCGCGCTAGCAGTCCCTTCATATTGGTAAAACTGGAAAAACCTTCGTTCCGGATATATTATGTGTACTTACCAATGTTACCAACATTGATTCTTCAACTTTTCTTCATCACTATTGTATTTTTTAATTCTTTTTCTCTCTATCTGCCAGAAATTTCCCTCCCCTTCCCCAGTGCAGGGTAGCCTACCGGGCTCAGCCCAGGTTAACCTCCCTGCCTTTCTTCTTCCTTTCTCGTCCTCCTCAACTTTTCTGTGCTGACAATATTGTCCGACACGGAACAATGTAAGTCCAACATTAAAGATCCGGTGAGATTAATTGGACAATACATATGGCCTCCCACCATGATATAACCAATATTCATAGGACTATGTGGAAGCTCACCCATCAATACCAACCTTGTGGACCGACCCCAGCACTAATGTAACACGTGCGGCCGACGACCGTACTTTTGTCAGCATAGTAATGACCTGAGCTCATGTGGGCTAGAGAAGAAGTGCGCGTGCGAAGGCCGAGCGTTGGGCAGTGCATAGAAGGGCGCGCGCACACTTAAAGACCAGAACTCATGGCTATGATGGTTTTGTGATGCACGCAATCATTATGACAGTCTGAACTGCTAGGCATATAATAAAAGGGAGGGAGCATGCTCTACCTCTACGCCACCGCAGTCTGCAGTGGTGGCGTAGAGGTAGAGCATCCGCATTGCATGCAAAAGGACCGTGGTTCAAATCTCGGTTCCGGACAGTTCTCCCCAGGATTAAAAAAAAACCGCGTGTTAATTGAATTGCAGAAGGAGGCTTGGGGCTTGGAGTGCACCGGATGCCGGCGACCATAGCCGGTAAGGCACTCCCTCACTAGAGCAGGATTGGCCACCCTGGTGTGGTAACGTCCATGACCTCCAATGAATATGCAAATTAACCCTCAAGTATCAGTCGCCAGCGGGCTGCGAAGCAACTGACCCCGGCGGTGGTCACACCTGTGACGCAGCAGAGGGTTCTAAGAACGTCTGGATCCGGATAGGAGGCCAATGGAATATGGCCCAGGCACCATTTAACGCTAGAACTTTATCTAGCGAGGGGAGTGTAGAGGTACCATTTGAAGAATCAGGGGTCATTAAATTAGACGTTATAGGTCTCAGTGAGGTTAGGAGGACGGGGGAAGCCTTTGCAGTGCGCGAAAGACGGGCACGTCCTAAGTTACCATGGTCTAGAAAACATAAGAGAACTAGGAGAGGGATTTCTCGTCAACAAGCACATTGCTGGCGACATAGACCAATGCTATAGCATTAAGGACAGGGTAGCAGGTCTTCTAATTAAGCTTAATAAGAGGTACAAATTGAAGTTCGTGCAGGGCTATGCGCCTACAACCAGCCATGACAACCAGCTAGTTGAATGTGTCTATGGAGATGTGGAATCGGCAATGGCCAAAGTAAAGACGCAGTACACTATTGTGATGAGAAAATTCAATGCTAAGGTAGGCAAGGAGAAACCAGGATGGAGGCAAGACAGTCGGTAACTATGACGTGGGTCGTAGGAATGAGGGAGGGCACTTGTTAGTAGAGTTCGCAGAGCGGAATAATCTGCGCATCATGAATGCGTTCTGCCATCAGCGAGAGAATTGGAAGTGGACGCGGAGAAGCCGCAATTGCGAGCACAAAAATGAAATAGACGTCATACTATTCGACGTCCCTGGCATCGTGCAGGATGTGGAAGTGCTGGGCAGAGTTAGGTGCAGTAGTCACAGTATGGTGCGATCTCGAATTGGGCTAGACTTCAGGAAGGACCGCATAAGCTAGTATGAAAGAGACCGGTCAATGAGCTAACAGTAAGACGGAAAGTCCGAGAATTCATGATAGTGCTGCAAAACAGATATTTAGCTCTAACAGAGAAAGCAACCATTTGCGTTCAGAAAGTCAGCAATAATCTCACACGCATTGTCACGGAGTGTGTAGTAGAAGGCACGATCGCAGACAGACTACTAGCAAACTTTCTCAGGAAACGAAAGACTTGATTAGGAAAAGCCAAGGAATGATAGTATCTAGCGGAGGTTTCGAAGTCAATCAATAAGCGTAAGACATCCGACATACGAAAGCATAATACGGAGCGGATTAAGCATCCTCTAAAGAACGGAAGCAGCCTGAAAGCGGTGAAGAGACGTCTAGGCATAGGAAAAATCAGACGTGTGCATTACGAGACAGGCAAGGCAATGTGATCACGAATAGGGATGAGATAGAATAGCGGAGGAGTTTCACAGAGATCTCTCCAGTAGCCGCCATGACCAGGATAACCAGGATAATTGTGGAAGGGGAAGCAGTTTAGAAGAGGCCCACATCCCACCACTACTGACAGAGGAAATAATGAAAGCTTTGAAAGAGATGCAAGCGAGAAAGGCACCCGGTGAGGATCGGATAACAGCAGGTCTCTTAAAGGATGGTGGGCAGATTACACTGGAAAAACTGGCAAGCCTGTATACGCAATGCTTGATGACTACGAGCATACTAGAATCTTGGAAGAGTGTGAACATCACCCTAATCCATAAGAAAGGCAACACAAAGGACTTTAAAAATTACAGGCCGATTAGCTTACTGTCAGTCGTCTTTAGTTTGTCGTTTATTTGTCGACAGTATTGCTGTGGACAAAATAAAAGGAACGAGCACTTGCGGGTACAAACGGCGATACCCAATGACATGCTACATTGTCGGTCTGCATGTCCACAGAAAGAGACGTCATACGTACCACCTAGTGGCCTAGCCTATCATTGTTTCCTTCACCGTGCACTTAAAGGAACTGTCTGCCGTCCTTCATCGCTCTCCAGTTTCTTGAATCAATAAAAAGCGCAGCTCTTGAGGTGTCCTAGCGTGCAGTGGTTTCTCCAGAAAGCGAGTAGAAATTGTTAAAGGGGCCATCAAAAAATATGGAGATGCGCGGTTCTAAATTTAACTTCTTCAATATGGTTCGACAAGCCGGTTCAGAAATATTACGGCGAAATATTCATTGCATGTTTAATAACATCACTTTGAAACCCCAGCGTTCTTGCGCTACCGAAATGACTATGCGGCAACTATTCGGTGAAGCTTTCGTAAGATATATTTAAGTGCAAAGGTATAGTGAACTTGCGTTTCCTCTAACAGAGTCGATTTACTTGAAAGCTAGAAAGAAAGAAAATATCTACAAGCCGTGCGGTGCCGCCGTTGGGAGCTAGGCTGCAGCTCGGTTTGTTTTCCCGTGGCCTCTGAGGGTGCGCCAATCTCGGAGGCCACGTGGCGACTAAGGTGACGTCAACTGCAGAGTTGTGGGGAACGCCCGCAGTGAGACCGAATCCGAGTTTTTTTGTCGCTCTAAACCAACCAACACGATGCAAAGGAACAATTCATTTTGTTGATTGGAGGATCAGGATCCCGAATACGCACTTAGTACAAGATCTTCAGGGATTGTTTCGCGACGCCTTTAAAAGAGAGTTTTTAAATGCGGAGCATTTCTTCGCGAACTTAAATCTATCTATCTATCTATCTATCTATCTATCTATCTATCTATCTATCTATCTATCTATCTATCTATCTATCCATCTATCTATCTATCTATCTATCTACCTGACCGCCTAAGCCTCTTTGCTTTCTTGGTCGTCTCGTTCACTGGGGGTGCACCAAAATTCGGACAATAGAGTGCGATGTGTGACGAACAAGATGAATGGTCTTTTCGTACCTAACATGACATAAAGGACGTGTACTTACGTCGAGTATTCGCCAGCAGTCGTGGTGATGGTGCTTGTGTAATGCCCATTCCTCGACCACTGTATGCTAAGCGCTATTCTGTCAGTGTAATCAACAATACTCGTGTTCTGCTATCACCCCAGGTGCTTTTCTCCAACTTTCCTTGATTCCGCAGAAGTATTTCAACGAACGACGCTTTAGATACGAACATCAGCTCATCATAACGTGACTTCTCTTCGAGAACGCAAACGTCTGTGCACTAACGGGAATGTCAACGTAACGTGGTACCGTGAGCCACCATTCAGTTGTCATGGTGCCTTCGACGTTCCTGGTTAGCCCACGTTAAACACACACCCGCTCATGCCCTTTGCACAGACGTTCGTCGTGCTTGTAACTCTTTGCTGCATGTCAAGGAAGTTTTGCTGGCATTTGGGCTGACTGCTCAGCATCGCACCCATTCCGACAAACTGCGTATATGAAAATACGCATCGCACCAATTCCCACGATGCGTGAGAAATGGCACGATGCGTATTTTTATATACGCAGTGGCTCCTTTTCTACGCGCCAATGTGTCGACAACAGTAGTTACTGGGTACGTCTCCCGCGCAACCCTTTCGGGTGCGAACAGCCTCTTTGAAACGAAACAGGGTTCAAGGAGGATATTCGAAATGTGACGAGGAGGAGATGCGAGGGTTAGTCGACGCGCTGTGGTGCACCAACTACCCGGTTGCACCATAGTGCGCCCAGGATACCCCCCGTGCTCACAGGATGCCCGGGTGCACTCTGGTGCACCCGGTTATCCTGAAAACAAGGCGGCGCCTCACGCGTGCAAGCGCAGCACTGCGCGACAGTATAGACAGACGAATTCGAAGGCAGTGACACCCCGAAAGCTACGAAAGGAAGATGGCATTGCTGTTACACGCTATAAACAGGTGTCTTATAGGGTGAATTAAGCTTGTAAGGCACCAGTAATTGTTTTTCAGTAAAACATGTATAGCGGCGTGCACGTGTCCTGTTACACTTGGAAATTGACAAATACACTGTTGGGTGACGCTAGCGCGTTTTTTTTTGCCCTACTTTCAGAAGAAAATTAAAATCATAATTCCTTTTCTTTGGGACAAATGCGTGCTTGTTCCCGTTAATCTGACGCACGATCTTTCCATTTTTTTCGCAGTCTAAAAAAGTTTTCCGAGCGCGAGGCAGTCCATTTAATCATGACCTGCTGCTCTGCGTGCCATGTACGGAGAAAAATAAAACGTAATATTGGAACCATTTCCCATTAGATATCTGTCGCCGCTGGCTGTCAACACTTTCACCTGTTCATGTTTTATGATACTAGCAAGTGTCAATAACGAAATGGAAGGGGTCAAGGGCTCGTTCTTTATTTGTTAGAAACAACTTAATGAGCAAACAGACAATGAAGCCTAGGAAAGCATAGGGGAAGTTACTTGTGGTATTGTAATTGTGGAGAAAGTAGAAAAGAATTAAAGTGGACGAAAAGACAAACCTGCCTTCTGTGGGAACCGAACCCACGACCTTCGGATGACGCCTCCGATGCTCCACCAACTGAGCTACGAAGTCGGTCGTCCCCGCGTCCAATTTATTATGTATTTATGTACGTATTATCCTGGGAGTGTTACGCAGCGCCAATCGTGGCCGAGGCGGCGTGTGTGGAACCCACTTTCTTGCCAGGAGCGTCACGTAGAACGTGAACTTAGATGAGATGGCTGCTGCCCTTGTTAGAAACAACTTAATGAGCAAACAGACAATGAAGCCTAGGAAAGCATAGGGGAAGTTACTTGTGGTATTGTAATTGTGGAGAAAGTAGAAAAGAATTAAAGTGGACGAAAAGACAAACCTGCCTTCTGTGGGAACCGAACCCACGACCTTCGGATGACGCTCCGATGCTCCACCAACTGAGCTACGAAGTCGGTCGTCCCCGCGTCCAATTTATTATGTATTTATGTACGTATTATCCTGGGAGTGTTACGCAGCGCCAATCGTGGCCGAGGCGGCGTGTGTGGAACCCACTTTCTTGCCAGGAGCGTCACGTAGAACGTGAACTTAGATGAGATGGCTGCTGCCCAATAAGCCCTCGCATGCTACCTAAGGCACTAAGGCTGCCGCAACGAGGCCCAAGCTATGAAATAACGAAATGGGAGGGGTCAAGGGCTCGTTTTTATTTGTTAGAATGAACTTAATGAGCAAACAGACAATGAAGCCTAGGAAAGCATAGGGGAAGTTACTTGTGGTACTGTAATTGTGGAGAAAGTAGAAAAGAATTAAAATGGACGAAAAGACAAACCTGCCTTCTGTGGGAACCGAACCCACGACCTTCGGATGACGCCTCCGATGCTCCACCAACTGAGCTACGAAGTCGGTCGTCCCCGCGTCCAATTTATTATGTATTTATGTACGTATTATCCTGGGAGTGTTACGCAGCGCCAATCGTGGCCGAGGCGGCGTGTGTGGAACCCACTTTCTTGCCAGGAGCGTCACGTAGAACGTGAACTTAGATGAGATGGCTGCTGCCCAATAAGCCCTCGCATGCTACCTAAGGCACTAAGGCTGCCGCAACGAGGCCCAAGCTATGAAATAACGAAATGGGAGGGGTCAGGCAAAGTCCGTCTTGTGTGAGGATGTGTCCCATGTAGCGAACTTGCGGCTGCAAAAAATGGCACTTTTTTATTCAGCTTTAGGTTGTGCTCCCTGCAGCGTGCGAATAAAGCTGCTAGATTACGGTCATGCTCTTCTCGACAGTTGCCCCATACGAGAAAATCATCCATTACGACGGCGACACCGCTCAGGCCTTCTACTACTTGGTTCATTGCCCGCTGAAAAACTTCTGGGGCCGAGGCAATTCCGAAGGGCATGCGCAGAAATTTGTATCGGCCGTACGGAGTGCTCATAGCACACAACAATGCGCTTTCTTCGTCTAGCCCAATTTGCCAAAATCCCGAAGATGCATCTAGAGTTTAAAAGTACTTTGCCCCATGCAGGCGCGGAACTACATCACCTAATGTCGGCATATGATAGTGCTCCCTCAGTATGGCCTTATTCAAGTCCGAAGGATCTAAACAAATGTGCACTTTGTCGTTTCTAACCACTACGACCATGTGGCTTGCCCAGGCCGTAGGTTCAGTTACCTTTGCAATGAGGAGGTCATGCTCTCTTTATCGAGCTCCTGTTGCACACGTTCTTGAAGAGCAACCGCGACCCTTCGAGCTGGCTTGACACTGCCTCGTGCTCCTGGCTTGAGCTCGATGTGTTACGTAACACCCTTCAGTTCCCCGAGGCCTTGGAATACATCCTCGAAGCCAGCGCTTGGGTCCTGGCTTGACAGGGTGTCGACCGAGCGTACACGGGATATCAGTCCTAAGCGTTCTGCAACACTGCCATTCACTGTTACCGGCACGGACTGAGGTACGATGAAAAATTCCACTAGACACGTCTGAGCCTTGTGCGAAGTTGGTAAAGTGATTTTCAGCAAGGCTGTTTGCTTGTGGCCGAAAAAAGCGCGCAGTGTAGTCGAGCATGGCTGGGCCGGCTGTGTAGTTAGTTTCCGGAGCGTCGCCTCAGGCATGATGCAGCAGTTAGCTCCCATGTCAATCTTGCAATCCACCGCCGAGCCTGCGATAAAAATTTCGGCCGACCAACGGTCCTCATTGGAGATAGCATACACTTCTAGTGCTTGTACAAAGTATTCTTCAGTTCCTACAACCTGCTTCACTTCGCGTGCGGTTGATGTTGATGTTTGTTTTGGCTGACGGCACACACGAGCGAAATGATTGCTTATGCCGCAGTTGTTACAACGTTTGCCCTGAGCCGCACATTTTCCATTTTGGTGTCTTTCAAGACCGCAGCGCGGGCAAGGCGTTGTAGTCTGTTTCATGGCAGCGATTGTCGGGTAGTCGGTTCTGGCTCTGATTTCTCGTAGTTGATCTTTTGTTTGTTCCCTTGCGCGGCACATTTCTATTGCTTTTGAAAACGAGGGGTTTTCCGAGAGAAGCTTTTGCTGGAAATCTTTATCGTGGGTGCCGAGGATTATTCTGCTCAGAATGGTCCGGTCCTCAAGCTCACCGAATTCGCATCTTCTCGCGAGAGTTCGCAGTTCCGTGAGCCAGTCATTGAATGACTCTCCCTCTTGTTGATCCCTGGAGCGAAACTTTGCTATAATATTTCCGAGCTCCTTCTCATCTTCGCTTTCGAACTAGAAAGTATAGTACGTTCTTCTCGCGTCTTCGCCTATTGTCATCAAAAAGGTTGCGGCTTGAACTTCCTTAGGCTGCTGGCTCAGTCCCGTCGCCGTAGCAAAAAGGTCCAACTCACGTTTCCATACGGCTCAGTTGTAAAACGTGTCCCCAGCCGTGTCAAGTGGCCTCGGTGACTGCAGTGGTGCTGACGCCATTCCTACAATGATTGTTTGCGGCAGGTCCCTTCGTTCATTCATTGCCGACTTGCGGTGGTATCCAACGGACCACCGCCCCCACTTCTGACACCATCTGAACAGCCGAGCAGCAGGAAATGAAAGTATGGTTTATTCAGTGATGCCGGTGTATTTGTACATAGGCAGAGCAGGCTGGCGTATGTGTGGTCACAACATTCTTGATGACGTTGAACCTGGTCACAGTTACGACAAATACAACGATACATAAGATACATTTAAGAAGAAAAAACACTCGAGTAACAGTGAATTACACAAATCATGAACAGTGACAGCCATAAATTTAAGCACCCAAACGCTTGGGGACAACGAACCACTCCTATTGGCAGTGGTATTGTGGGCGTTGTTACAGGGAAGAAAAAAAGGGTTGCGCACAAATCGTCATCTTTTCTCATATACGTGTGGCTGACCTGTTATTTTGCAGTTTATGACAAGTTTCTCCCGAATTTTCATGACAAAAAGGAACTTTTTCACTGATCCTCAAGGGCGAAATATCACGGATTGCGTGTCAGCTATAACAACACGTGTGGATAATAACACACACGAGGTGGAACAGAACATTACGTATCATAACACATCGTCTGATACATGGTAAGTTACCCTGAAGTGCGTAGTACTCATTTTTATATCAGCTGTATGGTAAATAACATCCTAATTTGCTTACTTCTTAATTTAGACTGTGATTAGAACGTGTTTCTATCACATGATCAGGTTTATTAATGAGGAACATGTGCAGATGGCTTTGATATATATATAAGAGTTTGCACGCCACAAAAACCGTCGAACTACCGCAGCTCATCACTTATCTTTAATCGCAACGTAACTGGCAACAGTGCCAAATTACTGGTGTCGTGACGTATAAGTTCGTGCCACTCGTGCCACTCTTCACCGTTTGTGCGACTCTTCATCATTATGAACTGACGGTAGTCGATCCTTTAGCATGCACTCAAGCCTTTGTTTCCTTTCGTTCATGCGTTATTTCTTTACATCTCGCGCTATAGAAATCTGGCGGCGGCTGCAATGATCTCTTCGTCTTCAAGCTCTTGCTCGACAGTGACACGTAACTGTGCTTCACGAAGCCACGTCGTGCGATGATATCCCGTGGCCCCCAGCCACCTCCGGAACAGGGCCCAGGCAGCACGCAACGTAGGGCGGATATTGGTTTTATGGCGGCAAAGTGCGGCCCATCCACGGGCTAATGTTGCCGGCAGTGAGCCAGTATCGGCTAAGCTGCCGTCAATGACTGGCAACGTCGGGCCATTGTAGCCGCTACCCCGCCGATATCAGCAGCCCGCCGACTGACATCGGCAAGATAGGGCCGCATATGCCGCGCTACTGCCGACATCGGCTGATCCATTGGATTTCAACGGTAAATATGGAGCCGATTTTGCCGTTCTGTAGACAATATGGGCAAGCCGTTGCCTTTTACTGGCAACATTGTGCCGAGTATGCCGCCTTAGAGCCGACATCGGCTGAGTCGATAACTTATGCCAACCGTGGATGTTTACTGTGTAGTATAAACAGGGCCCATGTAGGAGAGCCAGCAAAGGACGAAGACGAGGACAGTTGTTGCTGCTCGTGCTTACTCCGCTTGAACGGCTGGTAGATTCGGCTCTGCTGTCTTCAATAAACGCCTCACTAGCTCAACGCTAAACGCGTACTTTCAATTGGTGGAGAGTGCTGGCTCTCTTTTCCATCCTGGAACTCCGTACCCGGACTCTACCTTCACCTTCAGCCATCACCGATGACGTTGTGCAGCAGATTGCTACCCCGCCTCCAGCTTTCCGCTGTTCCGGTGTTCCAAGAGAGCGCGACCCCGTCCTCTTCAACGGCACTGACGAGCAAGACGTCGAGGACTGGCTCGCTTCGTATGAACGAGTAAGCGTCAACAATAAGTGGGACGATACAGACAAACTTGGCCGCGTCCAGTTCTACCTGCGAGGAATAGCAGAGCTCTGGTTTAACAACCACGAGGCTGAGATTTCCAACTGGCCCGCTTTCAAAACCACCTTTGTTGACGTCTTCGGCTGCCCGACAGTTCGCAACCTCCGCGCAGAACAGCGCTTACGTGATCGCGCCCAACTGTCTGGTGAGTGCTTCACTTCCTACATTGAGGACGTCGTAAGCCTCTGCCGCCGCTTCAATCCTGTAATGTCCGAAGCAGAAAAAGTCAAGCATATAATGAAAGGCATCGAGGACGATGCGTTCCACATGCTAGTGGCCAAAAACCCTCGAAAAGTTGCCGACGTTATTCAGCACTCCCAGAGCTATGACGAGTTCCGGAAGCAGCGCATTGCAACTCGACGTCCCACTTCAGACTCGACCGGCACGTCTTCCTTTACCGTCGGTGCCATATCTGCGGATCCTGGTCTGTTAACGAAGCAAATACAGCAGTTTATACGCGAGGAAGTGGCATGACAGTTGTCTCTTGCGCCCTTTATTCCAGGCAATACTCATGGGCTCGCCTCTTCCTTGCGACACACCATCGAAGAGCAAGTATCTGAGGCGCTTCCTCCACCGCATCAGCCGCCCCCTGTATCAGCACCCTTGACCTACGCTGACGTCACGAGGAGGCAGCCATATGCGCTGTCCCACGTCACGGACGCCGCTCATCACCCAAACGCCATATACGCACCGCGCGCTCCGCCAGCACCGCACGTGCCCCCGTATCGCCGTCCCGCAGTCCCGCCTAGTAATCCTTGGCGCACACCGGACAATAAGCCAATATGCTACTACTGTCACCAACCCGGCCATGTGGAGTGTTTATGCTACTGGCGAGTCCCCCGTCCGCCTACCGTGGACGAAGCCTACAGCTACGTCCGTACCGAGCCACCGCCGCCGATTCCCTCCCATACCACTTCAGACACTTCTTCGTCTGCTCGCCGTGCCTTCAACGCACGTCGGTCGCCCTCCCCACGACGACGTTCCATTTCGCCGATGGTCCGTCGTTCACCACCCGCCCAAACGGAAAACTGACAGCCGCAGTTCCGGAGGCAAGAACTGCGCCGCCGTCGAAATCTACAAGCCCTCGATCTCTCCCTGCCAACGAAGTAATTGTATTTATTGAAGGTGTTGCCGTGCAAGCATTAGTTGATACTGGAGCCGCTGTGTCTGTGTTAAGTGAAGAAAAGTGCCGCAAGTTAAAGAAAATTACGATTCCGCTTTCCGACGTCTCCCTGCGAACTGCAACCGCGCATCGCATCAAACCTTCTATGGCGTGCACGGCTCCCCTAATCATTCAGGACGTTTTGTACGTGGTAGAATTCGTCGTGCTGTCACGTTGCTCGCACGACGTCATCCTAGGTTGGGACTTCCTCGCTACACATCAAGCCGTTGTTGATTGTGCGCGTGCACAGCTAGAATTATCAGCGACCCCTACTGTCGTTGGCTCTAGCGATTCCTCTCTTTCTCGTGTGGTCGTCGCGGCAGACACTGACGTCCCGCCTTTGTCTTGTGTTCTTGTGCCGATCTCTTGCGACTACGCTCCCTTCTCTAGCGCCATGTTTGTGCCATCTGAACCATTTACCTCACGCAAGAACTTCTTTCTTCCCTATGCAGTTCTCACGATTGAAAACTGTCGCGGAAACATTTATGTAACGAACCCGCTTTCGTCTCCAGCCACTCTATTCCGTGGTGAATGTATAGGCCGACTTGAGGACATCGATTCTGTTTGCGCCAGTAAAGTGCCCGACCACACGGCAAGTCTCGCGGTCGCCAGCATTAATCCCGCTACTCCGTCGGACTCATCCTCCCTGGACGTTTTTCTACCGTCAATTGATTCGGCGTTGTCTAGTGATCAGCGGACGGAACTCTTGAAACTCCTCGACCGCTATCGGAATTATTTCGACCACAATCAAACCACCTTGGGCTGAACATCTGAAATCGTTCACCACATTGACACCGGCACCCATGCGCCCCTGCGCCAGCGTCCATATCGGGTCTCCCACGCCACTGACATGCCGTCCGACATACACTGACATGCCGTCCGAGCAGCGCCAGGACCCTTGGATAGTCTCTATAATTGAGTACCTATCTCATCCGTTCCCACGTACCGCCACCCGTTCACTGCGGCGCACAGCTCGACATTTCACCATCCGTGATGGCCTATTGTATCGCCGCAACTACTTATCTGATGGACGCAAATGGTTGCTGGTAATCCCTCGTCATCTACGTGCCGATATCTGCGCCTCCTTTCACGCGGACCCACAATGTGCCCACGCCGGTGTAGTAAAAACATATGCACGCCTCCGGCTGCGCTACTACTGGCGTGGAATGTACCGCTTTGTCCGGCAGTACGTATGTACGTTCATGCTCCCTGTGCCAACGTCGCAAGTGCCCACCGAACATAATCACTGGACCACTTCAGCCACGGCCGTGCCCCTCCCGACCTTTTGATCGCATCGGAATTGACTTGTACGGTCCCCTTCCCTACACACCTGACGGAAACCGCTGGGTGATTGTCGCTATTGACCACCTGACGCGCTATGCTGAAACTGCCGCGCTGCCAGAGGCCACAGCACGTGAAGTCGGCTTATTCATCCTTCACAAACTTGTTCTTCGCCACGGCGCGCCTCGTGAGCTACTCAGCGATCGCGGACGTACGTTCCTCTCCGAAACAGTGGAAGCCCTCTTACGTGAATGCAACGTTGTCCACCGGACAACTAGCGCATACCATCCACAAACCAAAGGAGTGACTGAGCGCTTTAGCCGTACGCTGGGCGACATGCTCTCCATGTACGTGTCCGCTGACCATACCAATTGGGATCACCTATTACCATTTGTCACCTATGCCTACAACACCGCCACTCAGTCTACAACAGGCTCCTCTCCCTTCTTTCTTCTTTACGGCCGCGAACCTTCGTCATTTATGGACACTATTCTTCTGTATCGCCCGGACGCATCAGAATCCACGCCTTTATCTGAAGTCACCACGTATGCCGAGGAATGCCGACAGCTCGCCCGTTCCCTTACCGCCCAAGACCAAGTGCGACAGAAGGACCGTCATGACGAAAACCTGCCTTCTCGGTTATATTCTCCAGGAGCGTTGGTCTGGCTCCGCGTTCCCTCGTCCGCTCCTGGCCTTTCCACGAAGCTACTCCCCAAGTATCAAGGCCCTTACCGTGTCCTACGTCAAGCATCTCCGGTCAACTATATCATTGAGCCTGTCGAACCACCCACAGACCGCCGCCGTCGGGGCCGCGAAATTGTTCATGTCGATCGACTGAAGCCGCACTATGACCCGCCAGTCGTACCTGTTCCTTAGGTCGCCAGGATGGCTCCTTTTCATCGGGGGAGTAATTGTAGTATAAATAGGGCGCATGTAGGAGAGCCAGCAAAGGACGAAGACGAGGACAGTTGTTGCTGCTCGTGCTTGCTCCGCTTGAACGGCTGGTCGATTCGGCTCTGCTGTCTTCAATAAACGCCTCACTAGCTCAACGCTAAACGCGTACTTTCAACTGTTTTTCTGTTATAGTTATGTATACCGTGTTTATTTGTATACCGTGTTTATTTGACCGCTGTCAAGCTGCCCAGTGTATGAGGTGGCCAGGTTCCCCTCAAGCTGCTCAATGCAGCTTTTTTGCCTGGTCATCCTCGCAACCTTGTTGTTGTAAATAAACAATTCAATTCAATTCTCTGCCAAATGTGGCACCGATTTTGCCGTCCTTTAGACAATATGGGCAAGACGTCGCCTTTTACTGGCAACATTGTGCCGAGTATGCCGCCTTAGAGCCGACGGCGGCTGAGCCGATAACTTTCTACGGCAAATGTGGCGCCGACTTTGCTGTTCTTCAGCATCATCTGAAGAATGAGAAATTCGTCACGATATTTGCCTAGAAAGATTGTTTCACAGGAAACTTTGATCTATTCCTGCCGTCCTCCAGGCAGCGTCGTATAGGCCGCAGACTTTCATGGTTGATATCGGCCGGGCCTTTTTCCAAGCCTGCTGTATACAACAATTGACATCCGATGGAGGCGAGTATGACCGAAATTCACCTGAGAGATTCGACGTAAGACACAGATGTTGGGCTTCATATATTCACGTGCACGCGTTTCAGTGCCGGTATACATAGCGCACCAGTTTTGAGCAGCATATAATATTCTCTTCGTGCGTTTTGTTTTTCAAAAATACGGGGCTAAAATACACGCTTATATAGAAACTGTTGATATATACATCTATAGGCTGTTTTGCGGGAACTTTGCGAAATAGGCTGGTGCAAAAATTAACATTAGCTAGAAGGATTGACAAGCATGGTGGCAAATTATCTGACAGCGCATGTCAGAAAATTAGAATTCACAGAAATTGAATAAGTTCGTGCTTACATCGATCGCTATAACCACCACTGATATGCTAAGCAAAGATAAACAGTCGGAAGCGGCACTATACTACTGACATTTAGCAACCTATGAGAGGAAAAGGCATTCGGAGGTAACAGCGCAAGAGCGAGGAGACAAAGAAGATCTGGCGCAGACTTTCTGGTGTGCTGAAACGGACATAAACTCTCGCAACCGGCGTTATACTATATTGTAACACACAATATGTGAAAACTCTTTAATAAATTAAGTTAAAGTGGACGAACTTGTGTCCAGGAAGAAGAATGGCTTAAGCAAGCGCCTGCCTTGTCTCTCTCGAGAGCACCGTCTGCACGAGCTCCGCGCCTCGTCTTCTTTCTCCTTTGAGGGACAACTCTCGGAAAGCGCGCGACTGCTCTGCATGCACGTGCTTTGATAAACGCTGTCGCTCTCCTTTGCACGTACGCCGCAAATGAGCGGGAGGGCTTCGGAACCGACCGGGGCGCGTAGTTTGAAGCCGGCTTGTGTCATTACCCCCCTTCCAAGAATGCATCGTCCCGATGCTCAAAACATTCTCGCTTCCAGGCGACCGTAGTGCTCCTTGGTTATGCCAGTTATCAGCGATGGGGGGGGGGGGGTGGTTCCTCGACTGTTCATTGTCTGTCGTAGTAAGGCTTCAGCCTTATGACGTGCACAACTTCTGTGGGATGTCGCCGTCTTGATGAGACGTCTTGGCCCTCTGGAACCACTTCGTAGTTCAACGGGCCAGTTCGGCGAAGCACTCTGTATGGTCCAAAATAGCGGCGAAGAAGTTTCTCCGAGCGTCCACGCAGTCGAATGGGAGTCCACACCCATACTTTATCTCCCGGGGCGTAATGTACGTCTCTTCTTCGCAAATTATATCCATGCGCGTCGGCTCTTTGCTGTTGTTGAATACGATACCGCGCAAGCTGTCTCGCTTCTTCGGCTCGTGTGATGTACTCGGTCGTATCACAGTCATTCTCCGATATCTGGTCTACAGGGAGCATTGCGTCTAAAGTTGTGACAACTGCACGGCCGAAAACGAGCTCGAACGGTGTCTTTCTGGTCGTCTCTTGCACTGCAGTATTGTAAGCGAACGTGGCGTACGGTAATATGTTGTCCCACGTTCGGTGCTCGACGTCCACGTATATCGATAACATATCAGTCAGCGTCCTGTTGAGCCGCTCGGTTAATCCATTTGCTTGTGGGTGATACGCCGTGGTCTTTCTATGGCTGGTATGAGTAAGTGTGACAATGGTCTTGAGTAAGTCAGCCGTAAATTCGGTTCCTCGGTCTGTGATTAGCACTGCGGGAGCACCATGCCGCAGTACAATGCTGTTTACGAAGAATTCGGCGACTTCAGCGGCCGTTCCCCGAACAAGAGACGCTGTTTCGGCATACCGAGTTAGGTAGTCAGTTGCGACTATGATCCATCGTTTCCCTGACGATGACGCAGGAAACGGGCCAAGCAAGTCCATTCCCACTTGTGCAAATGGGGCTGCCGGTGGCTCGATAGGCTGAAGAAGACCTGCTGGTTTCAACGGTGGTGTCTTCCGTCTTTGGCACTCCCGGCAAGTTCTCACGTAGGGCTGCACAGAACTCAACAACTTGGGCCAGTAGTATTTGGTGCGAATGCGCGCTACTGTTCTGCTCACTCCAAGGTGTCCCGCTGATGGGTCGTCGTGGCACGCCTCCAAGATCTCCGGTCGCATCAGTGCAGGGACAACAAGCAGGAATGTCTCCGCAGTTTGCTCGAAGTTTCTTTTGTAAAGGACGTTGTTTCGCAGGACGAAGGATGACAAGCCACGGACAAACGCTCGGGGGACGTCGGTAGATTGTCCTTTTAAATACCGGATCAGTGGGAGTAAATCAGGGTCACATTGCTGGTGATGAGCCATCTGCGATGTTGTAACAGCTCCCAAGAATGGAAAATCTTCTCCATCGTTTGCAGAAATAGGGTCAGCGTATTGAATCGGTGCCCGTGACAAGCAATCGGCATCACTGTGTTTGCGACCGGACTTGCATACGACAGTTATGTCGTATTCCTGCAACCGTAGGCTCCACCTTGCAAGCCGCCCTGACGGGTCCTTGAGATTAGCGAGCCAGCACAGTGAGTGATGGTCACTAATAACTCGAAAAGGTCTACCGTATAGGTATGGCCGAAACTTGTTGATGGCCCATATCACTGCAAGGCATTCTTTCTCTGTCGCTGAATAGTTCACTTCAGCTTTCGAAAGGGTGCGACTGGCATACGCAATGACTCGCTCTTCTTCATTCTGCCACTGAGTGAGTACAGCTCCGAGACCTAAATTGCTCGCATCCGTGTGGATATCCGTTTTGGCTTCCTCATCAAAATGTCCGAGAACAGGATGGTTCTGTAGACGCTTCCGCAATTCATTAAAGGCATTTTCCTGTTCATCAAGCCAAACGAACTGCGTATCTTCTTTCGTCAGCCTGGTTAGCGGCTCGGCAATTTTTGAAAAATTTTTGATGAAACGTCTGTAGTAGGCGCATAATCCTAAGAATCGTCGAACGGCCTTTTTGTCAGTCGGCTTCGGAAACTTCTCCACGGCTGCGGTCTTCTGAGGATCTGGACGAACGCCTTCCTCACTGACGATGTGGCCGAGAAAGAGGAGCTCGTGGAAAGCGAAATGACATTTTTGTGGTTTTATCGTCAGACCTGCTGCGCTAATGGCTGCCAGAACATCTCGCAGTCGTTCTATATGCTGTTCGAAGGTAGCAGAGAAAACCACAACGTCGTCGAGATAAACAAGACAGGTCTGCCATTTGAGTCCGGAGAGTACAGCATCCATCATCCGCTGGAACGTGGCGGGTGCGGAACAGAGGCCAAACGGAAGCACTTTGAACTCGTATAGCCCATCCGGAGTCACAAACGCCGTCTTTTCGCGATCCCTTTCGTCCACTTCTATCTGCCAATAACCACTTTTTAGGTCTAGTGACGAAAAGTACTTTGCGTCTCGTAGTCTATCCAAAGTGTCATCAATTCTGGGAAGAGGGTAAACATCCCGCTTAGTGACGGCGTTCAGTTTCCGGTAGTCGATGCAGAAGCGTAGCGTTTGATCTTTCTTCTTTACAAGGACGACAGGGGACGCCCATGGACTTGCTGACGGCTGAATTACATCGTCTCTAAGCATTTCTTCAACCTGACTGCCGATAGCTTCTCTCTCTTTTCGTGACACTCGATAGGGATGCTGGTATATAGGCCTCACTGTCTCATCCACAATTATTCGATGCGTGGCGATAGGTGTACGCCGTACTTTAGAGGACATCGAAAAACATGCGGCGAATTCTCTTACCAGGCTTTCTATTTCCTCCTTTTGGCTGGGCAGCAGTCCGGCTTCGATGTTGATGGATGCGAGGACCGAATCCACATCTTGTAAATCAGGTGTCGGGGCCTCAGGGATGCTCAGCTCAGAAACGTGGACGAAGTCATTCAGGCTGGCGACGACAGTCCCCTTCGCAAGGTGCTGCACCTCGTTTCCAAAATTGGTGAGCAGGACGTTAGCACACCCGTCACGCAGGTGCACAAGTCCTCTTGCCATGCAGATCCCTTTTTCGAGTATCAGCCTGGTGTTGCTGTCTGCAACTCCTTCGAAATCACTGAACGCCCTGTTTATTACGGCGACACACATGCTTGATCTCGGGGGTAGCGTGACGTCGTCGTCTGCAATACAGAGCTCACTGAAATCTTCTTCGGTGTCGAATGTCGAAATAGCCTGCCTTGTTGAGAACGAAACACATGATTCCCGCAAGTTGATCACAGCACCGTTGGCTTGCAAAAAGTCCATACCAATAATTAATTCCCGTGAACATTGTCAGTACAATAAAACTTGCAACGTACGTGAAGCCCCTTATGCCAATTCTAGCGGTGCAGATGCCCCTCGGGTCTATGAGGTGTCCACCTGCGGTGCGAACTTGTGGTCCTCTCCAGGGAGTCAGCACTTTCTTCAGCATTTTCGAAAGCTCGTTGCTCATTACCGAATAATCCGCACCAGTATCCACCAGTGCCAGCACTTGGAAGCCATCCACAAATACACGTAAATCGGAAGTAACAGTGTTATCACAGCACCGATCACCGCGTCCTTCGTCGTTTTTCGGAGTCAGCAATGGAGGTTCTTCTTCTTCAGCGTCGACAGCGGCCTTGCCTCCCAGGTCGCTGACTCTAGTTTTCCCGACGCGGGCTTGGCGAACGACGCCTGGGAGAACTTGCTGCCGGACGAGGACTCGGCGACCTATACCTCACTGACGCTGTCGATCGAGGCTGATGCTGAAAGTCACGGGAACCCTGACGAGTAGAAAGGTACTCCTCGATCTCGAAAGGACGCTCACCGTTGCGCGGCCGGGGTGCGTTTATGGGAAACCCGCGAAGTCCCACCTGGCGATATTGGCACATCCGGTACAGGTGGCCAGCCTCTCCACAGTGGTAGCAAAGAGGTACTCTGTCAGGTGTGCGCCAGATGTCGCTCTTCCTCAATCTCCTCTCTGGCGGTGGCTGCCGTGTGATAGGGTACATCGGAGGCTGCATAGGCGCAGCCGCTGCGATATCCGCACGCACAGGAGTTCCGCGCTGCAGCGCATCGGCATAGGACCTAGTTGTCGGCTGTCGAAGCAGTGGAACTTCTGGAAGTACAGGCTGCTGGGGTTCGCGGACCACCTGCCTAACCTCCTCGCGAACCACGTCGGCTAGGGACGAAAGCATCGGAGCATTCTGGTCGAAGCGCATCCTCTGAATCTCTTCTCGTACGACGGAGCGCACCAGCTCCCGCAGCACTTCCATGTTGTTCCCGAAAGCTGTTGGTAGTGGTTCAAAAGAGGCGACATTCATGTCTCTGTTGTAAGTTCTTGCTCGCTGTTGTAGCGTCCTCTCCATCGTAGTCGCCTCAGAACGGAACTCGGCGACGTTGCGCGGTGGGCTCCGAATCAACCCGGCAAAAAGCTCCTGTTTTACGCCCCGCATTAAATGGCGCACCTTTTTGTCCTCGCTCATGTTTGGATCCGCTCGTCGGAATAGGCGAGACATGTCTTCCACGTACATCGCCACGCTTTCGTTGTTCCGCTGGTTTCTTGTTTGCAGTACAACTTCAGCTCTCTCTCTGCGATCTGTATTTGGGTAAGCAGCAAGCAGCTCCCGTCGGAAATCATTCCAGGACAGGATCGCAGCTTCGTGGTTTTCGAACCATGTTCGGGCGCTGTCCTCCAAAGCAAAGTACACTCTTCGCAGCTTCCGATCGTCATCCCAGCCATTCACACTCGCGACGCGCTCGAAGCGTTCCAGCCAATCCTCCGCGTCTTCGAAGGAGTCGCCGTGAAAAGGCTCTGGTTGCATTGGCGGATTTACCACGATGTGAGCTGGCGCGATCTGGGATGTCATGTCGGTAGCGTTCCCGTTCATGGATGAGGAGGTTCTGGCCAGATCCGATAAAGCTGAGAACTCTGGAGCCTCATCACGTAAGCGACGACTGCAACGCTGGTGAACAGGAGTCAGATCGATGGGCGCGGACCGTTCTTCTCGAATGCGTTCAGTCACGCGAGAAGGGCTTGACATAGTACCCAGCACCTCCACCAGAAATGTAACACACAGTATGTGAAAACTCTTTAATAAATTAAGTTAAAGTGGACGAACTTGTGTCCAGGAAGCAGAATGGCTTAAGCAAGCGTCCGCCTTGTCTCTCTCGAGAGCACCGTCTGCACGAGCTCCGCGCCTCGTCTTCTTTCTCCTTTGAGGGACAACTCTCGGAAAGCGCGCGACTGCTCTGCATGCACGTGCTATGATGAACGCTGTCGCTCTCCTTTGCACGTACGCCGCAAATGAGCGGGAGGGCTTCGGAACCGACCGGGGCGCGTAGTTTGAAGCCGGCTTGTGTCAATATAATGACATTTAGCAACCTATGCAAAGGAACGGTATACGGAGCTAACAGCATGACAGCGAGGGGACAAAACAGATCTAGTGCTAATTCTATGTTCAGAGGACCATGAAATACATAGATCCCTTTGCATTCCAAATTCAAATGAAGTGCTCTTGTCAAGACCACGACATTTACAAAAAAGGCAAGAACGGAAAAAGAAAGCAGTAACCTGGCAAGCATTTTTCACCTCTAAGGTGGTAAACCAATGCACACACCTATAAGTCATATATATATATAGAGTTTTTCTGGTTAGTTATACTAGAGTGTATGTGATCATATAGTGTTCCTGTGCAGGCGATCTGCGTATTCTATGTTATATAAAAACAGCAAGCATGCACTGAAAAAAATTGTTGAAAATAAGAGCTCTCTTCCGTCCCCTAGTTCCTGCATATGTTGTTGCATGGTTACAGTATAAATAAACTCGCCTAAGTCAAGCTGTCGTTGACGTGCCCTTAAACTACATGTCATCAGTGCGTTAGTGATACTAGCGCATTCTTTTAAAAAGGAGCTCCAGTACAGCCGAACGCATGTGTCACAGCTCGCATAAGCCCAGCAACAGAAAAAGAATAATTGTTTACTGGTCGGGTAAACTTATACCGCCCTTTTCCACCTCCATGGTCTCTACTACCACGCAGATACAATAGGCCAATGATTCCTTAATACGCCCACGGCGTTATGTATAATTCCTTCTTTTTGCTTTTTTTGTGCGTAACTCGTCACTGTGTTCTTTCCGCACCTTTCGAATTCGTTTACACAGCGGCCATCGGTTACATTGCACTAGTTAGATGAGCAGAATATATCGAGCTAGACTGCATGCTCTGTGCAGTGTGTCGGATTTATCACTGGCGTTCGTATGAGACTATGGCGTTTTTATAAGCACACATGTGCGTATTCTGATATTTAACTAGTTTATTTATAACCAATAAGGGCAAAAGAATGGCGCGTAGAGACAGAGTCATCGCAGTATTTCTTGTCGTGCGGAAAGGCAGTACGTGCATGTCTTTCATGCGCTGCAGAAAATGGCAGAAATTCAAGCACAATGGCGGCGCCGCGCGTCCTCGCTGCGTTTGTTCCGTGCAGAGCAGCATTTCGCTCGCCGTTTTTAGCTAGAGCGGGTGAGAGAGAGAGAGAGAATGAACATTTTTATTTAGTAATAAATAATGAGCATGCGGGAGGGAACCCTAGTCCGGGATCCCTAAGACGATCTCGGCGACCACACGTGCCCGTTGAACTAGGGCCCGGCGGACCTCGGGAGGCCCGTCGCAGAGGGCGTCTTCCCACAGCTCCTTGGTGCGGAGGGGACGCAGGATAGCGGGGAGGGGAGGGAATAATGTGGAGACGCATTCCACCGTGACATGGAATGTCGTTGGGGAGCAACCACAGCCTGGGCAAGAGTCTGCGTAACGTTCCGGGTAAAATTTATACAATGAGCGCAGGTTGGGGAAGGTGTGCGTTTGAAGTTGACGGAGCGCCACCTCTTCCTCTCTCGAGAACGATGGCGGCGGCGGGCACATGTTTAGTCTAGCTGCGGTGTAATATTTTAATATGTCGCGGTATGTGAGTGGAGGGCCGGCCTGGTCTGGACTCCCGTCCACGCCATGCCGGGCAGCTCGGTGGATAATTTCTCGAGCGACCGCGTGAGCGCGGTCGTTACCCGACAATGAGGCATGGCCAGGAGTCCAGACCAAGTGGACCCGGTGTGGGTCGGATGTGTCTCTGTTTGTGTTTGGCGATTCGCGTAGAATGCGTTGAGCTGCCTTGGAGAAGCCGCGTCCCATCATGAAGGCGCGACACGCTTGCTGGGAGTCAGTTAATATGTAAACTTCTCCGGGAATTTGAAGAGCGTGTCGCACAGCAAGTGCGACACCAAGGACCTCGCCGTCTGTTGGTCTGGGACCCCTCAAAGAGGCAGCCGTAAGCAAGGTGTCAGTACCGTCCAACACCACTGCGGAGTACCCGTGTCGGCACCGTGCGGCATCAGTGTATAAGGTACTGGTTTCGGGGATGTCAGCGAGCATACGCACCAAGTATGCAACACGGGCGCGCCTGCGTCCTGCGTCATGCTCAGGATGCATGTTTCGTGGAAGTGGGTGTACCTTTAAAGTTTTACGGACCCAAGTCGGAACCGTAAAGGCGGTGTTTTCGTCGCCACTGGTTAAGACTGGGTATCCCAGTCGCGACAGTACATGCCGACCAGTGGTTGTGAGCGAGAGGCGTTGCCTTTGGCTGGTCCATTGAGCTTCTAATAGCTCGCTAAGAGTGTTGTGTGTCCCTAGGGCAAGTAAACGTGTCGTTGCAGTATAGTGAGGGAGGCCGTGGGCGAGCTTGGTCGCCTTTCGCAGCATAGCGTCGACCCGCATCTGGTCGGATTGGGTGAGTCTGTGGAAGGGGAGGTGGTACGTGACGCGACTGATCACGCAGGCCTCCACCAGCCGCAGCAGGTCCCGCTCTCGCAGTCCTGTGCGCCTGTTGGAAACCCGTCGTATCATGGCGAGAATCTGTTCGGTTTGTCGGGACAGGAGAGAGACAGTGTAGTTTGCCTTTCCGTTCGCCTGTATGTGCAGTCCAAGTATTCGAGCACGGTCCACTTGGGGCACGGGCACGCCGTCCACGTGCACGGTGATCTCGGGTGGAGGGGTAATGCTACGCGCGCGGATGAGAAGAAGCTCCGACTTTTGAGGGGAGCAAGACAGGCCACCCTGTTGTGCGTAAGCGGTAACGACATCGACTGCTTGCTGCAGTCGATCCTGAATGGCCCCGTCTGACCCACGCGTCGTCCAAATCGTGATGTCGTCTGCATAAATCGCATGTACGACATCCGGGATCTGATCGAGCAGCTGAGGTAGTCTTGCCAGGGCTATATTAAACAGGGTGGGAGACAGAACTGATCCCTGTGGGGTTCCTCGACCTGTCAGGTGAATTGTGTCCGACCGGTGTGGCCCGATCCCTATGGTAGCTGTTCTGTTGCGCAGAAAGGAACGTATGTAGTTGTACATGCGGTCACCGCAATGCGACTCCGCCAGATTCTTCAGGATCAAATCGTGTGCCACGTTGTCAAACGCCCCTTTTAGATCATGGGCGAGGATGGCCCTGGTCTGGGCACGCGACGGAGCGCCCATAACATCGTCCTTGAGCTGTAGAAACACGTCCTGTGTGGAGAGATGTGGCCGAAATCCGAACTGTGAGTGGGAAAAGAACGACTGTTGTTCGAGGAAAGGTTGCAAACGCCGTAAAAGCACGTGCTCCATTAACTTTCCGATGCACGAGGTGAGAGATATCGGCCGTAAGTTGGCTATGGATATGGGCTTTCCTGGTTTAGGTATCAGGGAAATGTCGGCATGCCGCCATGCCTGTGGGAGTGTACCCTTATGCCAGTGCTCATTGAAAAGGTTTGTTAAGTGATTGAGATCTGAATCGCTGAGATTTCGTAGGGCGGAAAATCTGATGTTATCTGCACCTGGGGCCGTGTTTCGACGGAGATCCTGGAGAACCACGCGAACTTCATCGACCGTGATGTCCGCGTCAAGTTCCTCGTTAGATTTTTCCGCATGTGGGTAATCGGGGTACTGCGGAGGTGGGCCAGTAGGGATGAAGCGTTGTTCAAGCTCTTTCAGAAGGCCGGATGGATCATCTCGGTACCTACTTGTTATGCTACGTAATTGGTGATATGTATACGCCTTGGTTGAGGATGGATCTATGAGGGCGCGAAGTATCGACCATGTTTTCGCAGTGCTCAGGCTGCCCGAGAGACGCTCACAGAACCCTCGCCAGTTGTTTCGGACGAGAACTTGAGCATATTCTTGTGCCTCCTGCGAAAGTTGGTCGATACGCCGGCGAAGCTTGCGATTAAGGCGTTGGCGTTTCCAGCGCCGTGTGAGCCCTCTGCGAGCCTCCCATAGATGCAGAAGGTGCGGGTCCACATCTGGGGATGTAGTTGTTGTAACTAGTGTGCGCGTACACGCGTCCAGGTCATGTAAAAAGGACTCTAGCCATTGCTCGTACCCTGCTCCTTCGGGGGGGTCCTGTCGACGCTCCCGGAAACGTGCCCAGTCAGTAATACGCACCTTCCGCTCCGCGCACCGTGCATTGTGTAGTGGCAGGGTAGTGGCCACGATGTAATGATCACTGCCCAGATGTTCATCGAGAGGACCATGCGCCATCACTGGTCCTGTGTTTTTGGAAAACGTCAGGTCGGGGCACGTGTCACGCGTGACACTGCTGCCTATGCGGGTGGGTTTTCCTGGGTCGGTGTGTAAGGTATATCCCAAGTTACATATATCATCCCAGAGCCGAGTTCCTTTGGGTGCGCATTTGCGGTACCCCCATACTGTGTGCGGAGCGTTGAAGTCCCCGCACACGAGAAAGGTGCGCCCAAGACGCCCAAGTTCGATTAGGAGGCGTCGAAATGAGTGCGTGCGCGAACGGGGAGAGCTGTAAACGTTGAGTATGTAAATACTGCGACATTTCCTACCCTGCGTAATTATTTCAAGGATTTGATGCGGGATGTCGATGCTCGTACTGTGGCTGTTGCATGTTAAATTTTTTTATACAAGGGCCCCCACTAGCGGAGAGGAACCCGTAAATGTGTTGAAGCCTGATAGAGAAGGGGAGCAGTTCGGTTCCTGTAGGAGGATAATGTCTGGAGGGTTCGTAGTCGTAGCAACGTACTGTTGCAAGGATGCCCTTTTTTGACGGTATCCCCGACAGTTCCATTGCCAGACTACGATCTGATGCTGGCTAAGGGGCGCCATCATTGTCGTGAGAGGAAGCGGTCGGGCGTGAGTGTGGGTGCGACCTTCTTGCACCTGTGAGCTGGGGCTGGGACCTTACGGCTTGCGAATTTGGCAGGGGAGCAATAGAGTCCAAACGAGAGACTAACTCGGCGAATAGGGCTTGTGTGCGCTCTTCGGACGTGTGGATTACAGTGATAATCTCCTGCCGAAGCGCTAGAGACTCCTGCCGCGCACTGTCTATGGCTGCCTGAATTCTAGCGTTGGTGCGCTCTATTGCAGCGTCCAGCTGCGTATGCATCTGCGCGTGACGCTCCTCCATGTCACGGCGTAACCGCGCGATCTCGGGGAAAGGATCGGTGTTGGTATTAAGTGGAGGAGGAGGGCAGGGTGCAGGGTGTGTTGGAGGTTGGAAGGGAAAGAGCTGTGCGGGAGCCCGCTGCCAACTTACCTCCCGAGGCGCCGTCTTGGCATTAGTGGTCTGCGAGGCTAGTGGTTGCTGATGATTCCGGGCAGCTGCTGGAGGCGCTGTCTTGCTTGATGGTGCCTTCTTGCACGGGTGTGGTGATGTTGGGGAATCCGGAACAGTCCGGCGCTTCGCTTGGATGCTGCCGGAGGTCGACTGGGTGGGAGATCGGGAACGGGACTTCGATTTTGTGCGTGCCTTGGAGCGGGATCTGGACCGCGTCTTCGAACGAGAGCGTCCACCTTTCTTCAGCAGTGTACCGGAAGCAACCGGTTCTGCTGGAGAGGGGGCTGATGCGTTGGCGCATGCAGTCATTTTCCGTTGCTCATCGGCGATGGCTTTTTTAACCCAAGTTTTATTGAAGGGATGTCGCTGGCGTCGAGGGCACTTCGGGCCCGTAGTAACATGGTCCCCACCACAAGATTTGCACCGGGGAGAGCACGGATGTGAGGGGATGGGATTGTCGATGCCACACTGCTCACAAACAGTGACGTCCGGAGTGGGGCAGTGATCAGCTCGGTGGCCAAGTTTGAGGCACGTCTTGCAGACCTGTTGGCGGGGGCGGTGTGGGTAGCAGCGTAGCTCTGCTCCAAGGAACCGGACGAAGCGTGGGACGCGTAGGCCTTCGAAAGTGACTAGCGCAATATTCGTCTGGCCCATCATCCGAGCTTGTAGTATCTGGATTCCAGGTGCTTGCAGCTCCTCTGCCAGCATATGTGAGGGAGTGCCAGGTTCAAGTCCCGGCACAATGCCTTTACACGAATCGTCAGGGGCTGCTAGATATGCAAATACGGGGAAGGTGCGCTTGCCGAGTGAGAGCTCTTGCAACTTCAGCAGGGCGTCTGCAACATGTGATGATGGGGTGCTCATTACGGCCAAGTTTTGCTCTGGCCTGGTCCTGAGGATGAGGTCCCTGCGATCACTCGGACTCACTCCTGTAGCAGCCCAGATCGCGGTGGCCAAGGTTGGTCTAGGCCAGTCACTCAATCTGAGACCTCCGAGCGGGCGCAAGATGACTTTCTCATCTCGGAATGGGAGAGGAGGCGGGCGGTTTGCCCCACGGGGCCTGGGCTCGGTTGGAGGGCGTTCAGAGGCAGTTTTGGGGATCGATGCTTCGAGAGCAGCGGCGTTGCGTGCGCGTCTCTTGTTGCGGACCACCTTCCAGCAGGCACCGTTGTATATGTCGTCTTCTGGAATATCCGTGACGGTAGTGCAAGGGGTGGATTCTGCGTCCATTCCCTCTCCAAGTTGCGGGTCCTCCGTCCGTTCTGCGTTCAGATCACTGTCAGCGTCGTGGTCGGTCGATGCCCCGATTGTCGCTGCCTTTTCGGTGGATGGGAGAGTCTCTTCGGCGTCGCTAAGCATTGTGGCGATCATTTGTGCGTTACCGCCCCCAGAAACGGTACATGGTAGCGATAACGAAGCGAGACGCTGTCTGCGTTGAAGGTCTACCGGTTGTCAAGAAGAGCGCGAGATGAAACGCTTCCCGTAGCCAGCGGCATGCATCGACGCCACCGCGCCTAGGTGGAGCAGACGCCGGCTCCGTTAGGCTTACTACGGCGTTGCCAGCTGAGAGTTCCGAAGCCTTGTCAAGCAATTCGAATTAGACTCACAGTGACTGCAACGGCACGGGGAGTTCCGGTCAACAAGGTAGGTCACACTGCGTAGAGGAATCGCGTGTGGCAGTACAGGATCATCCCAGAAACGTACGATGAAAAGGAGCCCGTGCGAAACACGTCCGCACACCGTGGCCACCTGGCGGGAATCCCCTAGAGCGGGTGGTTCAGCCTCTGCGAAATCCAGTGCTAGAGGTAGCTGCTAAGAGAACACATGCATACCAGCATACTCCATAGGCTGCACCGGGCTGCACTTAACAAATGCAGTACCGGCGGGTGTCCCCGCCATTGTGCGTAAATGTTTGCCCCGGAGAAATGCTGTCTTCCACGTTTTGCGACAACCACAAAAAAAAAAAAAGAAAAACGAGCATATTCTACCTAGAAGCAACCTAGCACATGCTAAGCTAGCAGCAACTAAAAATAAAAAAAAGTGTGTGAAGGGGGGGCGTGTCTCCCTTCCCGAACTGACCACCATTGTCACGGCCCCCTCTATGCACGTCCATTGTGCGCAGCTACAGTTTGCAAAGAATGTCGTTCTGAACCTGCTTTTGGTGGCATTAGCTTCCTTCGTAGGGGCGGCCGCGCTGGTTTCTGAGAACTTGTTTTCCGTGCTCTCTCGTCGCGGCTGCAGGTACAAGCATTCCTACCTACAAGCAAGGTGCGCGAACGAGTTTCAACGAGTTTCAACGCAGTCTGTCTACGCGTGTCGGCGCATGTACCGCGTTTATCGATCATTCAAGTTGATTGCGCGATTCGTTGGCCAGTGTACCTCCTAAGACAATGCCCATCCCAACTGTGACATCGGTTGTATGAACACAAGCCTGCGCCTTTTGGTGAGACTACAGTGTCGTCGCCGAATATGTATTCTTGACTCACATATGAAGATTGCACAGCGGATGCCGAAATTCGGTAAGTTGCCGGCCAGTTTTCAGAATGGGGCCCGGCACTTTTTGTTGCGATGTTAAACCACCGGTTCCACCTTTATATATTATTTGTGTCGTGAGGTGCGTAGGCTCTATATTTTCGAATAAAGAGCCTACGCACGTTGCACCAAAGCAATTTTACTTCATATAGTTAATCCTGCGCTTGTATCAAACACTCATTGTGTGGTGACTTGCAGTTCTCGTAACATTTTTTTTTCTTGCCCGTATTTTTAAAGGTAACGTGGTACCGAACACGCGCTGCTTAGTGTAGGACACGTGCGGCAGTTCGGCACGCGATGGCATCTTTAAAGTAGCCTTGAAAATATGTTCCTCCTCTAATATATGCTCATAATGCGCCTTCCACCTATCATATAAGGACATTTTTGCCTAAAGACGCCATCCTCTGTGTGTGTTGTGTTAGCTCACGTCTACATGTTTTCCTTTTCGATGTATGCCAAAAACATGAAATTTATTATAATACAAAGTGCACCTATTTGAACTAATTTGCCGCTATTCAAACTGCTTTGCAACAGAACCTTTACTCATGTTTTTTTCCCATTGGGTATCTAAGGTGAAACGAAGATCTGGTGGTTGAATATAGAACATAGATTCATTGTTTGGTTAAAAGGACAACTTTTTTCGCGATTTTCTAAATGAGTGCCCAATTATGAGATGTTTCTGACATTTCTTGAATTTCTGCGTTTGTTCATGAGTCGCACATAAGTTGCATACAATTATAGTATAGTACTGATGTGCTCCACACCTGTGCTAACTTTTCACGCCTTTTCCCGCAGGTTCCACCCTTGCCGAAGCTTTTCCACTACGACGGTGCAACCCGAGAATAGCATATTATCAATACAGAGTTCAAAAAATAAATGGCATAGTGCTTTTCTCTATAAACCTCTCTTGTGTTATTTGTTTTGCTTAGAACACATTAATAGAAAGTACAGAGGATCCACTTAGCCCAACTTATTACTGTGTTAATAGAGCTTTCGCGTATGCATGAGAGGCACATTGATACAAACTACTGTTGGTGCATTTCATAGTGCCTTCGAAAATGCCTTCACAGCCCTTCCGAAATGTGAAAACACAAACATAAAAGTTTTTGCAATCCAAATGGCGCGATACACGTGGAGTAAACTCTAGAAACGCCATAATGGCTGTGAACGGTCGCGCAAGGGGTTTTCCCATGTCGGCGGTGCCGACAACACGCCAAAAAAGCCTGAATGCCCGCAACATCGGCCAATGCTACCTAGCCAAATTCGACTCATTCTGGCTGGCCAAATTTGACCCATTCTGGCTGGCCAAATTTCGCCCACGCTGGCATTGCCCACTCTGGGTGGTCAAATTCCGCCTACTCTGGCTGGCCAAGTTCGACCCATGGTGGCCTCGCCACAGTGGAGCCATTCTGGCATCGGGCAGATGTGGGTGAAAGTAGCGCGAGCGCGATTTGCCGACTTAGGCACGATATCGCTGCCGACTTTGGCCGACTTCACGCCTACATCAGTCCTGTGTTGGCGTGCTGCCTGGGGGTACACCGTGGATTCGTATGAACACGCCGTGTAGAGCTGCTGTGACGAAGTACTTCTACCGAACTGGGTCGCCGTCGTCGGCGCTTCTTCAACCCATCAGCTTCACCAATTATCGGCCAGTTGCCAACTGTGAAGCTTGTACGAGATGTGCGTGAATATGCGCGAACAAAGAAATAAAGTGAGCTTATTAGGCTTTGCGGGTTGCCATGAAAAGAGAACGATTTGATATGACGAAAACTTAGGTTACTTGGCCGAAAGAATTATCAATCACCCTGACGACGCTTACGAAAATCTGCTCATTCGATGCAGTCACCCTCTTTAACTCCTGTTTAAGTGGATTCAGGAATAGGGCTAATACTGGGTTTTCCCATGAGGTGTGCTTTCTGTAGCAAGCAAAGCTCGATCGGGTGCAATGTATACAAGGTTCGTCAGAGCGTAGCAGATGAGAGTTTGAGTTACAGGCGTAGCTAGTGATTGGTTTTAAAGCGGTACTGTGCACAACCAGCCGTGTTAGAAGGATGCTAAAATGCGTAGGGAATGTGTAGGGAATGATGCGTAAAATGCGTAGGGAATGATTCACGCGAGCCTTCCTCGCGAAAATCATTCTTCGTGGTTCTATGGAGTGCGCTGTGAATGCAGTTAAATTTTGGTGCCTGAGAGCCCTGTGAGAATGAGCACCTGAGTCTATCATTGTGCTGTGAACAGCGGTGAAGCTTGTGCATTTGCATATTTATAAATCAGGATCAGCACCAGCGTACCTTCGGCAACTCGCATTTGCGAAGGAATTGTTGAGTGTACGAGAGATATGAAGACTTCATTCGCCCTTTTTTGTAGTTCGTATAGGTGACGTGCGAAATTGTGTATAGGCAGAGTGTGAGAACACTACTAGGGTGATGACAATCCGCCGCGATAGCTTAGCGGCGAGTGCTGGCCTGCTAAAGCTCGATGTCGCGGGACTGAATGTCAGCCTTAGCGCCTCCATTTAGATGGAAGTCAAATGCAAAACGAGAGAAGAAAACAGAACATCCGTGTACCTAGATTTCCCTGTACCTAAAAAGTCCCCAGGTAGGCAATATTTTGTCGAAGCTGCGTGCCTCATAAATCATAGCTGGTTTCCGGGCGTCAGACCCGATTGAATCTTAACACTTCAGTGATGCTGACAAGTTAGAATAGCGCGCAATTCTGTTTATGCTCTTTACTTTTTTGATGTGGAGTCGTAGGGAACGTTGGTTTCCAGAGGCAACCGATCTTTCTGTCTACTGAACAGTGGTGCTGTGTAGACACCTAAATGACTTATGAAGAGGCACCTGCTCAGTTCTGCATCCTTTACATTTCTGTGCCAGTGGCGGCTTCCAGTTCAAAGTTAAAGGCACGGTTGGTGTAAGGTAGTCTAGTGGGTCGCATGTAAAGCACAAGTAGTGTGCTTCGCTGCAAACAGAACATGTTGCTCTACTCCGGGACTTCCGTTAGAGATAGTAGGTTGCTGATCTAGGTCCCCACTTGAGACGGGTAATCTTCCGGCACAATTATTGGTTAGTCAAAAATGGACTGCTAGTGACCCCGCTGATGCCAGAGCATCCCTTCCCTAGCCTTCGAAACACTTGCGACGCTTTCATCTGCACTCGAAGGGTCGACAGCCGTTGGTGACTGTGGTGCGATATATAACAAGGCGGATTCCGAAACTGCCTCACTTGGAGGATCGGTAACTAAACCCGGTTTAAATTCCAAGGGTTTAGAAAATCGCTGCCGCTAGAACAATCGTGTTTAACATTGTTTCTCGGAGGCACGTAAGGAATATATCGACTGCTTGCTGAATGATGTAACACGAGTGCTATCTGAGCGTGTTCAAATAAAGTGCCCAGATGTTGAGCGCTGTCATCGTATAGGCACGTAACGTGAAGGGAGAGTGCGACCAGTCATAATGAAAATTATTTATACAGTGAGAATTCGGGTGACGAAAGGTGTTGCGAAATTGGAAGGATACGGTTTATAGATAACTGAAATAATAGTTATCCCCGAATGGTGTGTGCCTTACGAATCGACAGGGCGCACTGCAAGTTTCTAAAACTGAAGCAACTAGTCGTTGTCTCCCAGCCATATTTGATAATCGAAGTATTTTATATCCAAATGATAGAGCTATTGTTAACAAGTTCATGCCTTCGCTAAACATGCTCTTATATTGTATTCTCCCCATGTAGCAGCCATAAGCGAGACAGGGGAATATGATGGTCGTTTGATTATGAATTCACCTTGCCAGGATAAATAGCAGTACGCAATAACTGATCAATAGGTAGAGGTGGTGGTGTTGCGCTAATTATTCGTTCTGATTTACAACTTTCTGCTTTCCCCAGCACACCTAATTACGAACCTGCATGGTGTGAGCTATGTTTAAATGAAATGTCGATGACCATTGGCGCAAAATGTCGCGCACCAGGTTCTTCCTGACATGAATCACACAAGATTAACATATTCATGCACGAACAGGATTTTCGCACGCCAGAATTTGTGTTCATTGGGGACTTTATTGCTCCCGGCACTGAGTGGCAAGCGCAAGGTTTCACTGCTGATGACATTGCTATATGTAGCGAACTCTTATCGATTTCACTAATTGTGGGCATAATTAAAATTGCACAAACTACAACTCGCCATAACGCTCTTCTAGACCTTTCTTTTTCCTCACGTGTATTTTCAAATCACGCATCGATGTAGTTAATTGATGGGATTCCTGGCGACAAAGCTGCATTTGTTTCGTTTATGTGAACTGATTGAACCGCCACCCACGATCACGCAATTTTACGACTTCGTTGATGCTGATGACGCATCTATAACAGACATGCTTTCTTGTAACATCGATTAATTTGAAGAATTCAGAATTCATGGTAACGCTTATGCATTGGTAGTAAATATGAGCAAATCGTGAATTCATGCAGCGAAACTTTCGTTCCTCTCCAGACTAAAAACAAAAATCTTGTCGTTGCATTGTTGAATCTTCAAGTGGCTATAAGTATAACTATTTCCATCGAGTGTTCACGCTAGGGAACAACAGTCTTCCTTTATTCACAAGTTCTATTCCTGAGTTGCCCATTGTTGATGCGGTAAATTAGTGAAAATCGCATCCTAAACTTCATTCCCTATAAGTTAAATAGAGAAACGTGCACTGGCACCGATAGCATTTCAAATAGCTTTCCGGTGCAATATGCTCTCAGCTGTTAACGTTGTTTGGCGGTCGCTTTTCGTAACTCCTGGTCTTTAAGTACCAGCCCCGAGTCGAAGTTAGCTAATATCCCACCGCTGCATAAATCAAGAAATACCCAACTTTTGTCCAACTACAGACCCTTATTGCTTACCTTGAATATCGGGAAACTGCGAGAGCATATCATTCATAAACAAGTACCAAAGTCAACAGAATGAAAGAACCTTCTATCCAACATAAAACACTGATTTATTCGTGGTTTCAGCACATAACACCACTTGTAGAATTCGGCAGGCATTGTCAGCAATCTAGACATAGACAATCAATTTGATGCCTCGTGTATTGATTTTTCCAAGGCATTTGATGCCGTTATACGCACTAAGCTGTCCAGTAAACTAAGCGCGGTTGTAAGCCCCCCCCCCCCCCTTTTTTTTTGTTCGCACGTGCTGCTCTTCATCTCCTCTCTTTCTGAGGACGGGGGAGAGTGTGCAAAGGCGTACAGGCGTACATAAACGAACGCTGAAGAAGGCAGTTGCCGCCCTGACGAAGACAAGTCCGCTTGTCGAAACGTTGGCTCCCGCGACATTCCCTGTTCTAAGTCGTACTTTCATTGACTAAGGGACCTTCCTTCATTTGTTCCATGTCTTTTGATAACGCTTATCAGGTTAGTTTCTCGCTTGTATCACATTAACTATTACCATTATTAACTCCGCATATTGCCATTGAGATTGTATTATTCACCATGTTATCACGCACAGGAGGTTGCATTTCAGTTTGTAACTACGATACCTGCTTGTGTATAAACTTACCATCTATTTTCTACTTCCTTTGACGTCAAATGAAATAATTCTCAATCCTTGAGGTTTTCTTCAGCAGTTACTCAGCTCACCTGGCTCCCTGGACCCGTTGCCTAGCAGGAACGCCGGTTCATGGCGTCGCACTACGCCGTAGCGGTTGGTCACAGATTCTCTGGACCAGACGTCCAGCGAGAACCGGCTGGATTCAGCATCGCGCAGCACGAACCACCGCACGCACCACGCACCACACGCGCACACTTCGTCATCGTTCCCGCAAGGCGAATAGAGAAATGTTTGAATTTCGGCGCGCCTCTATCATCAGCGCCCTGTAATTTTCGAGAAATGGCGCTAGGTGATGCTCTAGGAGCCCTCCTTTGAAACGTTTGGTATGTTTTTCAAACCGCCTATATGTAACTGATTAACTTCCCTGCCTTTGCTTCTCCACTATTTCTTCTCTCTACAGATGTTTATCATGTGTACTGATCTACGTATTTTATTCTTTCGATGCACTCCACTCCTCCAATGGCCCTGTACAGGGCTGCAGTACTTGAAAATAAGGATACAAATAAATAACCATTGCCAGCTGGTGCGCATTATATACAGCGGTCCACAAAGCCGGCCGTTTTTTCTGCCGCAGAAAAATATCGGTGCCGTGAGCGTTTAAATTCACTCAGTGACTTTTTGAGAAGAAGCCAACGGTTGAGTACTTGAGAAGTTGCATGTGCATGTACTATGCGAGGATGAACGACTGGGCATGTTGGTTTTGCGTGATAGAAAAGCTAATAAGCTAAGACGACGAGGAGCTCAAAAGACAAGCATCGATTGTGGGCACGCTTGAAATAACAGTTGGCCAGTGTAACAACGCGTTGTCGATGTATGCCTTTTTTTTAATAAAGGGTGTGTGAAACGCAAAAAAAATGCGATCGCAAGATTGCGTGCGCACTGTAGCAGACGCCCATGAGAGGAATCTGCAGCGCAGCCAACAATTTGCCGCTGGGGCATAATCTCGACAGCGGAAAATTTTCGCGCTAGCAAGCTATCATGCGACCACACTTGTTTCTTCCTGTTTCTTTGTTACTCTTATTAGTCCCGAGTAAGTTAAATTCGCACCATGGCTATCGCATTGATTCTCGCTAACAAATTTAGTCTAAGAATCCCATCTCGTATGTAAGAGAAAGTTTTCCGAAATTAACCCAGTTTATTCAAGCTATCATTGCACTATAAAATCTTATTGATATAGACAACGCCTACAAGAGAAAGCGCATAAATTCTTATTTGTCCGGTAGTTTAGTCACTTCATTCATTTATCTACAGTTGCAGGAAATGGGTGAATGTAAGACAAAAAGTAGAGGGATGCAGCTTGAGGTGCCTTACCATGGTTTTACTTGGCAGCAGCAAAACCCGGTGTCATTGCGCATGAGAAAAGATAAATTAAAAAGTTCGTGAAACCACAAAGTCTACAATGCAAAAACAAGCTACTATAACAAAGTCTACGCAAAACACCGAAACCATTGCACAGTATTCCATTAAATGCAGTTTGCAATATACAAGTGCAAATAAGTGGGACACAATTGTGTCAATTCCTACTGCGGTGATTGCGAAAAAGAGTATGCAAGGGAAAACGCATCGGACCGCGTTTTCTTTATGTTACCAGTGCAAGCATCGTGTAATATTCCAAACAGTATGGCTTATTTCTTTGTCGTTTGCAAGCCGCATTTCGCCGCGCCATGGTGGTATAGTGGTTATGGCGCTCGGCTACAGATCCGAAGGTCGCGGGATCGAATCCCGGCCGCGGCAGCTGCATTTCGGTGGAGGCGAAATGTTGAGCCCCGTGTGCTGTGCGATATCAGTGCACGTTAAAGAACCCCAGGTGGTCGAAATTCCGAAGCCCTCCACTACGGCGTATCTCATAATCAGAGCTGATTTTGGGACGTTAAACCCCAAAAATCAAATCATTATCAAGCCGCACTTGGTTTCTCAACGGGTAATAAGTTCTCCAAAACCCGTGATAATGCGACAAAGTGTTTCGACAGATAAGCAACTGCTTGGCCTACAATTGTTATGGTTTATTTGCAAAATTAAGGAACATTGAATCTATCTATCCATGGCCTCCCAAGTCCATCTATATGTCGTCTTGTTCACTTTGTCAGCACAAAAAATTGCGATGGCAGGCTGTGATCGTGTGACGAACGTGAATGATTGATCTCAACACTAACGCGATTAACTTCATATACCCGTCAGTGTTAACCATAATACTACCACATGTGGCTCGTATGCCCAATGCACAGTCCATGGCATGCGGATATGCCCCTAGTGTGTTTTAAAGTTAACATTACAACAATTGTCAAACAACGAGCTACCAAGATGGGCAATGAAAATTTGATGAGAACAACGTCTACGTTTGTTAGACCATGGAATGACATGCCGTTTGGTGTAGTTTGCGGTAAAAATGTGGCAACAACCAGCCACAGAAAGCAGTGGCGTATAGTGACCGAAGGCCATCCAACAACACGGTAAGGCTGTAGGAATCGCGCACAGGCCGACGAATTCAAGCAAGCACGGTACCTTCTGCTAACAGTGGCTCTCGCAAAGTGGTACGCATCTTAAAAATATGTATTGTATCAGCGAGTGTAGTTATAGTTGTTCAAAACCAGCTGTGGTATTGGTACTTTTGTAGTGTGTTTTAACCGCTCTTTCATTATTATAAGAAAGAAGACAAATTTAATATGAACAGCTTCCCCTAAAATACCCCGAGTGACGCTTATCACGTGAACAGCAGCGCACCGTAGCGTCCATTTTACTTCTTAAAACAGACGACTGTGTACGCCCTTTAGCTACCACAATGCTGCACATGTGTTTGGTAAGCGCAGTGTATGCATACTACTCAGTATGGACAATGGCGCAGAACAGCCCTTGGCTGAATGGGAAACAGCTCGTTCTAGGAATTTTCCTCACTGATTTCTTCACATGGCATAGATTACCGCAATGCGTGCGATCTACCGGATGTTACTTTTTTTCCAATTTTTTCTCTAAAATGTTCACCTGTTGACCTCGCTGCAGCATACAGATGAATGAAGCATGTACCCCGAGTTTAATTTCATCACTGTTTATGTTTCTACACACTTTGTGTTCATCTCTGAAGCGTGATCTTTTGGAATCTCCTCGCGTTTTCCGTGAAAATCACACATTTTCGCTGAGCGGAACGTTTTTTAAATTTATTATGTTCGTGCAAAGAAAATTTTAGTGTAGTCTGCGCCTACAATTGATTCAGCCTTGTTGTAGGTCGTAAAAACATCATTTACTTATAAATTAAAATCAGTGGACCAAGAACGCTCTCATGCGAGTGACCTATTTTCTTATGCCTCCAATCGTCGACATACGATTGCTGATTAACTGAATTAAGACCTTATTAAGTCTAGTAGCAGACACCTAATTCTATATCTCCAAGCTTCGGTAATGCTAAATTGTGAATAATGTACCTGCTGTACCTGCTGTTCCAATATGTTCTGTTTTATTACGACAGGATTAGTTTCATGAAGAACTTCACTGCTACCTCAACGTACGAAAACAGTACGGTGCTCAACTTCTTCAATTCAACTTATAAAGGTTAGTGTACCGCTTTTAAATCAAATCGATGGCTGCAAGTGGCTATATGAAAATACCACATTCTTTTTTTTTATTACACAGGTATAGACCTGACCTACCTAGTTTCATTTGCTGGCGAAGACTGCCTGCTCGCTCGGCTGGCCTACAAGAGCAATGGTAAGCCGCCTTCTTTTTGCAAACGTAATGCCTCTACACCTCTGTTATACTAATAACATGGATGGTTGTCGAAAACATTTTATCGAAAACCTGACCCGGAGCGGTCGCACCTGAATTAAATACGTTATTAAGGTGAAAGCCTCATTTTTCTCACTAGTCGAACACTCCGGCACCCGTCGTCTACGGCGGGACACAGGTGCTCCCACAGCCCACGCGAAAGACATGTGGTATCATTGCAGAACTAGAAATCATGACGTAACCGCGTGGTGTTGCGTAGTGACTTCACCCCATATCCTCAGTAATGACGTCACTTTTCCTGCGACATGTGGTCTAGGGAAGTGGGGATCGCCGCAACTTTTAGGGAGGTTAATCTTGCGGACAAAGGAAAGTCAATGTTTCCAAAAGAGACTTTCACTAGTTTGTGGATATATATCCCATACCCTAAGAGTACCAAACGTTCATTCCTTCCAGAAGCCACACTAGCTCTTGCGCCCGGCTGGTTGGAGGCCTGGCTAGTGCATGCGAAATTGCACACACGAGACGTGTCAGCCTTTCGCATTCCCACACATCAAAAGCGCTTTCGCCTTTCCACACCACAGCACTATAACGTAACTCTTAGTTTCTTAGGCGGAAAGCCTGATATGTCCAAGTCTCGGGGTTAAAATTTTTACCTACCAAGAAGCATTCAATTTGTCTCTAGATGAACATTCAGGAGCGGCACGCATAGCGACCCAACGGGAGGGGGTGGGGGCTTTCCATCGCGCGTAAGCGCCAGTTCACCATAACTGTGATTGCGCTGCTCCCAAAACACGATAAAAATCACCTGTGCTCATCGCAGGACTTGACCCAGAATGCCTTTACCTGCTCGTGAAGACCTATCAACGCGATCACTGGACCGCTCACGTGATGGTCACTGTCATAATGACACTCACACATCTATGCAATGCAACCAGCGTAACCCTTTCAAGCTGCCATGCAAAGAAGCGCACATTGTAAAAGACATTATAAAATCCTCCAGAGCAAGCGCATTTCACGTCGTTCTTGTCGACGGCAAGCGGGCTAAACCCAGGTACGCGCGGTACTGAATAATCTGAATATATTAGACAAAAGTCTTAACATAAGCTCAATATGTAACTCCCAGAAAAGCCTGAGCTATGCGCATTTGTTCAGAACACAGTTCTTGCCAGGTTTATTCACTATAAAACCAAAGAATTTCTGCTTCTCATGACTGCTTGTCGGCTCAATTCCCACCACGTGTCCGGCGCTTTACGTAAATAAGTCGCAAGCTTTAGTTTAGACTGGTGGAGCAACGTGTACGACGATGTTCGTGTTCGTTTATGGGCTACCATCATATTTATGCTGCTGTCGTTGTAGGTGACGCGAAGGACTGAAGAAAGGCATGCGATTTTGCTGTGCATTATGAGAAGGGTTTTGGAATTCATAGAATGAAGCTTGATGTTCAGACCTATATATTCCGCGTTAGCCGAAGGTTTTCTTAATATCTTTTTTGCACATGTCCACTTTACCAAGAGTTAGGCGCTTGGATAATTATCTACGCATTTCTTCCTTCGTAAGCGCCACGATACTGCTGAAATGCTCACATGTCCTTTCATTTTTCAGATTCTTTTCGCGCTTGCGAGCTGTGGGTGGCAGGCAGCTACTTCAACAAATCCGACCGGCCCTTCACGTGCTGCGACTTCCTGTTTGACTACTTCTGCGAACCCTCAGTGCAAAATTTGTACGATAAAAACTGCTCTCTCCCTCAATGAAAAAATAAAGACCACTATTTAAGTTGGCCGCTCAGCCCACAAGGATTTGCTCGATCGCCACTGTTTTCACTCTTAATTAATATGCCTGAATATATGTTCACTAAAATACATAGTGCCAGCAATGAAATGACCGCCGTTAATTAGCCAAAATCTGTATTCGCCTTTGAAAGCACAGCGAAAAATACATATAGACGTAAATGCGACAGAATACCTCTTGGACCACAATACAATAAGACATAATTGCCCCCAGGCTTCCTCACACTAGGTTAGATTTTAAATAAAAGATAGAAATTTTTACCAGCATACACAGCAAATGAATTATGTGTAATGCTTTGGAAAACAGAATAAATGAGACGGAAATGTCATTCCCACGATCATTGTTCGACACATTTCTGCCTCTCCATTCCGCAGGACGTCAAACATAAATCGAGGTAATACTTTAAAAACATCATGACAGCTCCACTAACGGAGCGCAACATGCGGGGATGCGCCGGTGATGCGCCGTAAATTGCTGCGACTGAGATTCGTTTACCGCTGGACGACGACAATGTTAGGCGCCAACAGCCGTGGCTCATTAACAGAAATTCATTAAAATCACTTCTTAAACGACAGCCCTACACATACACTGCCTCACTGAACTGCCTCCATGATCGGCCCACCGTGACGCGCACACTACCACGACAGTCCGTTTCGCTCTATCATTCCTAGACGGCGGACCCCCGCTGAGAACGAAGAGTGCAGCGGAAAGGAGGAGATGTTGCCTTAAGAGTAACTTTCCTTGCTAAGCACCTTTGCTTTAACCGGAGATCACTAAGATGCAAATTGTGAAGCGGTGTAGTAAAGATATGAGGCCCGCATGGTCCATTTGTCACGCATGTATCGGTGGTGTGATATTTTCTTTCATAAGCTGTATTCTGTGAAAATATCGTTACAATGAAAAGGTATATTTCTTTCACCAATTGACTGCCGTCTCTTTGATGTGTCAGGGACAACACAACACTGCGTCACTAACTTCAAACACACTATGCTGTTCCTGAACATCCTTCAGTTAGGCCTAAAGACATTTTTTTGTTAATTCTTGTAACATACCTCACTTTCTGCCGACATACCCCGATGAACTGCCCTTTCATATGTTCTTTTTTGTGGGAATGCGCAGCCTCTGGAAGACGCGTATGCGGGACCATAACTCTGAACCAGTTAGTGCTTCAGTAACACATTTCATTCAGACTACGGCGCATTTGAAGTTTGTTTATGAAGGACTTGACATCAGACCGGACACCATATCTTGGTCAAGTGCACATCCTTACTATCTGTGTTATGCAAGAACTCGTGAAAAACTCGAAAGTGTGTTGCACAGCCCGTGAATGTTTATTTACTAGTGGATGTGCGGACTTTGGCACTAGGTAATTTTAACACTAATGTGCGCAATTTGTGATTTTTGTTACGCATTGTAAGAAAGACCACGAATACGAGAAAAAAGTGTCGGTGGTGTGAGCGGTAGAGCTTCCAAATCGGGTCTTCGCATCTCGAGTAGTTGTGGTCTGCAGCATTAGTGGCTGGAGCTTTTCTTTGTCAACTATGTGTTGATTTTTCTTTCTGATAGTACGCTTTGCCGCGACAACGACGGCAGTACATGCCAACAGCCCGAGCGCATAAGATGCATCGCACTTAAGATGAAAGGCGTGGCGAAGGGAAATAGATCCGAGCCTGAATTATAACCCTTGCGTGATTTTATTATCGCTATTTTTGTGTTCACCTTAAGTTATCTAAACTTCATGCTTAATTACCCAACTTTTGTAATTATTAGCTTGTGACCAAAGCGCCATAGTAGAGTGGAGAAGCAACTTTAAAAGCCACCGAATGAATGCTGTCGTATACATTGCAGTTCACGTAGCCCCTTTTCCGTGTCCATCCGTATTGTGGTGCGGCCTTTTCGCGCTGTTTGAAACAATGAATATAAACCAACTCGCCCAATTTTTCCCATTGTATATAAACATCGTGAGAGCAAGAAAAAAAGATAAGAAAGACACGTGCCAGAGCACTTCCGCAGCGCGATTGTTCTGCTGCTCCAAATTGTGGGATCGCCGAAAGATATCGTAGACAGCGCAACTGCTTGGACGCCTTACCTAGACGATTACACGAGGGACAGGACATGCATGTACGCTCGACATTTTTGTTTTGCGTGGTTGTGTTTTATGTCATGAATACCATTTTAAACTGCCCAGCATCAGAAATTTTATTTCTGAAAAGAACTCCTAGCGAGGCGAAAAATATATGAAAGTGGCGACGCTTGTGTCCTGATATTGCTTATTTCAAGTTTCTTTCCTTTTTTTTAGGACGGCCGCATTCAGGGCAAACTAGAGAGTTTTATCGAAGTCCATTTACCGGCATCTTGGTACTTTTCACCGTAACTTGGTTGTCTGCATTTTTTATTGCGGAGCAGAAAATAAGTAGGAAAAAAGTGAAATATCTCGAAATTTGGCTCAAGCAAGAGAAGTCATAATTTTGAGGCACCATGGATCACTTTCTGTTACAGAAAGAAATTTGAAATAAGTATGCTGTTAACATTTGTGCAATATGTGGACTTCCAAGGGGAAACAGTAAGAAATACTTAAATCGGAATGCTTATCGAAAAGCTCAATTTTTAGGAAATAAAAAAAAAATGAGCGTGGTATCAACTTTCTCGAAAACGTTTCCCCTTACGCCACGTAAAGCATAGACACGATATGATGTTTCACTCTGGTTCGTTCGCGAAAAACAAGGGGTCGAAATACCCGAAGCATGGCCCAGGTAAGAAAAATTCCGTAACCATTGCACGTCCCCCGAGCCGCTATCGCACAGTAACAACAGTTACGCCGGCAAAGGGAGGCCGGCATGATAGCGCACAGATGTCTGTCGTTATTAGCGGGATGCCTGCAGTGCACATACATACGTTCAGGTAGTGCTCGCAGCAGCGCATTTCTTCCTGTAGGAGGACTGTTCACAAGTTGTGCTTGAATAGGGTGGTCGCGTGCGCGGCACACCATCGATCCCCGCCGACGAGGAGCATGTGCCGAAATTTTCGGTGCGTGAGTGCCGCCGTACGAAGGTCGCTTCCTCGAAACGGCAAATTCGTGGTATGATGGTCGCCCTTAGCGAGTTTAGTGGAATGCTCACACATTCAAGAAGCCACGAAATGCACCTCACTGTTGATGCAGGTAGGGTTTACACTTGGAACACGTGGCTTACTTTGACATCCTTAGCCTCTGCCTTTCGGCAATAGCTTCGCGTAACTTTCCATAAGTGTGGTGTATTCTGGCAATTATTTGCTCATTTGCATATATCCAGAAGTGGAGATGGCCTTTCGCTCATATATATATATTTCGCTCACGGGCGGGTGACGGTTATAAGCGCCGTGATGGAATAGGCGACGGATGCGAGTCACGATCGAAGTACAAGCCCGAGAGGGCGTCCTTGCGGAAGACAGAAACTTATGATGATGGTGATTGAGGTTCGGTTAAGGAAGGGACGCTAATTTCTGTAGCCCATGTCGGGTGCACGGCTAATCATCCATAGATGTAGGGGACGAAAAAAAAGAGAGTAGAGAGAAGCCGTTGTGGAGGGTTTCGGAAATTTTGACCGCCTGGGATTCTTTAACGTGTACTGACAACGAACAGCACCTACACTGTCCCGAGAAATTTCCCTATTTCACTCTCCTATTGCGTTTCGCTTCCCCTCTTTGCAGCGTAGCTGTGCTCTCTCCCAACTATAGACCCCAGCGCAGCTGAAGGACTACAGCGTCCACGTACAATGCACACTGTAAGCAAAAGTTGCCCGATATTTGGGTTCTTGCGGCTCATGAGCCTTAAAAACTCCTTTGTTTTCAAAATTACTACGTCTTGTTGAGGTGAAAGGAGCATATGACATAGTTTTACTACCACCTGCTAGAAAGGTAGTAAAAGGACGTTATTGCCCTATTTTACTACGCAGGGGGTTCTGTGTCACGTGGTAAAAAAACCCTAGTCTAGAGTTTAAAGCCACGTGATCAAAAACTACGTACCACGTCACATGGTTAAATCTCCAAACTGCCGTGGCGCAGGGGCGAAGGCTGTGATAGCCTCGAATGGCTATTTAGGCCTAGCCACATGGTACGCGTTTGCAAGCAACTGTTCGTCAAAAGCGTCGGTCGCGGAAGAGGGGACGCGACGTCTCGGGTCGTGAGTGTGAACAGCGCGAGTGTGATCAGTGCGTACGCGTATCGGCGCACGCGCCGATACGCGTATGCCGCCGTCCGTCAACCAGAACGCGATACCGTGATATCTCCGGCAGCTATGCCTAGTGACCGTCGTTTCGAAGGCACCGCCCAGTTCTGGTAAATCACGGGAACTACGGTCGCAAACGTTCCTGACTGACGGCATCGTCAACCAGTACGACAACGACACGGCGAACTACCCCGAGTGCTACCAGTGCGGCGTGCTTTTGTGCTGAGTTCGAGCGATGCAGGCTGTCCTAGCGCCGGTCTTGGTGGACGGCGGCCAAGTGAAAACGCACTTTCGAGTATCTTTGCTCGCGCGCTTGTGCCTGTGTTTGTTGCGCTCTCAACGAGTGAAAACGTGCTTCCAATGTTATAAGTTCCAAGGGCGAGTCCTCGTTTACTGTTCAATAAATTGAGTGATGTCTGCATTTTGCGTAAGCCTAGTGTTTACGCAGAAAGTCATTTGTGGAAAATAATTACTTATACGGCAGCCCCAGTAAACCTCGAAAGAGCTTTAAAAATAACTCTAAAAATGCCGAGAAAACGTTGTTTAGGCAGTAAAAAATTATTCTGCGTATACTCGCTGAAAACCTCCAGGGGGGTAAATAATTACTGCCGTTTCTACTTTCAAAAACTCGGTTAGCGTAAGAGTAAATTTTTACCTTGACTGGTACGTAGTAAAAAAAAAACACACAGAAGGTTGTGCACTAGAGGGCAAGCTGTTTACTCCCGTTCCTGATTATTTTTGTTTAGTGTCAGCAGGAGGCACTGCGTTCAGTCCCCAGTGCCACCAGACAGTGTATGTGTAGGGTTGTCGTGCCGGAAACGATTCTAACGAGTTTCTGCTAATGCGCCCTGGCTGTCGGCGTCTAATGTCACCGTCATGGCCACGGTAAAGCAAGCCCATTAGCAGCGACTGACGTTTCTTTTGGGAAACACCGGCGCATCACCTCATGCTCACACCTTCCTAGGTATCACGTTAGTGGAGCCGTTTTTTTTTTCTATGGGCTCCGCACACTGTCCAGAGCGCGCTACGTAGCTCTCATCGGACGGCTCAGTGGCTCAGTGTCGCTGACATTCGCCGCTTGGGGTGCACTTATGAGACGCGCG
>CM023482.1:29361971-29388794 GCA_013339685.2 Hyalomma asiaticum
CCGCAACGCAAGGCACACGAAACTCTCTTTGTTCTCAACGTATACAGCAACCCCAACCACAAAAAGCACAGGTTTGTCACGCTTTTTAAACGCACACCCTCAACATCGCCGACAGAAATCCCATCATAATAGGCAGGGATCTCAATGCACCACACACTGCCTGGGGATACTCCTATGTGTTCCCCAAGGGCAGAATCCTTTGGCTTGACTCGCAGCAGGAGGGCTTAACACTTATCACAAATACATACACCCACACGCGCGGGCACCAGCTCCACTAAATAATCAACACCTGATGTAATGTTCACTAGAAACACGTCAGCAACTACCTGGCAGAACACGTTTGAGGACTTTGGAAGCGACCACTACATCATCGCGATACGTGTTCAGGGCGGCGAACATAAACACACAGGAAGACAGCTCAAGATGGTAGATTGGACCAAGTTCCGTAAATCAGGCGAGAACCAGGTTCAACCCATCGACGATATAGAACACTAGACTCACACGCTTAAACAGGATGTTAACAACGCCACACAAATTGTGCCTCCCGAAGCACACCTTGAAGAGATCGATAGTCGGCTCCTCCACATGTGGAAGGCAGAGCAATCGCTGAAAACGGGGTGGCGTACACAGAAATACAAGAGAAGCCTCAGGAAACGCATAGCGCTCCTCAATAAGGAGATAGATTCGTATGGATATAAACAATGCAGGTAACATTGGGATAAAACCTCCATTGAAATGGATGCACAATTACATTTAGATAAAATGTGGCATTTTCTGAGATTTCTACTCGATCAAGAAGACAACAAAGCTGCCTTCGAGAAGTAGAGCTCATCTACGTCTCCCAGGCTCCTCTTCAGCAGCACCCAGACTACACAGGACAGGCCAACACTGTTGTAGACGAGGAATTTACGGAGGCGAATATTCGTGCCGCTCTGCACAAACTGAACACGAAATCTGCCCGGGCCCCGACGACCTCACCAACAAGACACTGCGCAATCTTGACGAAGAGTCAATCACGCACCTCACAAAATATATTAACCGCTGCTGGACCACCGGCAGCTTACCTACACAGTGGAAAAGGCCCGTGTGATCCTCATTCCTAAGCCAAGCTAACCACGGAATACTCATCTGAGGCCCATCTCTTTAACATCGTGCATGAGCAAACTGATAGGACACATGTTCCTAGCTTGACTAACAAATTACCTAGAACCAATTACCTGACTAACAATTACCTAGACGAAATTACCTTGACTAACAAATTACCTAGAATGACGTATTTCCACACAACATGATTTTATTCCACAGGCATCTTTCGACCAAGGATGCCATGCTGCAATTCAAGCATGACATCGTTGACAGCCCAGGCCGCTCCACTAAGGCCATTCTCGGCCGAGATCTTACGAAAGCATTTCACAACATTTCACATGCCACCATCCTAAATCAGATCAGCACCTTAAACTTGGAGCTTTTCTTACGGATAGGACGGCCACCATCACTGTAGCAGCGCTCATGTCCGAGATAACCATAGGATGCGCGTGCACCCTGCAGGGTTCCGTGATCTCTTCCATGCTGTTTAACCTTGCACTCCTAGGCCTTCCGTCGCACCTACAGGCAATCCCCGGACTCCATCAAATCATTTATGCCGACGACACTACCCTCTGGGTGTGTGATGGCAGCGATGGATCTATAGAACAGAGATTACAGGAGGCGATTGACACAGTGGAACGGTATCTTCGAAGGATGGGACTATCCTGTTCAGTTGAGAAATCCGAGCTGCTGCTATATCGCCCTAAACTAAATGGCCGACCACCAAAACACTACAAACGCAGACTCACGTCGATGTAACACTCACAACAAGCGATGGTCGCGTCATACCAACGGTGCATAAAATTAGAGTTTTGCGGCTGATTATCGAGGGTAAGGGCGCAAACGGCGAGACAGTTCGGCAGGTTGACGCCAGGGTATCAACACGATGCGCCTCATTAAACAAATCACCAATAGACACAAAGGAATGAAAGAGGCTAGTATCATCCGCCTTATCCAATCCTTCGTACTCAGCCAGATCACTTATGTGGCGGCCTATCACCGATGCATTGCCTCGGAAAAGTCAAAACTCAATAGCCTCATTCGAATAATATTCAAAGAAGCACTAGGGCTGCCGCAAACCACCAGTACAGATTTGCTCCTTCAGCTGGGCCTACACAGTACCCTTCACGAGCTTATCGAAGCAAACAAATCTCGCAGCTCGAACGATTGGCCAAAACTAAATCAGGCCGAACGATTCTAGAGAATCTCGGCATAGCTTACAATGTCCAACATGGCTCCAAACACGACATACCGCGCGATATCAGAACTAAGATCACAATGCCACCCAGGCCTAAAAACATGCATCCAGAATACAACCGGGATAGATGTCTCAGCAGAGCCACAGCCATGACGAAGATATTTGCTCGCAACGAGGATGCGGCCTTTGTCGATGTAGCACGCTATCGAGACCACCACTGCTTCGTAGCTGTAGTCGTAGACCACACACACCAATGCAAACAAGCGTCTCACTCGCCACAAGGCACGTAGCAACAGCGGAGGAAGTGGTTATTGCACTGGCAATAGCCCATACCAAAGCCTACTATATTATAAGCGACTCGCAAACGGCAGTGCGAAACTATGCGAAAGGCAGAATCTCCCCAGAGGCATTGCGGTTCTTAAATAAAGGCAAAATTCGCGACACAGACAAATGCATACAGATCCTCTGGTTCCCAGCCCACAACCCCCTAGGTAAGCCGGAGGTCAATCCAAACGAGGTGGTGCACACCTTGGCTCGAGATCTCACGTTACGAGCCGCGTTCCAAGCAGCAACCACCCGAATGGACTCCTCCACGGTGGTGTTGGAATGGGACGATCGGCTCACTAAATTCTGCGAGATTACTCAACATTACCGAATGAAAAGGCGGGAGTACCCACCACCTCACCCCAAGCTTATTCGGGCCCAGTCTGTTCAATGGCGGCAGCTCCAAACACGATTTTACACGAACCCCCTCATAATGAACCACACACATCCAGAATTATATACCACCAATATCTGCCAGTATTGTAACATCAGAGGTACACTATATAATATCCTAAGGGCATGTCGAGCAATAATCAGCAACACTGGGGTCGCCGCCTCCAATGAAGACGGTCGTGCGTGTTGGCGTGCCGCGCTGCTCACTTCAGGCATGCACCCACAACTCTGGGCGATCCAGCAGGCCAAGCAAGCTTCTGGGAGACGCGGTCTCTCCGCTTCCTCCTAGGTGGGAGACCAGGCCAGAAATCTGTAGGATCTGAATAAAGTTCTACAAACATTCTTTTTACAGCATACCTCTTTCTTTGCAAGCGGATCTGTAGCTTTGCATATGCTGAGCAATTTTTGACCAATCTGCGGGCAATGTTGACAATTTGCTGAGCAATGTTGACCAATCTACGGGCTCTCGGTTCTTCGGGACCGGGCTCTTCGACCTTCGAGCCTTCTGTCCTCTGACGGAGCGACGGGCATTGACGCTGGCCTGGGAGCTTTTCGGGGCCAATCGCTTGGATATATACGCGCAGGTTTAGACGCGATCATAAAAAGGCTGCGGAACGAGCGACGCGGATTCCCCCCACGAACATGGTCCTTCCCAGGACGCAGCTGGGGCCCCACATTGCAGCGCCATTGTGGCAGATGGCCGCGTCTCGGCCCGCAGTCCTCAGTCCACACTAGCCAGCGGAAAGGCGCCATGGGCCGCAACGCGTCTTGTACTGGTCCAGGCTAGCACCAGCGCACGTCACGCACTGCACCATCACACCATCACACCATCGTCGTCCACCTCGCAGTGTCCCTCTGTCGGCGATCCCCACAGCATATAAACTAAGAATAAAAAAATTGGCCGCGTATCTCCGTGCTTCGCTGTAAATGCCGTCGAAAGACGATAGCCTTCTACCGGCCGTACTACATGAGTCCCGTTTCGCGTGTTTCCATTCCCCCCGAGGAGTTGCGCAAGCGAGAGGGAAAACGAAGAGACGCGAGGAGAGAATGGGACCGGCCGGAGTGGCGGGCGGCCGTTCTCTGCCTTCCGTTCGGCACGAGCGCGAGATAATGGCGCCATCTGGCCATGGTTACGGGAAACGCAAGAAGCTTGCCTAGTACAGGAAACGTCCGCTTTTGCGCATCCTAACAAGCACTAGGGTCTTTAGAATTACGCATCTATGTATTTTCTACTAACGGAACACACCGTCCAATACATACGTATTGATGTTGTGCCTCAGATATGCGTAATATTTGCTTTGTGGCCGACTGTGTTCAGAAGTGTGAAGGTAGCCACCAGTTCAAGCTGGGTGGTCGTTGAGGAAGGGGTTCACCTTTCGCAGCAGGACACACACACACACACACACACACACACACACACACACACACACACACACACACACACACACACACACACACACACACACACACACACACACACACACACACACACACACACACACACACACACACACACACACACACACAGTTTTCCTAGTGACGCGAGTTTCCCGGCGCTTTTCTATTTGCGGATGCTTTGTGTCAAGGGTTTTGTGTCAAATAAACTTCCCTTTGTGACCAAAATTTCATTTCTGCGTTGAAGTATCCCAAGAAAGACTATCGTCTTTAAAAATGCCAGATCCACGCGCAGTGGTTATCAAGGAAATGCGAAGCACGCATAAGGAACGTAAAATGGATTTGCATTGTTGTCTCGCTATACCGAGTTGGGAACATATGAAGTTAACGGAACGGCCGCAACAGCACCAAGACTGTGGCATGTAAACCATGCCGCTCATACACGCATGTCATGATTCTAACGTTATGACTTGTCATTTACGTTCGTCATGCAGTCGTGTTGTGCTATAGCAATTTTGGTATACATCCCTTTAAGGAAACGAGTGGCATGTAGATCATGCCGCTAATGACATGCATGTCTCGATTTTCATGGAATGACCTGTCATTTATGATCGTCATGCAGTCATGTTGTGCCAAACCAATTTTCGTACAGGCTCCATGCAGTAGTTTTCCATGTGCGACATCAGCGCCATAATGCACTGCCTGGCGCAGAGACGAAGCAAAATTGGGCAGAGTGTGACAGGAAAATACGCGAACGCGATGCGCGTCTCCAACTGTATAGCAGCAGCGACCGCCCCTCCCACCTTGTTTCGTTTGATTTCCTTTGAGACGCGATCTCCAAACCTGCGGCAAACTGTTCCAAAGGGCGACGCCGCCAGCGTTCATGTGGTTCCCAGCACGCCCGGAAAGCAGCGAAGAAACGCGCGCGTCGCTGTCGCCTCGGTTTCCGCCGTGCGCGCGCATCTCATACGTGCGACCCAAGCGGCCAATGTCAGCCATACTGAGCCGTCCGACGAGAGGTACGTAGCGCCCTCTGGTCAGTAGACGGAGCCCATACATCCCATTAACGAAACGGCAGTATAGCGCCAGGACAATGGCATGTAAATCATGCCGGTCATGACGCGCGTGTCATGATTATAATGTTATGACCTGTCATTTACGTTCGTCATGCTTTCGTGTTGTGCCATAGCAAGTTTGGTATACGTCCCATTAACGAAACGCCTGGCATGTAAATCATGCCGCGCATGACATGCATGTTAGGCTTTTCATGTTATCACCTGTCACTTATGTTCGTCATGCAGTCATATTGTTGCATACCAATTTTCCTACACATCCCACTAACGAAACGGCCAAGAGAGCACCAAGACCGTGGCATGTAGATCATGTCGCTCATGACATGCACGTCATGATTTTCATGTTATGAGCTGTCATTTACATTCGTGATGCAGTCATCTTGTGGCATGCCAATTTTCGTATACATCCCGTTAACGAAACGTGTGGCATGTAAATCATGTCGACCATGACATGCATATCACGATTTTCATGTTGTGACCTGTCAGTCATGTTCGCCATGCAGTCATGTTGTGGCGTACCAATTTTTGCATACATCCCATTAGCGAAACGGCTAGGAGAGCACTAAGACTGTGGCATGTAAATCATGCCGCTCATGACATGCATATCATGATTTTCGTGTTATGACCTGCCATTTATGTTTGTGAGGCAGTCATGTTGTGGCATGCCAATTTGCGTATACGTCCCATTAACAAAACGCGTGGCATGTAAATCATGTCTCTCATGACATGCATGTCATGATTTTCATGTTATGACCTGTCATTTATGTTCGCCATGGAGTCATATTGTGGCATACCAATTTTTGTATACATCCCATTAACGAGACGACCAAGAGAGCACCAAGACTGTGACATGTAAATCATGCCGCTCATGACACGCATCTCATAATTTTCATGTTACGACCTGCCATTTTCGTTCGTCAGGCAGTCATGATGTGCCATACCAATTTTCGCATACATCCCATTAGCGAAACGGCCAGGAGAGCACTAAGACCATGGCATGTAAATCATGCCGCTCATGACATGCATATCATGATTTTCATGTTATGACCTGTCATTTATGTTCGTCATGTAGTCGTGATGTGGCATAGCAATTTTTGTAAACATGCGATTAGCGAAACGGCCAGGAGAGCACAAAATCGTAGGCGGCTAGATAGATAGATAGATAGATAGATAGATAGATAGATAGATAGATAGATAGATAGATAGATAGATAGATAGATACGCTCAAACTCGCCGAAGTTCGCTAAGAAATGCTTCGCATTTAATAATGAAGGCTGCAGAGTGGCGCAAGTCTAGTGAAGCTGTTGCGCACTTGGTTGGTCCGAGTTTGTCTCCGACACTACCGCAATTCGTCAGGGTCTGATTATTCGTGGAACCTTCCCAAAGCACTCCGAGGCCCAGCGAACGCCTTTCAGATTCGCATTCAGTTCAGCACAGAAGACGCTCACTTTGAATTACAGACGGTGGCATACGCGGCACACGCGGTTTTGGATGGACGCCGTCCCACCCCTTTTAAATCTTATGAATGCGTAACATTGCAAGACGCTGTGAACTGCACAAATTTACGCATGCTGTCTTTGCTTCTTCTGCTTCTGTTTCTTACACGCGCAACATGTACACCCGCCAGCCGCAGAATTGCCACTGTAGTATGGGCCAAGGGCACGAGCTCAAGAGGAAGTGCGCCTGCGAACGCCCTGCGCTTCATCACCAGCAACGCCGATTGGGCACTGCACGCTCACTGTTCGGGATCAGCACTAATGATGACGATAGCTTTTGATAAGTGGTTCAATTTACGGTCAGAAAGAACAGCTCCGGTGTGGAAATGTGCCTACAGATTGAAGCGCATTGTGGCGTAAAAGTGTCGACCCTGCCCACGGCAGCGCTCTCGTCTGCTTCAAAGCTGATGAAAATGGCGGAGCACCAGCGGAATACTTCTTGTAGTACTTGGCTCCCTTCGGCTATGTTTCTTTAGTGGGTAAGGCCGGGTTCTGGTGCAAGAAGTGCATCCGATATATGCTCATTCAGGAACGATGGTACCCAAAAATACATCAGAAGCAACCTTTTTCAACAGTAGGATCAATAATTCATGTTACAATATATTCAGGAAGTGGCATGCTGCTACTTCCAGCACAGCCACTTCAATAATCGCTCATCTGACACCCGCATGCAATAGTGGAAGAGGTAAATATTTAAAGCACCATTTCCCGAAATGATATTCCCCTCAGGAACAGCTTCTCTGTTTCCATTGCGCAATACAGTTGTCTTATTTCTGTTTTTGCGACGTGGTTTATTAACGTCTAGACGCCGAGGAACGTCAAAGGCGAGCTCCCACAAACGGCGAGCGTCAAGCAGGCACAATCCGAGCAAGCGCTCGCTCGAGGCACGAGACTGTCGCCAACGCTGAGGCTTGCTTGCTTGCCTTCCTCATCTTCTTCTTCATTACAATTACCCCCGGCGACGAGGGTAGCCATCCTGGATACTTAAGGCGCAGAAAGTATGGCGGGGTCATAATAGGGCTTGAGGCGGCTGACGTGGACGATTTCCCGTCCACGACGACTTAAGTCTTGGGATGGAGTCAAGGGCTCCACTTCGTAGTTGACGGGAGATGTCTGAGTGAGAATGCGGTAGGGACCATGGTAGCGTGCGAGAAATTTCGACGAAACTCCAGGCGTGTTCGGGGGGACCCAAAGCCAAACGAGGGCACCCGTCGGGAAGTAGGAAAGCGAGCGGTCACAGTCGAGTCGAAGCTTCTGGCGGCCTTGAGCGTCTGTTGTCATCGAGCGAGCCAACTGTCGACAATCTTCGCCGTGCTTAGCAAGATCTGAAATCGGTGTGTATTCCGTGGTGTCAGGTGTGTAGGGCAGTACAGTGTCCAGCGTACACGATGGCTCGCGTCCGTACAAATGAAAGAACGGTGAGAATCCGGTGGTCGCTTGCGTAGCAGTATTGTATGCGCACGTGACGAATGGGAGGACGGTGTCCCAGTTGGTTTGGTCCGACGCAGTGTACATTGTCAGCATATCACCCAGAGTTCGATTAAACCGTTCTGTCAGACCATTCGTCTGCGGATGATATGCGCTCGTCGTGCGGTGAATGATGTTGCACTGAACAAGCAACGCTTGAATGGCATCGGAGAGAAAGACGCGTCCCCTGTCGCTGAAAAGTTGACTAGGAGCACCGTGGCGCAGGACAAAGTTGCGTAGGATGAAAAATGCAACTTCTCTAGCAGTAGCTGTGGGCAACGCTGCGGTCTCAGCGTAACGTGTCAGGTGGTCCACGCCAACAATTATCCATCTGTTCCCAGATGTAGTCGCGGGAAGCGGGCCGTATAAATCGATGTCAACGCGGTCGAAAGGACGGCCAGGGGAAGGGAGCGGCTGGAGTGTGCCAGTCGGGTGTCCAGGTGGTGTTTTTCGCCGTTGACACGCAATGCAAGCGCGGATATACTTGCACACAAAGGCGTACATGCCGCGCCAGTAGTAGCCTTGACGAAGGCGGGTGTAGGTCTTGAGAACGCCGGCATGAGCGCTTTGTGGGTCGTTGTGGAAAGCGGTGCAGATATCCTTGCGCATATGGCGTGGTATCACAAGCAGCCACTTGCGGCCATCAGGTGCGTAATTTCGTCGGTAAAGGATGTCATCTCGAATGACGAAATGGCAGGCATGGCAACGGATAGTTCTTGAGGCGGGACGAACGGATGGGTTTGCCAGAAAGTCAAGGAGTTGGCAAACCCACGCATCCTTGCGTTGCTCCGACGACATGTTCACAAAGTCTATTGGCGAGAGGGAAGAACCCGACGGAGAAGCCGTGTCGGACGCTAGTGGTGAGCGGGACAGTGCGTCAGCGTCGGAGTGTTACGGCCTGACCGGTATACCACACGAATGTCGTACTCTTGCAGACGGAGCGCCCAGCGACCGAGGCGACCTGACGGATCTTTGAGGGACGAAAGCCAACAGAGAGCATGGTGGTCTGCGACAACGACAAAGGGGCGACCATACAGATACGGGCGAAACTTAGCCAACGCCCAAATTATGGCGAGGCACTCTTTCTCGGTAACGGAGTAATTGCACTCGCCTTTGTTGAGGGCTCGACTCGCGTATGTCACAACGTACTCGTCGTAGCCTGGCTTCTGTTGAGCCAATACAGCACCAAAGCCGATGCCGCTGGCATCAGTGTGGACTTCCGTGGCGCCTTGGGGTCAAAGTGTCGGAGTATCAGGGGCGACGTTAGTATGCGCCTTAGCGTCGTAAAAGATTCGTCGCACTCGGGTGACCACACAAGCAGGCCGTTAGAGGCTGCTAGAAGATTCGTAAGGGGCGCGATGATGGTAGCAAAGTCGCGAACAAATCGACGAAAATACGAGCACAACCCAATGAAACTTCGAAGCGTCTTCATGGAGGTGGGCTTGGGATACTCGGCAACAGCACGAAGTTCTGAGGGGTCCGGGAGGACGCCGTCTTTGCAGACGACGTGGCCTAGTATCGTTAGTTGGCGCGCACCAAAATGACACTTCTTTATGTTAAGTTGAAGTCCGGCGGATGTGAGGCTTTTCAGAATAGCCCGTAGACGAACAAGGTGAGTCGGGAATTCTCGAGAAAAAACTACGATGTCGTCAAGGTAACAGAGGCACGTATTCCATTTGTAGCCGCGAAGGATGTTATCCACCATTCGTTCGAATGTAGCTGGCGCGTTACACAATCCGAATGGCATCATGTTAAATTCGTACAGGCCATCGGGAGTAATGAAGGCAGTCTTCGGGCGATCAGGTTCAGCCATGGGGACTTGCCAGTAACCCGACCGCTAATCCAAGGATGAGAAATATTCTGCTCCCTGTAGGCAGTCGAGAGCGTCGTCAATGCGCGGCAACGGGTAGATATCCCTCCGAGTTATCTTATTGAGGCGCCGATAGTCCACACGGAATCTGATGGATCCATTCTTTTTGCGCACGAGTACAACAGGCGATGACCAGGGGATCTGCGACAGCTGAATGACACCGCGTGTAAGCATGTCATCAACTTGTTCGGTGATTATACGCCGTTCTTCCGCCGATACTCGATAAGGGCGCTGGCGTAAGGGAGCATGAGAGCCGGTGTCGAGGTCGTGCGCAACACTCGTTGTACGACCTAAAGATGGCTGGGCGCAATCGAAGGACGAGCGGAACTCGCGCAGAAGGGAGATGAGTTCGTCGCGATGTGTGGGCGGTAGATCGGCGGCGACAGAGGGGCAAAAACCGTCAGGAGCTGGAGATTTTGAAACGGGTGACGTCATAGCATTCAGATGAAGGCAGGGTTGGTCCTCAGTGAAATCCAGGGAATACAGGAACTCGACATCGTGTACATGGCCCAAGCACTCACCACGGAGTAGGGTAATAGGCGTCGAGGATGTGTTGGAAATCATCATCGTCGCAGTACCAGACTCCATGGTAAGTACTGCAAACGGCAGGCGTAGACCACGACGACGGAGAAAGACATCGGAGGGGGCAAACAAGACCATTCCGTCTGGGGCGGCCGGGCAGGAGACAGGGACGAGGGTCCACGTTTTCGGCGGTATATCTGTGTCTTCAGCTACGACAAGTTTGCGAGGGTCAGGAACAGGATCAGCCGAAATGGAGTCTGGGAGCGGCGTAAGAGCCACTTCCGCCCGAGAACAGTCTATGACGGTACGATGACGAGAGAGAAAGTCCCATCCGAGAATAATGTCGTGGGAACATGACGGCAGCTCATAAAACTCTATCACGTATAGTTCGTCTTGGATAACGACACGCGCGGTGCACATGGCAGAAGGAGAAATGCACTGCGAGCTTGCAGTGCGGAGCACTACTCCTGGAACCGACATGGTCAATTTCTTTATCCTATGGCAGAGATTTTGACAAATTACAGAAACGGCGGCCCCTGTGTCAATAAGCGCTATTGCGGCAGTTCCTTCAATGTTCACATCGATGACGTTTTGCGGCGAAAGAGATGGAGGCTTTTGATAGTTCGCGTAGCGTGCAGCTCTTGCCTCCGGAACTGCAGCAATCAGTTTCCCTCTTCCGTAGTTGGACGGCGACGCATCGGTGACAGCGAGCGTCGTCGAGGGGATGGGGAGCGACGGTTTGAATAGGGTGGACGATCATCCGTGGTGTACCTTGGTGGCGTACGGAACGGCGGAGGAACAGGCTCGGCAAAAGTGTCGTACGGGCTAGGAGGATACCGGCGACAGTAGCGGGCGACGTGCCCAGCGACACCACAGGCATAGCAGATCGGCTTGTTGTCGGACGTCCGCCACGAGTCCTGGCGTCGGAAGAGCGGAGCCGGAGGCCTCGCGTAAGTGGGCGTCGCAGCACGCACGGTCGGCGGGGCGGTGTGGGTGGAAACCACGGGTCGGAAATACGGCGCAGGCTGTTGAGGTGGGCGAGCAGCCACAGAAGCGTAGGTTAGAGGGGCAGTGACAGGTGGTGGCTGTGGCACGGGCGGGAGGTTCTCGGCAAAATGGGCACGAATGACCTGTTGAATGTCCGGAGCCAAAGACGGCGTAGGCGCGTGCGTGAGAGGTAGTAAGGACAGCTGACGTGCTACCTCTTCACGGATAAAATCCTGGATTGTGGATAGCAGCGGTTGTTGATCGGCGGGGTGAGGGGCCGGCTGTAAACTTGCCAAACTGGAGTGCGCACCAGGATTTGCGAGGGCTTGTCGAGCGATTGCGCGCTGCTTACGCAGCTCGTCAAAGCTTTGACACAATGAGATCAGGGCGTCCACGGTGGTAGGATTTTTTGCGAGAAGCATCTGAAAGGCGTTGTCCTCGATGGCTTTCAGAATGTGCTTGATCTTCTCGTCCTCAGTCATCTCGGAGCTCACACGGCTGCACAGGTTGAGCACATCCTCAATGTAGCTCGGGAAGTTCTCTCCGGGTTGCTGAGCACGTTGACGCAAGTTCTGCTCTGCGCGAAGCTTGCGCGCCGTAGGCCGGCCAAAGACGTCCGTAATGGAAGTCTTGAACACAGGCCGAGTCACAGGCCGAGTCAACATCCGAGTCACCTGAGCCGTTGAAGATTGGGCGGGTTCCGTTGGCGGTGGACGGCGCCGCAGGTGACATGGATTGCCGAAGGTCCAGGCTGAACAGGGTTGGCGTCAGCCATGATGACGCTGGGGACAGGAAGAGGTGGAAGCGTCCGGGAGCGAAGTTCCAGATTGGTAGTGGGAACCCACGCAGCTCCACCAAATGCGACGTGGTTTATTGACGTCTAGACGTCGAGGAACGTCAAAGGCGAGCTCCGACAAACGGCGAGCGTCAAGCAGGCACAATCCGGGCAAGCGCTCGCTCGAGGCACGAGACTGTCGCCAACTCTGAGGCTTGCTTGCTTGCCTTCCTGATCTTCTTCTTCATTACAATTTGATGATTCCAAACTACGGAATGTTTTTCGCTTTTAATTTTGATATGGAATAAGCAGAAATACATTTCAATAGCTGTACAGATCTTTAGTTTCTTCCAGTGAACGAAAGTTCAGATAGCCGACAAAAACTCTAAACTCGTCTCTGCTGCACACTACCCGCCTTAAAGGCACAACCGAACCCCTGAAGGTGCCTGAAATGAACGCAGCCTTGCCTGGAGCTATGATTTCTCTTACACAGCTCAACAACTTCCTCAGCTCTCCAAACCTTCAATGAAGGCTATCGCCAAGAGAAGTGACGTGCAATAATTCTTAACAAAAGATCTTTAGGAATGCTGCAGCCTTCCCAACCCAACCAGTGGCATGTGTCCACACCCGCTGTACTTAGTGGTCGGGTGTTCTGAAGTACCCTTAAGGAATATAAAGAATTTTATGAGGCATTCGGTAACATGTTATCCTCATTGGTATGCATATGGCAAATCTGTGGCTGCGTGAATTTTTCTTTCGATTACAGGAATGGGCGAAAACGTACAACTACAACTTTAGTGCTGTCATGCACTCATACAGGGTAAGTGTGTTTGTTTCAGTTCGTGATACCAGCTTTGTTTCTTCGTATCAGTAGTTCGCTTCTTGACAGGCTAGCTTCCAGGATAATGCTAAGCCATGTATAGCTATCTTGTGGCTACTACGAATGGCATATTTGATTATATTATGTTTTTTCAAAAAGTAACGAACACTTTAAATCTCAAATTGCATCATATTATATATCTTATTCACAAAAAATAAACGCCCAACTTTACTCGCAGTCATATGATACATTTGAAATAAGTTTTAAAAGTAGCTAACACTACCTGAATCACAGGGCAATGGTAACTTGAAGGAAATATTTCTTCCAGGAATTGCAGTCGCAGAATTGCAGCGTGTTGTGCGCGAGTGGCACCGAAATATAAATAGACCATTTACAAAACCAAACGAAAAATATTTAAAAATGTTTTTTAAACCAGAAAGCAAAAAGAAATCATTCTTGAAATGTTTGAAAGTCAGAACTTGGTCCTTGGTATCTTTTTGTATTTCACAAAAGCCTTTGATCTTATTAGCCACAATATACTAATTAAACAATCAGAGCACTACGGCATACGAGTTAAAGCTTTGTCGCTTATTTTATCCTATCTGCAACATCATTCACAGTGTAGGTGTACCACAGGGGAAATTTTTCGGTCCTTTTCTCTTTGTTCCTTATATTAACGACAGTGTTAACATTGATTCTACGGCAAAACACACTATACGCCGATTATACTAGCATCTTTTTCGATGGCTCGGATGTTGCATGTCTCTCGGGTCGAGCAAATGAAGGACTTCGTTCCGTTCATTCGTGGGCTACTAATAATGAACTAAAGCTAAACATCAGTAAAACTAAGGCTGTTTTGTTTCACCCGCGAAACAAATGGTGTGCAGCCTGCAGCCCCCCGATTAGTGCTCAACAATTCTGAAATAGAAGTTGTGAATAGATTCAAAACGCTAGGCGTATTTTTCTCGAGTAACTTGTCCTGGGATGATCACATCAATTACTTGTTACTTGCTGAAAAAGATGTCAAATGTAATTGGCCTCATCCGCAGACATTGCTTTACCCTCCCTCTTTCAATGAACAATATTTTATACAATGCTCTATTATTCCGCTACTCTGACCTTTGGTGCACTGGTCTGGGCGGCCGAGAACAAAAGAAAATATAAAAACCTTCTCTTACGTCAAAAGCGTGCCATACGCGTAGTTTTTAACGCTCCTTACATAGGTCACACACAGGACATGTTGGAAAAGCTTATATTTTTAAGCGTACAAAACATTTACAATTTTAGATTACTTCGGCAACATCAGTTAGAAACAAAACAGAAAATTTCCCTTTCAAGGACATTGGCGAAATTGGCAAGAAATGACCCTGCATACCACACACCATCCTGAGTGAGATATGGAAAGTTCGAAAATGCCGCACGACCTGTGGAAAGCAAGCGCTCAGGTACACATTACCTACATTACTAAATGAACTTGCCAGAGATGGTACGGACTTGAATGAGTTACTGTATAAGTGCGCGGTGTGATGTGTGATGTGATAAGCGCGCGTCTTGAAAAGTGCGCCAGTGCGACCAGAGGCGCCGACACAAGAAAAGAAGAACCGAATGTGTGGCCGCGAGCTCTCAATCATTGACGAAGACGATGTGGAGGCGAAGCGCGTGAGTGTACGTCAGGCGAATTCGACGAATGAAGAACTTCCATGCTGGGTTGGAACATGCCGGGAGAAGAACCGAGGGAGACATGGCTGAGACGTTGTGGAAGAAGGAAGCCTACCAGGGCGCGCGAGTGGCGGCCGAGTTCCTGTGGCAAGGCCGCTGCAGGCTCCCACCTGGGCATGTATACCGAGCGGTACAGCACCTGGCGTTGGCCAGGCTTTGCAGCATCTGGCGTTGGCCAGGCACTACACCGGCTTCCCATCGTCTGCCGTTGGCCAGGCACTCACAACTGCGTCCCCGGCTCGTTGTCCTAGCGCCAGATGAAGACGCCGAAAGGTTGCTGACCTTCACTCGTCCGACGCTGCCTTCCCCCCGAGCGACACCTTGATCCAAGTTCGCTCCGAGCGCATCTACAGCATCTACATAGCCTCTACTCTCGTGTGCCCACCAGAACGGTGACAGTCTTTTCGTCTGAACTTATTCTTAAGCACCACTAGCTATTTTCCCTCACCTCTACAGTTGTGTTATTTCTTTTCCTACTTGGCATGCTTCACCTCGTTTTTATCCTTTTCTCTCGTTATTCTGTTTCATTCAAATACAGTGAGTGTTTGTTTTTTTTTTCACTGCACCAACGGTCTCGTCTATCCTTGCTCGATGACGGTCAAGCCATCGAGTTTTGAGCATATAGAGGTGATACTTGCTGAACTCCTTTCGCTCCATTCCAACATGCGTCGGCTTCGTGACCGGCCTGTCCACATTTAAAACACTTCACAGTGGGGCGAGAAAAATTTGTTCGGCGATCACTAGCACGATGTCTCAGCCGATTACACAGGAAGCACCTCATAACAGGCTTCGGAGGGTTTCTTCTTTCCTCAGGTGCCGACCGTTTCACATCTTCCAGTCCCTCACTTCTGATCTTACCAAGAGTGGTGCCTCCTTGCGCTTCCAACAATGGGTCTGCTAAATCCAGCATGTCATTGAGAGATTTGGCTTTTCTATCTTTGAGATAAAGAGACAGGCTTGGGCAGCAACTGAGGAGAAAATACTCCTTAATAAGAAGTTCTCTAAGCGCACCGTACTCCTGCTCAATTTCTTAAATTTCAGTCCACTGATCAAAATAGTAGCTGAGTCGATCAGCAAATTGCGCAGCAGTCTCTCCATCAGCGGGCATCACCTTCCTGAACTTCTCTCGGAAGCCTTCTACAGTGAATCTGAATCGTTTCAGGAAAGCGGCTTTAACCCTTGCATTGTTGGAGACATCCGCAGGCGTCAGTCTGCCGTACACACTGAACGCTTCGCCGCTGAAACAAGTGCTCAACGCCATTGCCCATCGCTCCTCCGGCCAATTATGACTTGTAGCAACGGTTTCAAATCTGTGCAAGTAGGCGTGTAAATCATCCTTTCTTTAATGGAAGGCCACCAGCACCTTGCTAGGATTTGGTCGGGACGAGCACCTTTCCCTTTCCTTCCTGTCGACTCGAACTGGCGCGTCAACGCGCTGCTGCAGTCGGAGACGTTCAAGCTCCAAATCATGCTGCCTTTGTCTTTCCCTCTCAGCCATGTCCGCTTTTCCTTGACGTTCATTCGCCTCTCTTTCTCTCTCTTTCACCTCCCTTTCCTCTTTCGCTCTCTCAGCTTCTAGCCAATTCTTCTCAATCTCTGCTTGCATTTCTCGTTCTTTCCCTTCTCTTGCTCCTTTCTCTTTCTGGTTAAGCCACTTCCGTAACTCTAGCCAGACCCATCTTTTCACCAAGGGCAATCAATTTCTCAAGCTCTATGGTGCCCTTCCACAAAATCTAGCCGCGTGCACAAATATCTGCCTATAGCTCAAGCCTCAAAATGTTCTGTGCACACAGGTTAGCGAGAACGTGGCGCAACACACAATATCGTCTAAGCCAACACGTACACAACCGTCCTCCCTACTTTCAACAAACTTAAAGGGGTCGTGAAACGTTTTCTGAACATTTTGTACTAAGTGCGTATTCGGGGTCCTGACCCTCCAATCAACAATATGCATTGTTCCGTTGCATCGTGTGCATTGATTTAGAGCGATAAAAAACGCGGTTTCGGTTTCACTGCGCGCGTTCCCCTCAACTCTGCAGATGACGTCATCTTAGTAGCCGTCATACCTCCGAGATTGGCGCGCCCTCGGAGGCCACGGGAAAACAAACCGTGCTGCCGCTTTTCTTCCGAATGGTGGCACCGCACGGTTTCCAAGTATTTTCTTCCTTTCTAGCTTTCAAGTAAATCGATTCCTTTAGAGCAAACGCGAGTTCACTGTGCCTTTGAACTTAAAAGTATCTTAACTCAACGTCACCAAATAGTACCACGCCGGCCGGTAGTGTCGCATAGTCGTTTCGGGAGCGCAAGAAAGCTGAGATTTAAAACGGGCGTTGTTAAATGTGCACTGAATATTTCGCCCTAATATTTCGGAATCGGCTTGTCGAATGCGTATTGAAGCAGTGAAAATTACAAACCGGCATCTCCAAATTCTTTTCACGACCCCTTTAAACGCCAAAGAAGTCCTAATCGCGGACGCCAGAAATATTATCACCAATCAGGAGCTGTACAGTATGGGACGCAATCGCCGGAGAAGATCCCAAGGACTAACATATCCCATAAAAGCCTGGACAATTAGGTTTTTGTCCCCTTCAGCACACTAGCAAAACGCCAGTTTAAAGACCGAGTGAGAGCCAACAGTGATCAGACAAAACAAATATATTCTGATCAAACAGGCAGTTACACAAAACGTGTACAAACACGGCTCTTCACAATATGAACACAGCTGGGTCACAACGTTACACGAAACCAACAAACACACAGAAATTATTGCACTGCAACAAAGAATAAAACAAAAACAGTCCTCTCCTCCAAAGTCACTCGAGATGCTTTCCCGACTCGAAGCTTGCGGGCAGGGCTCGTCAGCTGGCTGGTGGAGCAGGGTCTTCTCGCTGAGTCACATACGACTTCTGCTGTTACTACTGTTTCTTGTGCTCGCAGCTCGCGGCCCGTGGTTGACTGTTTATATAGTCTTGGAAAGCCGTTCTAGAAGTTTCGGTGCGGCCCACGTGATACAACAAAGTTGAGAACCTTCTCGCCCTTTCTCTGTCCTTCGTCGCTTGGGCGGCGCCTCTTTGTCCCTCTAACTCCGCGAGGAGCGTCGGTATGCACTCTCCTCCTCCTCTCTCTCCCTACGTCTGTCTTGCGCGCGCACTCGCCACGATAAGACACTTTCTACAATATTATCCCCTGTTCGAGATTCGGCGTGGCCTTGGGCGCCTCTTGCATGCGCGCCGCTTTTCTTGTTGTTTTCGTTGGATTTCCCTTCAGCTCGACGCCGGGTTTCTAGTTTAAGTTGGCACTCTTCTGTGACACCATTCGCCGGAAATATCGAAAACGGAAAAGGACTTTACGTCCGTGCGGAACCTCATTGTGGCTGAACAGGTCTTAAGTAACTGCCAGGGCCGTCTGGCACTTTCCCTAAGGGAAAAGGAATGCGACACCCTTGAAGAAGTGGCAGAAGATGCTGATCCCTTTCTAGAGGCTCAACGACAAAGTAACTTATTGATTTTCCAGAACAAGTCTGAAAACAACACTCCCAACTAGCAAGATGGGTACACTTCTACTGAACCTCAGCTCAGACGTTTCTTCTGTAATCGACAGAGACACAGAGCATCTGATTGTCGCGTGAAGCCGAAACGATTTTTCTGTGCGTATTGTCGTAGACCAGGACATCATGCGAGGGCGAGCCCGAAGAGCGACAGTGGCTCAAAGAAGCCTCCCTCTTGTATCGTTCACCTGAGGATAAATCCGCAAACACCAAATGTACAAATGACTTTCAACAGGATGAGTACTTCGCAAGTGCGCTCAGAACACTTACCACGACAACTGCAGAAAACTTGCCGGTATTACAGGGATAGTTTTGTGCCCACATTGCTACTTTCTTGAGGGATAATGGAAGCAACACGCTTAGAGTGCTACGTTACCTGGTTCCAGATTTTGCGCTTACGGGTACTACCGCATCGATTGCATTGGCTCATGGTAGTTGTGTCCAGTTACCGGAAGCTGAAGTACAAATTTTTTCGTCTTATTTGTCCAGGAACGCCATTATCGATGTATAAAATCCCCACTTTATCACATCATCATAGGAAATGTTCCTGGCTCTCGAGACGCTAATGACGCAGACACAACATGAAATCGATCAGCAGGCCACATGAAGGCGACCGCTAATAAGACGCCGGTGTGTGGTGTAAACATAAAGCAGGGATGCAGAACGCGTGACTTCCCTATGGTTCTTCCCTCAAGGAAAGACCGATGGAAACTGGCGAAGCTCAACTTTAACAGCTGGGAAATAACGCAGCAGTCCTTTCGCCAAGAACAAGAAAAAGACAAGACATTGGAAGCATGTAGGGCACGACAATTCGAGGCAAAGTCTTCGCCCACCATTCATTTTTCATGGATAAAGGAACAGCAGTTACCACCTGGTGTTAGGTAGAAGGTTTCAAAAGGCGGTGGTTCCGAAAGCTTTGCGTGCCCAAGTGTTCAATGTGGCTGAGGAATATCCGATATCTTGACACCAAGGTATCAAAAAAAAAAACCAAAGACAGAGTTCTGAAATCATTTTACTGGCCTGGTGAACAGGAGGAAGTGCGAAGATACGAGTGATTATGTGACAAATGTCAGAGGACATATCCTAAAGGCAAAGTAGGAAAGGCGCCTCTTGGACATATGTCATTGATCAATACACCTTTCGAGAGAGCAGCTGCGGATCATATTAGACGTTTGATGCCTTTCTCTACCAGAAGCAATCGCTACATTTTTACGTTGGTGGATTTTGCCAGATGGTACCCAGATGCCGTGGCTTTACCCGCCATAGATTCAGCAACGGTAGCGGATGGGCTACTGGAAATGTTTTCTCGCATAGGATTTCCACGGAAGATTCTCTGCGACCAGGCGTCCTGGTGCACGTCGGTCCTAATGGAAGACGTGAACGACTTCCTTCTGTGCGGCACTTAAGTTCGACGCCTTAACATCCCATGTGCAATGGCGTCATCGAGAAATTCAAGGCAACTTTGAATGAAATGCTGCGCAAGATGTGCCAAGAGCAGCCTATATCATGGGACCGATTTCTGGCTAACCTTTTATTTGCCTATCGAGAGGTACTTCAAGCAAGTATGGGATTCTCCCCTTTTGAATTGATGCGAGGTAGATATGTGCGAGGACCTCTAAATATTCTCGAGCGACTGTGGATTGGGGATAATGTAAAGGAAGTTGCCAAGACCACCTACAGAGACGTGCTTGATTTGAGAGAGCATTTTGAACAGACTGAAGCTGGCGCAAGAAAACATCGCTCTAGCTGAAACCGCGCGTAAGAAGCACGAAGATCGAACCTCAAAAACCCGAGAGCTCAAAGTTGGTAAACGGTCCTCATTTTACTCCCAACTAGCCAAAATAAACTCCTCATGCACTAGAAAGGGCCATTCCCAGTCACCGGAAAGAACGACCACGATTATTGGTTGCACCTGGGACACACAACGAAACTGTTCAATATTAACATGCGAAAGCGTTATGAAGAACGCCAGCCAAAGTCGCTGCTCAGGTTTCGTTATTCGCCGTTGACCAGGCACAAGAATCGCGTAAAGAAAGACAAAAACACAAAAGAAAATAAGAGCAACCAGACCAGAGCAAACATTTCGCGTGGAGGAATCACTTTCAGAGATCTTTGGTACTTATAATGTAAGTAGGTTGTAAACATAGGTGACTAGCCACAGTGCGAACAAAATGTGACTGCTGTGGCGTGTACACTAGATTGGACATGCCTAGTGTGGTTATGCAACTCTCTGTACCTTGATTGGAATGTGTGCTTCCTGTTACTGTACTGCTTCCTGTTACTGGAACTGTGTTTTTTTCGCACTCCCTTAGAGCAGTTTTTTCTCGCTAACAAAAGAACCTTTAAAGATTTTAAAACATTTAAAGCTTTTGTAGTGCGGTGCGCGTTATTCTTCGGTGGCGCACGGTGTTTTGAAGTGCTGTGCAAAATGAGGGTATGGTGACGACGAGGAGGAGACAGACGAGCGGCATCTGGCTGCTGGGGTCGGACACAGACAGGGAAATAACAGGCTCAGGGCCGTGGCTTCTGAGCCTCTGGCCAGCGGAGGTTCCCAGAGGTGGGCACAAGAGCCATTGGAACAACCTACTTTACTCGTCCCAAGCCCAGCGCCGACTGATACGATGCCACTCCAGGCGCTCCGCCCCAAGCCGGCAGTGCGTGCCACGAGCTAACGTATGTTCCAATGATTACTGGCGGCGGAGGCAAGCAGCCGAATTCCCCAAACTGCCCCCTCGGCGGCGGCCAGCGATGGTGGAAGTGGAGGTCACAGGAACAGGCGTCCGCTTGGCCAGGCAAGTTGGGGCACTGGGGTGCCGGCCTCGTTGGCCAGCTGTGTACCGGACGGGAGCAGGTCCACGTGGCCGTCACTGGCGTACAGCACAAGGGACCAGTCGAGTCTCGTCCTGCTCCTTGGTTTTTCTAGTTAGGACGATTCGGGCGTCGGGATCAAAAGGTCCAGGCGCAGTAGCCAGAGCGGGCCTGAAGAGGCAGCTTGTGGTGGAGCACGTGGCAGCTACTCTCATAACGCCAAGTCCAGGTCCCTGAGGTTCGTGCTCGCGAAGGGCGACACCTTGCTTCCCCAGACACCCATAGGTGTACGGTAGAGGGGTTGTGTGGCCCAACCAGTGCCGGCGGTACAAGTGCCTCCTCCCCATTTTCGCCCCCCTGCTTTTGTAACTGCTCATCAGACCCATTTTCAGAGAGGCCCGGCGAAGCACGGTTGTGGCCGTGGTCACGTTGCTGGAGCACTGGCGGCGGTGGTGTTCACAGCTTGACATCGGGAAGATACGCCGCGCATTGCATGAAATTGCTGACAGGGCAATGCTTTTGGAAAACATGCCATGTGGAACTTCGCCCCGCCGCGGTGGTCTAGTGGTTATGGCACTCGGCTGCTGATCCGAGGGTCGCGGGATCGAATGGAGGGGCAATGGAGGCGAAATGTTGAGGCCCGTGTGCTGTGCGATGTCAGTGCATGTTAAAGAACCCCAGGTGGTCAAAATTTTCAGAGCCCTCCATTACGGCGTCTCTCATAATCAGAGCTGGTTTTGGGACGTTAAACCCCACATAACAAATGTTGAACTTCACATCTTACCACTTCAATAATGAACAAGCCAGCAAATAGAACCACGAGAATATCGTGAAGCTTTGCGAGACGTAGCGTTTGAGTTCAGAGACATGGATTCGTGCACATAACGTGCCGGATGTGCAATTGGTAATGACACAAGGACCGTCCCATCTTGGTGCTAGGCACACTGAGAAACCGTTAGCCGATTCGCTCAAGGGATGGGCGCTGCATAAGACTACGTCGCCGGGCTCGTATTTAGTGCCACGACGACGTTGTGACATACTGACATGTTTGTTCGAGCCTCGCTTTATCTAATTGCTCACCGGCAGTAGCGACAGCTTTTGTGTGGCGCATGTACTGTGATTGAGCAAATGTACGGTTATCTGAATGTGACGAATGGGGCGGCACCAAGGTTCGGCTTAGTTGGATTGAGGTTTCCCTGCCAAAGTTCAAAAATGCAGGTCTATAATCCGTTTGTCTATTCACATTGGTGCGCGTAGCAAACGCCATTTTGAAAGGTTAACGTCCCATTCCGCATGATCTGTGGTATCTTCCGTGAGCATTGTTCGCAAGTTTCGGTTAACGTGTTCTGTTATGTTCACCTGTGGGTGGTAGGGTGATGTGTTTTTGTGTTTGACGCCCAATGAAGAATGCTTCTTCGTGAACGTGCGACTAGTGAAGTAAGTCGCGTTATCGGTGATTAATTGTGCAGGAAAACCGAAACGCGAAAACGCGTCGAGAAGGCATTTCCAAATCTTCCGCGAAGTTAATGCTTGTAAATGGTATAACTCAACCCAATTTGTAAAGGGGTCGGCAACCACGAATAAGTAGCGGTTTCCCCGGGATTGCGCGGGGAAAAGGTCCGATAATATCACACGCCACAATTTGTCAAGGGCCGTTACTAGTGACAGGCTGCATCAAGCCTGGTGGCAGACCACCATGTGATGTAACTCTTTGGCAAACCTAACAACCTCGTGTATAGCGTAAGATATCCTGCCGAATTCTTGGCCATGTAGCAGTCTAACATAACTTATCATAAGTATTGTTGGCACAACTATGCCCGGCCAAGGCAGAGTCGTGAAAGTATCGAATGAAATCGGTCCTGAGGCTACATGGGATAACCATGCGAAAGGGGGAGATACCGTCATCCTCGTCAGCTTGAGCAATGTACCGTAAAGGTAGGCCGTCGCTAGCGAGGACGTTAGCGTCGAACTCACCACCGTTCGGGGCTTGCGGACTACGCTCACCGAAGCGGTTGAGTATATGCCGGCATAGCCTGTCCTTGCGTTGCTCCTCGAGCAGATGCTTCCTGCTCAACAATGTACCCCACTGCTCATCTGTGTCAATGGCGGCAATCAGAGGGGTGGGCTCCTGTGAGGAAGAAGGCTCGAGCAAAGGTGCACGAGACAGTGTGTCAGCGACTTTGTTTTGGGCACCACCGCGATGTTCGACAGTGAAATGATATCTTTGCAACGTCAATATCCAGCGAGCAAGGTGACCCGCTGGGTTCTGTAGGCGCTGCAGCCACCATGTCAGTGGTATGTGATCCGTTTGTAGAGTAAACGAGGCACCGTCGAAGTACATATCGAACTTCTTAAGTGTAAATACAATCGCGAGATATTCGCGCTCCGTGACCGTGTAATTCTTTTCGCACGCGTAAGTGTGTGACTTGCGAACGCAAATGGTCGCAACTCTTTCTCAAATTCCTGCAGTAAAACGGCGCCTAGACCGTAGTCGCTCGCATTTGTTTGCAACACAATTGGCTTGTTGGGAGCTTGAGGGCTATGGTCCCAGCAATAGAATTGGTTCCAGCTTTAAACGCGTTTCGCTGAGATTCGCCCCAACTCCACTCCACGCCCTTTGTTACGAGTTGGTTAAGCGGTACTGTTATTTCAGCGCAACGTGGTATGAAACCACGGTAGAACACAATCATTCCCAGAAAGCACTGAGGGCTCTTTACGTCATGAGGGCACGGGTATTCTGCAATGGCACGAAGTTTCGCTTCATTGGGTCGAAGCTGCCCATCGTCCACGATAAACCAAGCAACTCAACCTTTTGAGCATGCGAGTTGGACCTTCTTAGGATTTACAGTAAGACCCGTTTTCTGCATTTTCTGAAGAGCAACGGTAAGCTGTTCCAAGTGTTCTTCACGCCCTTTGTTACGAGTTGGTTAAGCGGTACTGTTATTTCAGCGCAACGTGGTATGAAACCACGGTAGAACACAATCATTCCCAGAAAGCACTGAGGGCTCTTTACGTCATGAGGGCACGGGTATTCTGCAATGGCACGAAGTTTCGCTTCATTGGGTCGAAGCTGCCCATCGTCCACGATAAACCAAGCAACTCAACCTTTTGAGCATGCGAGTTGGACCTTCTTAGGATTTACAGTAAGACCCGTTTTCTGCATTTTCTGAAGAGCAACGGTAAGCTGTTCCAAGTGTTCTTCGAAATTGCGCGAAAAGATGACATCATCCATCATCCATGTATGCTATTGCAAATTTGTACCGCACTTCGTCGAGAAAAATATCCATTAGGCGTTGGAAAGAACTAGGTGAGTTCTTCAAGCCGAATGGCATACGCACAAACTCGAAGAGCCCTTTATACCATGTCAATGCGTTCTTAGGGACGTCACTTGGTTCCATCTCTACCTGCAAGAAGCCACGGGAACAATCTAATGTCGTAAGTACTCGTGCATTAACCCAAGCTGGACAGTATGGACACAATGGAGGGAATGGGATAAGCGTCCCTAACCGTAACATCGTTTAGGCGGCGGTAATCAACCCATAAGCGTGCTGTGCCATCTTTGGCGCCAGAATGATAGGAGAGGCCCAAGGGCTTTCGGACGGTCTCACCACACCGGTGTCGATCATCTCCTGGAGAGCAACGTCCAGGAGCGCCCGCTTTTGCACGCTCAGTGGCCTTGGATTGCGGCTCCAAGGTTGCGCGTCTCCTGTGACGATGCGGAGACGCAGAATAGGAGTGCCGCCTGGCTTCTGCGTGAACATGGCTGTGAATGGCTCCAGTGTGCGCACAAGCTGTCGCTTGTGCGCGTACTGAAATAAACATTTTACAGCGTAAGCTGTTATGAGATCACAACAAGCGTATTCAACTGTAGCTGCCGCGCGCATATAAAACGTTGGGCCCTCACGCTTGCAGCTTACCGGTATCGCCTGAAATTTAGAAGGGGTAAAAGTCTAGAAGTGGCCTTGTCTAGGTTCTCCAACCAGGGTCGCTTAAGAACGAGGCTCCAGAGTACTGTCAATTTTCCAGTGCTTGCCGCTGACCGCGGACGAGCTTGCAAGGTTCTCAAAGCGAAGCTTAACACTCAGCCGAGTGGCTCAGTTCAGGCTAAACGGGTCGCCTAGGCAGCATGCAGACGCATTGAATCGTACTATGTTCGCCACGATGAGCTATCACTTGAGCAGGGGTGCGTGACGTGGGGGGCAAGAGTTCTAATTCCGGAACGGCTGAGGGAGCGCGTGCTAAACATGCCACATGAGGAGCACCCAGGCACAAGCCGCATGAAAATGCTAGCCAGAAGTTTCGTCTGGTGGCCAGGAATCATCTGGCCATTGAACAATATGTGCAGAGGTGCAAGATTTGCCAAGCCGTGCGGCCAGCTGCACGGCCTGTTCCACTTCAACCGTGGCACTACCCTGCTCAGTGTTGGTCACGCGTGCACATAGATTTTGCTAAAAAAGGGACGAACATGTTTCTTATACTGGTCGACTCATTCTCAAAATGGATTGAAGTGTGCCCATGGCGCCGACATCAGCCCAAAAAACCCTGGAGAAACTTCGGGGTGCCTTTGCCACTTACGGCTTGCCAGAAGTCCTGGTCAGTGACAACGGGCCCCAGTTCACCTCACCTGAGTTTGCCGACTGTCTGAGGACCAATGGCGTGAAACACGTTCGTATATCCCCTTATCACGCAGCATCCAATGGTGCTGCAGAACGAACGGTCCAAACTGTAAAGAAGGCCTTACTGAAACAGGTGCTTGAAAATGAGGCCTCGGGCAAGAATCCGACGGTGCAAGAATGTACTGATAGCTTCCCCATGGCCCACCGGAGCACGCCAAGCAGTGTCACAGGCAAATCGCTCGCTGAACTGTTTTTGAAACGCCAGCCACGCGTAAAATTGTGGACTGCTCAAACCGAATTTCGTAAAAAGCATGAGGACAAACAAGACGAGTTAAAAGAGCAACGCGATTGTTTTAGGGGGCGGGAGCGTATGTTTGTTGTGGGGGACAGTGTTTTGGTGAACACTGTAGGTGGTGAAAGTGTCTCCTGAAGAAGGTGTGGTGACCGGTTGTCAGTGTGGTGACATACATGGTGAAAGTGCGCGATGTGCACGCTTCACACACGCCGACCACCTGCGCCCTAGACATGCGGCCGGTGGTGAACCGCCACCGCCTTTCGAAGTGCCTGAAAAGCAAACTCCAACAAGAGAGGTCACGCCGAACTCCACGGCGACACAATTGCAGCATCCTATTGACCAGGACGCTCTCTGCTCGCCTGAAACGCTGGCCGAACCAAATACCAACGACACCCCAGAGCATAACGAATCACCGCCATCAGCGCACGCACC
>CM023482.1:29388894-29425211 GCA_013339685.2 Hyalomma asiaticum
GGGCTGGCCAACAATAGTCAAATTTTAAAAGCAGCGCAAGAGACATTTCCCGCCTTAGGCCCGATATTGCTGCCGGCTTTGGCCGACTTCCCGCCTACATCTATCTTATATCGGCGTTATGCCTGGCGTCCTAGGTATTTTGGAAACGGATGGAAGACGTTTCGCATTTCACGGAATGAAGGGCGCAAGGGTAAATCAGTGGTCATTGCGAATCGCTAGGAACAGCGAGCTACATATTCGTGTGTCCCGACCATAGCAGCCTCTTCATGCAAAGGTTATGTCGTGAAACACGCACAAATGTCATCTAAAAATTTCTTTTTGTATTGCTACGCTCCTGGAACACAAGAAGACGAAAGCCAGGTCGCACATGAAACACGGTTCTTTTGGGACGGTTTTGGTAAGGGAAGACGTACACAATGCTGCACTCTTTCAGGTATTTTTGTTTGTGATGTATATTAAATGCCGGTACTCGCTACAAGTGGTTTATGATAGTTAAAGGAGAACTCGGGGGGTTTTTTCTCCATATTTTGGTCTCGCTGTTTTCTAATAGTACTGATAGTCCTGTAGGAGCCAGGACGATACAATGTGCTCACAAGCTTACCAATAATTGTATATACCCAAAAGAACGATGTCTTCAAACCGAACCTGAAACAGGCAGAAGCTTCGTGCAGCGTATATGATGACGTCATATCCTCCCTCCCATCAGAAATATGGAGCTGATGCAGGAAAATGAAAGGGGCGAGGTCATCCGACGTTGTATTCAGTTATAACAGTTTTTATGAACTTCACAATGACGAATTGAGCGCTGGAGTATCGCTACATTGCTGTTAACCGCCGGCCTCCTCGGAGAGGCGGTGTTGCAAGTAATGACGTCAAAAAGATGGGGTGGCCCGCGTGGGAATCCGCGAAAGGTTTTTTAAATTCATTAAAGAAAAACTAAATGACTCACAGTCGCCTGTATCGGCAATCTTTTTACAATACCGAGGTGAGCATATGTCATTCCTGTTAGTCGTGCACTCGCACACTTCCATGCCATCCGACACATTGTAGTTACGTCAGTTTTCATTATATTTTTTTAGGGGCGAAGCTCCTCTTAGTCTAACCTTGTCACGCGTCAGGCGTCGGGCGTCAGTCGTCAGGCGTAACCCGCGTGCCTCCCGGCACGCGCTTGCCCTCGGCGTTCGCCTCGGCGCGTGCCTCTCTCTCTCTCTCCCGGCGCGTGCCTCTGCTGTCTCGTGAGAGAGAGAGGGAGAGCGAAAAAGGACAGAAAGTTGAGCGAGTTGGTAACAGTCCATAATCAAAAGAAGAGGTGTGCAGAACACGGACACAAGGAGAGCAGTGAACAACACGAACGCCGACTAACAACTGAAGCACAGCACAGAGGCGAAAAAGAAAGAAGACACACAGCTTATCTGCGCATGCTCGGAATGGTAGCGCCACCTGTCAATCGGTTACACGTGCCGGTCTTCGCGATAGACAACTCCTAAGGCTTTCTATCTCCTCTCTGTTTAAGCTAATCGACGGCTGACTCACGCATGCACTTCCACTAATACTGATATGCCAGGTCTCAACCAATAAACGCGTATCTTCGTTCTTATGCCTGTACAGGATCTCGGTTTTGTCTAACTCGGGCATGCAGCTACAGACCTGGCAGTGCAAGGATAGATTGGACGGCGTCCCACCTGATAGCGACCTTCTGTGTTCAATTAATCTTTGATTAATACAACGCGCAGTTTGCCCTACATAAAAACGTCCGCAGCTAAAAGGAATCTTATAAACTACACCCATGCGACAGTCGCTGAAATTGTTCTTGGCTAGGTGCTTAACAGGACAGATATCCGTTCGCTTCTTACCTTCCATCTGCTCATTTCTTCTATGCACTGCAGCACAAACCCTTCCTAACTTATTGGGAGCGGTAAACACAACATTAACCCCATATTTACTTCCCACTTTCTTAAGCCTGTGCGAAACTGCGTGGATATACGGAATACTCACGACCTTTTTCTTGTTAATGTTACTCTCTGCTACAGCTTTTGTTCCGGTCGAAATCGACTTCTTAAGACGCTCAGCTACTGTGGCTATGGCTAGTCTAGGGTAACCTGCATCTAAGAGGCGCTCGACCTGCGCATTAAAGCTAATGGTCAAACGGTGCACGCACGACTTCGATAGGCCTGACTTTAAACAGGACAAGGCTATTCCGTTTTTTACTACTTTCGAATGCTTGCAGTCAAAGTTTAACAACGGCTTAGATGCTCTAGGGGAATACTGCCAACACACGTGATTCTGCTCAAATGACAACGAGATATCTAAAAATTGTATTACGTTTCTCTCCGGTAGTTCTTTCGTAAACCTTAGACCATCCCCATTAAGTTTAAATTGATCGCTTACATAGGTGACGACAGATTCAAAATCATCCTTACTACAAAGTACCAAGTAATCGTCCGCATACCGAAATACCCTAATGATGCGGTCCCCTAAGGCCTCTTTTAAACGGCAGTCAAACTTGCTCAAGTATAGATCACGTAGAATAGGGGCTACCTTTGAACCTATACAAATCCCTGACTTCTGCACAAACACGCCTTCTCTGTATCCAACTAATGTTGACGTTAAGTACATGGAGAGAATTTCTAGAAAGGTACCTGTGGAAACTCCGCATCTATCTATGAAACCGGACTCCTGCCCTTGTTCTTGAATACATTCTTTCACGCAATTTAGTAAAGCTTCATGCGGCAGCGAGTAATACAAATCTTCTACATCCATGCTAAACGCTGTGCAGTGGCCAGGATTTTCCTCTGTTAACAACTGAACTAGAGCCTGAGAATTACGTACAAGGAAGGGGTCAGAAAAACTTAAGGATGTTAAGCACTTCTGCAAATAGCTAGCTACACAAACTTGCGAAGTCCCTGACTCTGATACAATCGAGCGAAACGGAATTTCTGGCTTATGGGTTTTCGCCGAGAAAAATAATTCTAAAGTGAGCAGTTTAGCCTTTTTAACACTGGAAGCTACCTTATCTAGATTATGTTTCAACAGGAGATCGACAGCTCGTTGTTTTACTACAGAAGGTTTCAGTTTCACAGGTCTAAAATTCTTTTCAACAGCTGCTGAGGCTTTTTCAGAAAAAGTGCTATTCGGCATTATTACAAAACAACCTTCCTTATCAGATAAAACAGGTCGAATCTTATGTTCCACACAGTAATTTACAACCGGTCGGATAGGGTCAGAGGCCTTAACGAGATCGTTCGAATGCTTGATGCTGGCGAAGCAATCTGAAATACATCGAGACCGTTCAACTTCCGGAATAACCTTAGTTATCGATCGAGGTAAGCTTAAAACGTCAACTTCTTTTAGGTTAGGATGAAAACAGTACTTAGGGCCTAATGCTAGAATTTTCTTGTGGTTCTCGTCCAAAACGGCGTCACCGAGAATCATTACCTTTTCCGACGGCGATTTAGTAGAAAAAGAATTCCTCTTACTTTGCAGTAGATCCGGTAGCTTCGTCCTCCACAAAAAATCCGCGTGCTGCTCGGAAACTCTCAACCAATTCGCGCAAGTGCGGTTCCTTTGACGGTCTCCCCGGGTGGCGCAGCTGGCTTCTAAACACTGGCGATAAAATCTGACTTGCCGCGATGCTTCGGCTGAAATAATCGCGCAAATCCTGTTCGCGTGTCCCGTAGAAGGAAGAAGAAAAGCCGCACAACATCTGAATTTCCATCGGAATGATATTATTGCGTTTGAACCACGACATACTTCTAGCGCGAAACATACATATAGCGATTAAAGAGGCTAAAGAAGCTGGATTGCGCAGATAAGTAGGAGAACACGGAAAAGGGCTCAGGGTACTAGAAATGAAGCTCAAAAGGAGAGAAAGTTGAGCGGATTGGTAACAGTCCATAATCAAAAGAAGAGGCGTGCAGGACACGGACACAAGGAGAGCAGTGAACAACACGAACGCCGACGAAGCTCAAAAGGACAGAAAGTTTAGCGGGTTGGTAACAGTCCATAATCAAAAGAAGAGGCGTGCAGGACACGGACACAAGGAGAGCAGTGAACAACACGAACGCCGACTAACAACTGAAGCACAGCACAGAGGCGAAAAAGAAAGAAGACACACAGCTTATCTGCGCATGCTCACTGCTCTCCTTGTGTCCGTGTCCTGCACGCCTCTTCTTTTGATTATGGAGAGCGAAAGGCGCGCGTTGGCTATGGAAACGCTCTTTCTTAGAGGAACGCTGTACCAGCTCGCAAAGAAGGAGAACGCGCCCTCACCAGCGAGAGACAACGTTGGCGCAGGCAGCGTCTCCTAGGGAGTTTCTTGATTGAGAAATACCGAGTGCTCGCGTTGGAGAAGCGTTCACCGGCAACCCATATATATATATATATATATATATATATATATATATATATATATATATATATATATATATATATATATATATATATATATATATATATATGCACTGCATCTTGACTTGCAATGAAGTGCCTGTGGGAGATTTCACTTGTGCATAGTTGAACCATGAGGATTCGTAGCGTGCGCGTTAACCACACTATCTTACTCCGTGGCGTTAACTAAATTAATCCGGAACTCGGCACGATCTATGATGAACCTCCCAAGCTTCGCCCACTCATCATCATTCACTCCGTGGATATGCTGTAATTTTTGCCACACCGTGGCCAAGTCGGCGGTCACATATTTCGCTTTGCATGAGGCAATCAAGGTTTCTCCTTGATGATAACTTAGCAAGCTCACTTTCCCCTTTCTGAGCCCAATTAGTGGATTAATAACTATCGCTGAGACAGGAATTCTTACACGTTGCAAAATGTACACGCATTTTCACAAATACCTTCAGCGACAGCATCGCAGGTAACGTATTCGAGATCAAGGGCTCCGGCTAAGTACACTTGTACTCCTTACTACATTGTCTGAGCTTATGAAATACATGAGCAAATGCTGAAACAGACTCACGGACAGACGGGCGAAAATGTTCACGTTTACTTAGCCCAAAAAAGACTATCGTCTTTAAAATTCCCCCGTCGCTTAACATTGTCAACGCAGTGCCGGCAAGCACAACACGTATTTGGAATGGTCGTCCTGGCAGCGCCCAAGCTGCATCTGCGGTTAGCGCACCCACGAGATGCCAAACTCCTATGCCGCCGCTTCTTCCGGCAAGCAGGGATTGGTTGTTCTCGAAGGTCAAAAAGTCCTTGTCTCCCCTGGGAGGAGCGGCGACGTCGCGATGCGTCGCAGAACAGTGACGTTGTCACGTCATCCGCAATCCCCCATTACGCGGTGGGGCGAACTGCCTCGTTCGAATAGTGTTTTGCACTCTGAAGTGAAAGTGTAAACTGCAGCTGCCTAGGGCGCAGCGCGAAAGAAGCGCGACCGCTAAAGGCCACCCTCAAATATAATGCAATAAGCTGGTTCAAGCGACATAGCTAGCACTTTTGCGAACAATTTACTGCAACGAATGCGCCTTTATCTGCGCTTAGCGTGCGACACACCATGTTTGCAGCAGGAAACCTCATGCTGTGGAATATATGTGTGTGTTTGACCTCACTCCGCGCATGCGGCGCACTCATGCTGCACGAACACTCCACGTGCATGGGCCTCCCGGCTGAAATAACATTTCTAAGCTGCCTTTTCTAAAAAGTCGAACGTGCCATTGACAGTACCACTTGGTGACTCCTACACAAGGCACGGACAAGAATTTCTGCTTGTTTCCTTCGTAGAGCTTCGGCCATAGGGCCACAGGGCAGTGTACTCTACGCGAAATTGGCTATTTCTTGACGCTGTTGGGAGCAAGAAAACTTGGTTGGGATTACTGGGAACTTTTGTCTGCATTTTAAATTGCTTTGCGCCTGTGAACATTAAAGCGAAATACGTCAATGGTCACGTCGTTCGGAAAAATTAGCGAACATTTTGGCGACAAAGCGGGCACTGCACTGTGGTATCTATGTTTTTTGTTCAAGATGTAAGAAAGTATGTTATATGGGCAGCTTCAACTGATACTGTAACTACGGGATCTACAAGTAAGCTATGGCACATCTTACTGAGTGAGCTGCTTGTGCTGACAATAGACGGCGCAGACGCCTAGCAAGCTTAATCCAGTGACAACCTTGACTCAAACGGGACGCTAAGCATACTTCTTGATAGAATTTGCTCTTCGACTGAGGAACATGGCCACCTACTGCGCTATATCCCCCTTGAGTTACGCTCAGAACCAGCACAAGTATTTATGTAGGAACATTAGCTTTGGTTCCTAAGCTTCTAGTGTGTGGGTAATATTCGTGTCATATAACACTGTAGTCAATCTACCGGTAACCTGGGTAAATTAAAATGAATCATAAATTTTCTTGCGTGTTTATATTTATCAAAAGCAGCTTGACGCTTTCACTGTGCGATGAAGTTTTTACTATTGAAAAAATATAGCCAATTCCCACGTTTCGATATAATGCGGCTACTTTTTGGCTGCATTTCTGTCTTCTTGCAGAATCGGCTATATCTTAATTCCATAGCCTTACGACATTAGTGTCGGAGAAAAACCAGTATCGGCGTCAGTGCCGGCGTCGGCGCAGGCGTCCCCGGGGTAATACTCATCCTGAATACCGCCATGTTTCCAGAAGCACTCGACCGCGCAAGCCCACCCCATAGTCCAAGTGTTTGGCTTATCTTTGAGATTGTTTGGCTACATTACTCATTTTGGACATGGCAATGCCGGCCAGTCGTTGTTACGGCCGCTTCGCCACAGGGACATCATCGTTCAGGCTAGTCCGAGAAGCTGAGTGGTTGTAGCTGCTCCGTACGGAGCGCCTTGACGACGCGCGAAATTGAACACTTGTAGAAGATTAGCAACAGCAGCGGTCTTGGGCTAAGCGGTTAATGCTTCACTTTGTCTTAGCCAGGAATGCGTGATGATAAGGAACCGGTGAATCTAACGTAATGATTCACCAGTTCCTTATCGCGTGCTAAGATGAATTGATGGAGAAAACTATTCAGCAGTGTTGTAAAGGTCACTTGACATCCTAGTTTGTTGGCCTTCCCGGCAATAGACCGATCTCATCACACGATCTGCGCATGAGCGAGTTTGCTGAAGCAGCGATGCCGCCATCTTAGTTGGAATACTCCGAGCGCAGCTGGGGCGGCCCCTCGCTGTGTGCATGGTCAGATTGATCCAGCGTATTGCACAAATCCTCAGGATCCACAATAAATCGGGGTGGCAAAGTGCGTGCGAACGTCAACGTATGTGCTTTTTGTTGCAGCTGCAGCCAAGCATTCTAGAGTTGCTTAAGAAACGGACTGCTGACAGCTGCTAACATGTGAACGCGGATCGTATCGTCGTTTGCTGGCGCGTGTGTCGTTTGTCGTTGCTGTTGCCACATTAGCTGAGTGAATAATAACGAAAAAATTCACAGCACATCCACGGAGTGAATGATGTTGAGTGAGCGAAGCTCCGGAGGTTCATCGTAGATCGTGCCGAGTTCCGGATTAATTTAGTGAACACGCACGCTACGAATCCTTATGGTTCAACTACGCACAAGTGAAATCTCCCACCGGCACTTCATTGCAAGTCACGATCCAGTGCCTTGTCAAGATCCAGTCAAGATACAGTGCCTCCAGCGCGATCCAGTCAAGATACAGTCAAGATCCAGTGCCTCCAGCGCGAGCAGTCGGTATTTTTCAATCAAGAAACTCGCTAGAAGACGCTGCCTGCGTCAAGCTTGTCTCTTGCGGGTGAGGGCGTGTTCTCCTTCTTTGCGAGCTGCTGGCGCGTGCATCAAAGTAGTAGCGCGTTCCTAGTAGCGCCCTCCTAGTAGCGCGTTCCTAGTAGGTAACGCGCTACTACAACGGACGGACAGACCCAAACCTTAAGGAGCTTCGCCCCTAAAACGTGAAAGCGCGTTCCAGTCATCGTGAGACAAGAATTCCCTTCAGTGAAAGCCGGAATGCAAGTGCTGTAGCACACGGACGACCACTTGGCCAACTACTCAGAGCTATCCGCAACATTCAATGTCGCGGCATGGACCGGGAGAAGGTTGAGGAAGCTTGTTTCTTCTATAATGCTATGAATGTTCAGAGGCATTCGCGGAGCAATAAACCGAGGGAGGCGTAGAAGTGATATGTATCGACGTTTGCGGCCTTCAGTCGGCCCGTCTCACACTTGTAGCGAAGACCGCGTCGCGTAGAATGTTTTCTTGTTCTTTATTTCTTTTTCGACTGCTTTTGTAGAGGGGCGCTTGAGGAAAACTTCGAGCCGGCGAAGGGCAGGTGTATCTGATTAGTCCCTTCGTGCCCCAAACGAGCCGGCGCACCGCAGGGAGTCTTCCGGGCGACGGGGCACTGAAAATGAGGACCATGTGTGCGCGTCGCGGCCATTTCCTTGAAAGCGTTGTTTGTATTAGTTTTGTGGCGAGGCCGGATGCACGCGATCATAAAAGCTCGCGTGGAGCATCGTTACCTTTGACCTGCCTGAGTGGTCCGTATAAGCCGTTTTCCTATTGGTGGAAGGCAGTGGTGCTTCGAGCGGTCCGCGTCGCCGTGGATGCTGAAAAGTGCTATTTAAGCGGCGACACTGGCCTTTTTGAGAGAGCTGACTCGGGGGCCATGACGCTCGACACCATCGGGGACCAGTCCGGCAGGCCGACGGGGGTGATACCATTTTGTATGTTGTATAATTGTTGCCCTGTGTGTTTTCTAACTTCAAGTTGTCTTCGCTAAATAAACCCCCCAATGAGTGCTCTCCCAATTCACTGTGTCGACTCCTCATCGCTTGCCCGGGCGGAGTGGCTCCCACGCCTCTTCGTCTTCCTGACCTTCCGATGCGTCTAACATTAACGGCCCCGACGTTTTCGCTACACACTACTCCACATCTATTTTCTTAAAACGTTGTGTTCGCTTCGAAGACTTATGAGAGGAGGCTGTGGGCACCTTCCGATTGGTTTAAAAAAACCTTCTTTTATTTTACCTCGTTTAGGAGATGTCGGCACATTTATATCGCCAGCTAGTGCCTGTTCCAATATCTAAATAAGCACGTAGAAAATCACATGTATACATACGATAACATTGGTTGCATTTGTATTCAGCATATGCAGGGTGTTTTTTTTTAGCTGCAACACATTTTTTTAAATTGGAAGAACATAAATCGCCGGCATGTCTTGTGTACCATTCGAGTATACAGATTGGCGGCCTCTAGATACCGAGCAATTTCACCATTTGGGCGTACAGTTAGCAAAATTACACTAATTACCTTTTTAAAATGTAATTGGTGGCTACAGCAAATGAGTACTTTGGAGCCCGTCCTCGACACTACCTATCGCAACGATCAAACTTCGAATAGCGGAGTGCATGTCGGAGCTACGCGAACAATTACTTCCCCTTGGCAGGCTCTTTGAAAGCGAAACAGGCCGCGAAAAGAGCGTCTGTGACGTCGATGTCGCCGCCCCCACGGCTTTCGTCACTCGCCACTCGCCCGTGGTCCCCGCCGCTCCGGCCGCGCAGGCAGCTTGCCTTATCTCCCTTGTTATCTGCGGCGTTGGGCCCCGCGGGCGAGTGACGAAATCCGGGGAGGCGGCGACGTCGACGTCACAGACGCTTTTCGCGCCCAGTTTCGCTTTGAAGGAGCCTGCCAAGGGGAACTAATTGTTAGTGTAGCTCCAACATGTGCCCCGCTATTCAAAATTTGATCGTTGGGATAGGTAGTGTCGAGGACGGGCTCCAAAGTACTCATTGGCAGTAGCCACCAATTACTGATAATTAAAAGGGTAATTAGCGTAATTTTGCTAATTATGCGCACAAGTGCGGAAATTGTGCTGTATCTAGAGGCCGCCAATCCGTATAATCGAATGGTACACAAGGCATTCCCGCGATTTATGTTCTCCTAACTTAATAAATGTGTTGCAGCTAAAAAAACACCATCTATACTGGTTAACACAAGCCGAACCTATAGGGCGCACACATTAAGCATACGAGGGACGGATAAATGGCATGTCGCTTTTGCCGTCTGCGGCGGTAGGCCGAAGGCTCCGCGCCGATGTCGTCGCTAAGCCTTTACGTTTTGGAAAGAGGCGCGCGGTACTTGACTACACTGTAAACGAAAATATGCCCAGCTGGGAGGTCTCGATGTGTCGGGATGTGCCGGAGTACGTGCGAGGCCTCGCCGCGGTTTCAATCCGGCGCGTGAAGCACGGAGGGAAACGGGGCGCCTTCCATGATTGTCCTCCGGCGAACAATGACCGGAGCTCGTATTTCCCTCCGGTATCTGCCCGCAAATCCTCCGGTACCACCGCCTGACCGCGCCCGGCAGCTCTCATTGACTGCTGGAGGAGTGACGTCGCAGCCCGACAAGGCCTCTCAAACCTAACATGGCGCCGGTCCTAGCTACACAGTCGAACCGATGCGATGCTTAGGCGAAATGGCAGGCCTTCGGCCGCGTTAGGAAAAAATGAAATCGTTTCGTGCATCTTGTGAACGTTACAAGCAGCGATGAGCACCAAGGAACACTGTGGCCGACAACAGCAAAGCGTCGCTGGAACCTACGTCGTGCTAGTGTTGTGGACTGTTCGAATGTCAGCCACGGAGAGCAGGCACAGCGACTGCGTCGGTGAGTGAGCCAGTATACTTTTTGAAGTGCGTGCGTTATTTTTGTCAAAATCAAGTAAAGTTTGGTGCAGTTTAACAAATAAAAATATCGGTAATGTAGAATTGAGTAGTACTAGAAGTATCGGGTATGTTACAGAAAAATATAGGAGTAAGAAATTCGGCCGAATTGCCATTGTTTGAAACACGTGTTTTTAAAGCTATATAAATGGGAATAGCTTCTACAAATTTGCACGTAGGAGTGTGAGATTTACCGCGTAGAATGTCTGTATGGAGATGCATGCTACCTCGCAAAACTATGGCCGTAGCTATGTTCATAACGATGTTATAAAGATATTAAAATTAAAATGTGTTTTTATGTTATATATCACGTATCTATCAATTTATCTCTCTCTACAATCAGTATAATAAACGCTGCGTCATTGTATATTATCACCTGTAATTTATTTGGATCTGTCTTGTAAACTGGCCTAATAACAACTAAAATTGATAATATGCCTTTTTAAAATGCAACGAAACGAGCTATACAATTCTTTTTGTATTGCCTTTGAGAATTCATCTATGCGCTTAGTCTAGTGACGTGTTTAAATAAGGTATGTAGAAGTGGAGATATCAGTCGACCGATTAAAAAAAATTGTAAGTAATCCTTCCTGAAACGTTTATTTCCAGCCGCTACTGCGGTTATGGCGGCATGGCCTTGGCTGCGCTGCACGGAACTACTGAAACAGAGTGTAGCTGCAGGTACATTCACGTTTCTGAGCAAGTGCAGTGACCAGGCAGAGGGAAGAGGGTGGCACGAGGCGGGCAGAGCAAGAAGGGGGGGGGGGGGGTGTTGAACGTCGTCGATACAGCGGTCGTGGCCATTCCAGACGTCCCGTGATGTAGCCACAATCTCCTCTGCATGTAAATATGCGTAACTCCCAAACAGCACCGCCGAGGCAGTGACGTCAATCTTAGCGCTCCTGTAGGAAAGAATGCATGGGAAAACGAAAAAGAGGCGCGAGTGTCGAACATGTTCCTAGAACAGTCCCATCAGCTGGTAGCTCAGAAAAGCTTTCCAAACTTCTTGTGGCAACCAACAGGGCCAAGAGACTCGCTAGGGGAGGCCGTATGGAAAGTGAACTTTCCAGAATATACTTCGGCTATCCACCCCCCGCCGAAAACCGCCTTTTTCTTCTGCTGGTTCCAAGGTTGACACACTTAACGAGCCGCGACATTCGTGTAGACCTTTTTTGTCCCGGTGCTCGCGGCTAGATTCCTCCCTCCACGCTGTTGTGCATCGAATCCTCTTGCCAGCACTTGCGCTCCAACCGAGGACTGTGTCCACTGGGTGCATTTCAGGAATGGGAGCGTGCAAAACAACCTCGCTGGTCGACACGAACAATGAACGCCACTGGCGCCACTGCGGGCTCGGGCTCGTGCACCGCGAGCTGTTCAGGCAGCCATGGCTGTACCGCGATCGCTTCGCTTTGTCACGGCCGTGCAGAATGTTAAAATCTTACATAGTATTTTTCTTTTTTTTTTCTCTTTTCTCGGCCTGTCGTCCGTTCTGGCTCACTTTCACTGCAGGATATGCTACTTAAGCATTTTTCAGAACCGTGTACGCGACCTCTGGCAAAGCCTTTTAGTTATTTTAAATTTATTTTTTTTCCTGTCACTCTCCCCCCCATCCCCTCTTCTGCGTGAAGAGGGGATGGGGGGGAGCGTGACAGGAAAAAGTGACAGGATCCTTGACCTACGCGTGCGTTCCCGGAATACGGCTTGTTGCAGACGGCAACTGTTAAGTACGTTTTCGTATTAAATTGTGAATTTTTATTTTTTATTTTCAAGGCAGACATGGCTGTTGTAGTGTCATCCTGATAAAAGAAGTTCTCTTGCCTCAACATGTTCTGTAAGGAAGTTTCGCACATTCTAGGAACTGTGACATGCATATGCGACTCTGACTTATTACAACTTGCTCATTTCTTGTTCTTTTGTCGTGTATAACACATTTACTTTCGCCGTTCAAATGCTTTGAGACGTAGTTTACCTTGTTCTGAGTCTCCCTTCACTCTTTGTATAAGGTTTCAGGAATGCTTCTCGCACAGTCATGAAGTGCGAAGTTAAGTAAGAAGAAAATGTCTATTTTCGCTTTTGGCTGGTTATGTAGCAATCAAGGGCGGCTTATGTCGTGGCATAAGCTAATCTGAAATTGCTACTTGCTAGCAGTGCAAAGTTGCTTTTTTCGTGTAGCGGCCGATAACGACCCTAGTCACCCTTTATTTGCACATTGTCATAATCAAACAAAAGCAAAGGTGTACTGTGATACCTTTATTGCTGCCGAACTTTCATTGCAGTGTGTTGTTTTGTTACGTGCTTTAAATCACCTTGTTGGATTTGGTGTGGCATGAGTATGCCAGATATAGTTCTGTCTGACGAGCTGAGCACCATAAATTTTTCTCTTTTTGGTTGCCCCGACACGTACAGGATGTCCCACCTAAGTGTAACCATGTTTTCAAAAATGATGGAGCGTCTTAGTGATTTGCGAGAAACTCATACATGTTGAGGATCAAGTGCCCTAGTGTTACGATTTTTTTTTCGTTTTCCAAAATCAGTAAATTGGCCTAAACTAATGAGATAACTTGTTTAATTATTCGCTTCAGAAAGAAATTGTTGCTGAGAAACTTGTAGATCAAATTGAAATGTGAAATGGTCTGCTTGTATATGCCGTCAAAGAAAGCCCGCGATATACAAAAATAACCGTGTGATAACGCCACTAAATTAGCGCTTCCAGGCAGCCGATCAGGGAACAACGTCCGCTTGTCTCTGCAGCGCTGTCCGAGACATGCTTGGCGCTTGCGGTGGCCACAAGATGCGTGTTCGTGCATGCGCGGGTTTCAATCGACGAATCGAAGAGAATAATATCTTTATGCAGCCTACATTCTCATGTTCTCACATTTAATAAAAAACACACCTTTATGCAACGTCACTAGGGAGCGTAATAATGCACTTTCGTCGTCACTCGCACTGTGCGTCTGATTGCTACAGCGCTGCAGGTACATCGCATGTATACTTTTTTTTTCGCGCCGAATTAGCGGAGCTGTCACGTGGTTACTTTTACGTTTCGTGGGCTTTCTTTAACGGTACATATCAAAATACCCATCAATGCTGCTTAAGGGGATTTTTTTTTATTTGATCTACAACTTTCGGGGCATTGGCCTTGTGAAGGAATTGGGCGCACGCAAATATGAATTTGTTGTATCGTGTATCGACAATTTCTTGCTGAAGCAAACAAATAAATAGCTCGGTAATTAGTTTATTCTAATTAATTGATCATGAAGAATGAAAAAAACTCGGTAACACTACGAGACTTGATCCTTAACATGGCCGAGTTTGTTGCAACTCGCTAGCACGCTCCGTCATTTTTAAGAACTAATTAACATTAATTTTAAAAAATTACATTACGTGTAAGTGGGACGCCCTGTATATCGCTTTTTATTTCGCTATTGCTAAACGTCTACTGAAACGGTTTAATGTGTGCGCAGAAAATATATCGCACAGCCAGCCGGTGTTGTGATTTAAAAAAGGAGTTTCATGAGAACAGCTCCAGTAGGATGAACAGCCCTTTAACCGTTAAATGAAGCAGGTAGCTTTGTTAGCTTCGTGATTTGTCGACCGGAAGCAGAAAGGGGTTGTCGAAAACACGGTAACACGCGGGGTGCGTCAGTTAACAATTACGCCAGGGTTTATAAAAATTCACGAGTGCACTTCAAGGACGCAACAATATTGGTATTGTTGACTGTTATCTTGTCCATCTCAGGCTATTGTTTCAATGAACTGAGGTAATTAACATTATAGTTACCCAAGTTTCAAGCAGTTGCGTTAAACACAAATTGCTCAATTGGGAATTTTTCAGCATGTAAATTATTGTCCTGATAATGTAAAATCATGGTAATAGGTTCATTGGCTTTACGTTTTTGAGCTCCCAAAAAAGGTCTGGGATATTCGAAAAAGTACCACGTGACGAAGCGTTTCCTAGACTTGTCATCAGCACTCTCAAACATGCTACAACAGGATGATCGGTGATGCGCGAAGACATACAGCACTGCACACGCCACAAGAGTATTGATAAGACGTGGCCGCACTTTACGCCCTCTCGGCTTCTTGATGCGTACGGTCTATGTGCATCATCGATTGCTTGTTAGTATATGTTCGAAGGAGCTGATGTCACTGCACGCAAGTGCCCAGTCACGTCGTATATTCGAACCTTGCGCACTTTCTTAAAGGGGTTCGACAGCACTTTAAACAGGAAAGTTTTTTTAACAAATCGTTCCTTGTCCGGAGAACCAAAAAAAAATATATCACCTTTAGTTCATGTCCCCTAAAGAGCGTGAATGCCGAATGCGCAGTGTTGTTGTTGATGATGATGATGATGTTCCCGAACACATACGACGCTACCACACGCGTGATTCTCTCTTCTCCTGCGCACATGGCCAAAGCCCACTACTATACACTGGCAAAACGGCGGCTGGCGGCCGCAAGCAGGAGAAAGAAAAATTCTGTATGCGTTGATATGCCTGGTGCACAGTGTCTCGCGAAGCTCTGCGTTTGTGCATTGCTTCGCACTGCGAGAGCATGCGTCCTCTCACGGCGCGAGGCTATGCACAAACGCATGCAGCCATGGGTAGCCCGAAGCTAAATCGCACTCGCGAGGAAGAGACCACGATCCGAAAATCGAAGACTTGCCGCTACGCGAGAACGAAATCGTCGGCGCGGAGCAGATCTGGAATGCGTGGTCAAGTTCAACCTCGTCACAGCAATAAGCATGTCACCGATCAGCTTCGCTGTGCATGAGCTTTTCGCGGCTTAGTGCAAGCTTAAAGCCCTCTATTATTTTTCTTTTGTTTTCTGGGTAGAGTCAGAAAGAGGTGCCGATCAGTCGTGAAGGCTGCTGTGAACATGTGAGCCAAATGTTATTGCACTGAACGCTCCAGGGAATCCAAGATATCGTTTCGAACACAGCTGGAAAGCGCCGGCTCTCCTTTCAACAAATGACATCACTGGAGGCGCCGGCTAATTCGCTTGAAAAAAAAAAAGAAGGAACAGCGTTGGCTGATTTCATGAGGACGGAAGATAATCTACTATGCTTTATTTGTTCGTTTTGAATTCAACAAATGAAGGAAATGGGCGTGTATCTCTTAAATGACTGAAAAAAGCAAGTGGCGTAGTCGTAGCCCCGGTGACGTCACTTACTGAAATTAAGAGCAGGCGCTTTCCAGCTGTATTTAAAACCAAATTGCGAATTCATTGGTGCGTGCAGTGCATTAATATTTCCCTGACATGTTCACAGGAGCATCCTCCATAGACCTGCACCGTTCTGTGACTATATTAAAAAGTCTTGTAACTTGTAAGGCCCCTTTTAAGTCCCGTAGAATTTTAGACCGATGCACTATTAAAGTACGTTGCCCGTACACTAGTTCGAATGGTTTCAACTTCTCGAATGAATATTTTTCGTTTAAAAGAACAGGCTAAATGTAGGGTAAACAATAAGCAAGAGTTATTTGCCTGAGTTCATTGAAAAAAAAAATGTGTCAGATCGTCTATGCGGCAGTAAATACTAATATGATTGCATCCTGGAACTGAAAGAGCTTTTGTAATAAACTTCAGTGGCCTTGTTAATATTTCACCAAACATATGAATCAGAATTTTTTGTTTTTGTTTTCTTGAGCTAAACGCTAAAAGAACTACAAAAATTGGCACTGCCAAATAGAAATTATTCAACTTCAATGCAAGCACTTAGATCAAGCAGTTAGTTCTTTGAGCGTGCCCTGTGGGCTTTCATCGAGTTGGACCCGCTTCTGTGATTTTAAATGTAGTGCTTCAAAATAAGGGCTTAGAGAGGGACCATAATCAGAAAGGTGTGTGCTTTTGCTACGTTCTTTTCACCTCTTGTTTGTGCTAGGGATGGTGACATTGCACTCACATGTCACATTCAAATGCCTAGGTTCGCACTGTTGAGCTAAACCGACGGGTGTCGCACCTAGTGGCTGTTGGAAGCGCACTCCCACTACTGCACAAATTTGTCCGCTTTATAGCTTTGAAAATTGTAGAGCTTGTCTTGAATCTTAGGTGCTTTACGCGGTTGACGTACAGCATAGTGGCGTACACTCAGTCCTTATATCCTGCCCAATCAGTCAACACAAACTGCATCACTCGCGTGCCTCAAGGCCCAGCTTCCTCTGCCTAATACTGCCGTACGGCGCGGCCGTTGGCGTAGAAGCGCACTTCAGGAGCAAAGTAAACGATAAAATTGTCTTATTTCAGTGTTTTCACTTGTGCTACATTATTATTATTATTATTATTATTATTATTATTATTATTATTATTCTTGATGTTAGCGCACACGCAGAATGATAGAGGAAATAGCAAGTAAACAGTTTTGTTCGATCTAATTCTTCAGTGTAGATGGTTGCTTGATCCTCGTTGAGTGGAAGAAACGCTTCGATATTTTCACGTTATTTATTTACATGCATTTGCAGTTTTAAACAAACCTAATTCCAAGTGCACCAAACAAATCTCTTCGGAGCGGTCGTCGTTGGGTCCGTTCTCGTCCGCTCTCCGAGTCGTTCTTGTCGTTCGTTCTCACGGTCCCGCTTCTGCAATCCCTTTGTTAGCTTCCCCCCCCCCTCCGTCTGTCCCACTCTCACTAGTTTGAGTGACAGTCGTTGTGCAGTACTTAGAAGCATTGTTAGAAACGGCAAAGCCCCGAAAAACCTTCCGTGGTTTTCAAGAAGCGCAAAAGATATATATATATAAAATGGAAAAGGAAGGGCGCGCGCCTGCATTCTCAACAAGTATAACGCAACGTTGCATTAGAACCATGTTTGCGGTGCAGAGCTACGTTAGTTCGAATGGCCCACACCACAGTACTGCGGCCAAAGAACACATGGTTGGCGTGCTGACAATATGCGCCAGTAGGCCTGGACACAGTGGAATGCAAACCACAGTGCACATACGCGGGCGACTCGCCGCATTATCCTTCGTAAACAGTTCCACTGCCTCTTTTCAAGCTTTGGCGACAACAGCTAGCGTTGTGTTTCTGACACGTTCCTGGAGATTATATATATAAATATTGTGTTCAGTGCGAAATCTTCTGTTCCTTGTTTCGTTATTTTGACTTTCTTTTACTCCAGCAAAACCGTTCGTTCATTGCAGCCTAAATAACTGTACAGTGTGAAAAAGTGCTTATGGTTGTGCATATTACTGCATTGTACTGCAATTATTGTACTATTTCTTGCCACTCTTGATGCTTTATTTGTTTGTGTGCCCCGTTTGCACGCTGTGCGAAACATGCAATAAACATTCATACAGCATTTGTTTCTGAATGTTTTATGTTGATGATGGGGTAAAACGATTACTCGCAATGCACCACACATCTCCAACCTGGCCGATTAATAAATACCATTTAAATGTCTGAAAAGAGGCATGCAGCGACTAGCCAGCCGGAGCGGGAAGAAAAATACACAGAGGTACTCCTGGTGCGTCACGCAGAATTCCTGTCCTGCCGGACTGAAATAATAAAAAGTAATCCGGAGGCACCACACAATGACTCCGGTCAGCCGGAGTGAAAAACAGCAATAATTAGTCCGGAGGGGTCACGTAAAAACTCCGGCGCGTCGGAGTAGCATTCAGCAAAATGTAGTCCGGAGGTAGCACACAATAACTCCGGCTAGCCGGAATGAAAAACAGCGAAAAGTAGTGCGGAGGCGCCACGCAAGAACTCCGGCCCACCGGAGTGAAAAACAGCGAAAAGTAGTCCGGAAGAACCACGCAATAACTCCGGCGAGCCGGAGTGAAAAGTAGCAAAAAGTAGTCCGGAGGCAGCACGCAATAACTCCGGCCAGCCGGAGTAAAAGCTTTACTCCGGAGGTCCGGAGTAGAAAAAACTCCCAATAGGGGGGTCGCTAGAGGACAGGCATTTTACTCCGACCTGGGAGTATTTTTCTTTTACAGTGTACGAGGCGCCAACGCGCATAACATGCTAGCTTTTGTTGCCGTTGTTGCCGCTGTACCTTCTACTCATACTATTTAGCAAAGGTTGAAGGGAACAGCGAAATACGGCGAGCACCGCTGGCTGCGACGTAAATATACAATTGATCTTTTGCCGCGTATTGGAGCGAGTTGTATTACATGCAGTTAAGCGTGGTTTTTATCAGAGGTTCGTGCTAGACGATTGGCAGTCGTCATCGATTTTAGTAACAGGTCAGTTTAGGCATCACTGCATTCTATCGACCAACATTTTCCTTTAAAGGAAAAGAGATGTGCCCATTCTGTTGCCTCAGGCGGTGATCGTATCGAGCACACGCTGTAGACCATTACAGTTGCTTATCGGCTCATCAGTCGTGCGGCAATGATGTTTTGACGAACTAGGATGCTGCTATGACTTCGTACGTTGAACACGCAATTCACTGACAACTTTAACAAGAAGTGCGCCGCATATGTCGCTGTGTCGAGTTCTGCTGGCTTGTTACAGCTATTCGGGTCGAAGATTGATATTCTTCGCGAAAACGACGAATCTGAGGCCGTTTTGTTCCAGGATATTGTAGTAGGATTCCTACAAGCAGCACGTGAGCCCAAACATCTCGCTTAGTGCAATTAAAGCAATTAAAGCAAGATAGCGTGCCAATGCAGCAGCTACGCGCCTGAGCGAACCGAGAACTCCAAGTATCGGCATGCACTGCGGAATCGGTGGCATAGTGCAACTCGCGGTGTGATTGGTATATTGCTTACGTGCTTGTTATAACACTAGATTGAAAACATTTCACTGATTGTGCCTTGAATGATAGAGGCCCCAACATGTAACCACTCGGGGCTCATGTCTAATACATTTGGCATGAACCAAGAAAATATTACCATATCGTGAAGACCAAGTGGCATCGTTTCTGTGGGCCACCTTCCGCTTGTCTCGAACTTGAAATTACGCCACGAAATGCGTTACTCAATTAAAACATATCACAAGAAATATAAACTTCAGGAAAGAGAACATGTTTTGTGCGATAGATTTAATATCGGCGCACTGGTGTTCTACAATTAAGACGCATTGATCCATGAGGAATAGTGATGTGCTATGATTTTGGTTCATCTGATACAAGTGTTCAAAATTACATGAATCAATAAAGAAACGTTAAGAGTTGCCAACGATAGCAATATTACTAGGATGTGGGTCTGTTCCACTGAAGGGGCATTTTACCATAAGAGAGAGAGAGCTCTTTATTGAAAGGCAGAGAATTTAGCCAGTGTTGAAATATCGCTGACATGCTACTCTGCGTGGGGAGGGAGTTTGGGGAAAGAAAGACGGCTAGAAAGAAGTACAAGGTACAGCGGAAAAGAAAACGGAAAGAAAAATTGGGCTTTGTGTCTCTGACTGTGATGCCTAATTGCGTCCAAAGATATTTAACGTTTGCACCAACCCGCAGTGATGTGATAGGATGCGTTGCATGATGGCTGAGTGATGGTGACGACGGAGATAAAGTTAAAGACTATCGAGTTGACCGATACTATTTAAATATGTAAATAAAATGTCCATCGCACGTCTCTGTTGTGTGGGGCAAGCTAGAGGGAGCTGCGTAAGTGACTGCATACAATGTTCATAGAGCGCACGCTCATCATTGTACGCTCGGCACTCAAACAAAATATGCTCTACGGTTTCAGTAGAGCCACAGTTCCTGCAGTATGGGCTTGTCTCCTGATGGAAGCGGTACCGTAAGCTGTTGGAATATGCAACGTTCAGCCGTAGTCGATGATACAATGTTTCCAGATGCCGAGGAATGTTGGAGTGTAATTTTCATTTGAGATCTGGGTCGACTGAGCATAAGAAAGGGTGATGATGTGTCGGCAACTTCCATAGCCGGTTCCTTTCTTCGTAGGCGAATCGTTTAGCCATTTGGTAAGCATCAGATTTGGTGAAATAGATTCATTTATAGTTTCGATATCGCAGACCGTTACGTGCGGCTTCGTCAGCTTTTTCGTTGGGCAGAATGCCGCAGTGAGCTGGTATCCACTGAAATGTAATGCAGTGTCCTGCGGTAAAAGCCAGGTGATGTAAATAGGCAATGTCGGCAGAAACGGGTTGATGATTAGTTTTCTTCAGATGGTTGTACAATGTTTGCAGCGCTCCTTTGGAGTCGGTAAAAATTGCCCATCGGCCGGGCTTTTGGCGCACGATATACTGGATAGCTTCCTTAATGCCGTGAAGTTCCGCTGTCATGGAAGATGTTTTCCGCTGCAGCCGATAGGAACGCATTTCTCCTGTTGAAGGCACATAAAGGCCACAGGAAGAAGCCTCTCGAGTCGTTGAAGCATCAGTGTAAATATGCGTGTGATGAGGATATTTCTCGGCTAAGTAGAGGAGAGTAGCTTGCAACAGCGCGACCTGTGGCAGGCGCCTCTTTGCTTCGTTTATGCCAGGTACAAACCGGATAATATTTAGCGGCGAAAGTGTCCAGGGAGGAAAGGTGGTAGGCAGTAGGCGCTGACGCTGGTTAATAAGTATGGTTTACCATAAGGCATATTGTTAAATTTTATTAAATAAAGCAGTCAGAACGGTACAAAATGGTAAAAAGCAATAAAAATATAAAGCTTATGAAGGAGCACGTGTTGAGAGTTGTATATGATGGATATATCAGGCATTCATCTAAAAGCCTCTTATACTAACGAGACATGTAAGCATCAGAACAACATTATATAATGAAAAGCCAAGACTCAGCTGCGGCTCGCACTCGCACTGCTTAGCGGGTGTGGCACGTAAGAAAGAGAGAAGGAACTGACATGTTGCATACACTCGTGTCGATCAGGACGTTCGAGGAGCACGGTCGTGTTGTGCCCCTTGGTGCGGGCAGTCTACTTTCAGGACCTGGTGGTTTGGCGCGTTTTGTTTGTGCGGGATTAGTCAAGTATCGCGTGGCGTTGCTTGGTGCGCTTTGTTTTCATTTTTTTTTCCTAGTTTCATGCCACTGTGAGTACTTGTGTGATGCTGTTTTCTTCTAATGGCCAGAGGCTCTTCCTCTGGACAGCTTCCCCTCGTACTGACAAATATATTGAGGCGTTTTTCTACCTTCACACTCTTCCACTTGCATTCATCATAATCAAATAGATCATCATCATCATTGCCCGCATGATCATAATCATCATCAACTTTTGAATGACCACTGCAGGGCAAAGAATTTTTTCATCGACCTTCAGTTACGCCAGTGATGTGCTGCCTGCGACCAGGATGTCCCAGCAAGCTTCTCCATCTCATCTACCACCTAAGCTTCTGCCACTCTCTGCCGAACTTGCCTTTTCTATAGGGATCCACTCGGTTGCCCTTAATAAGCAACGGTTTTCTTGTCTTAATATGCAAACCCCTCGCACGTCTATTTATTCTTAATTTCTACTAATATGTCCTTAACTCGCATTCGTTCCCTGACCCACTACGCTTTCTTCTTGTCCGTTAACGTTACACCCATCATTTTCCGTTCCATAGCTCCCTGTGTAATCCTCATTTTAAGTTGAAACAACTCAGTGAGCCTCCAACTTTGTGCCCCATATATAAGTACCGGTAAGCTGAAGCTGTTGCACACTTTCCTCTTAAAGGACAACAGTAAGTAGCCATTCATTATCTGAGAATGCCTGCCAAATGCACTCCACCTCATTCTTATCTTCCTAATTATCTGAGCCTCATGGTGCAGATTAGGGGCCACTAGCTGGCCTTAGTAGATATATTCGCTTACCACTTCCAGTACCATGCCATCAATCTCTAGCTGGCCCACGGCTATTGCACATTACTTTAGTTTCCTGCATAATAATTTTCAGGCACACCATTCTGCTTTGCTGGTCTGGGTCAGCAATAATGCATTGCAATTCCTCTCCCTAATTAATTAGTAAGGCAATGTCCACTTGCATCAGTGTTCATGAATGGAGGGTTATTCTTCGTGCGGAACCGGAAGGCAACTCATGACAAACTGCGGAAGGCGTCCGCACATTTCCAGACAGTCAGGAGCTCAGACAATTTGGCAGATGGGGCACTCTGTGCTCCTCTCCGTACCAGACCTGTGTTTCCTGACTCCTAAAGTGCGAGTCTTTTACAAATAATCTAGTCGGCTGATTTATTCTTGCTCGTCTACCTTTGTTAAAGACCCATTTCGCGCTGTCGACTCCAGACTATGCGCCTCAGAGATCTTAAGCTTGATTTCTGCGCCTGGTGCGATCTCCCTGTACCAATGTTAGTGCATGCCTGAGAATAAAGGTTCCCACAGAGTCAGTTATTGTGACATTCCCTGGTACAACAAGACGGACTGAAATTGAGCCTTTAAGATTTAGTGTTGTAGAACGTGCACCTCGTCCCATGCAATGCTTACAATGCCTGCACACAATTAAGGGATGTAGATTCGCTTCTCGCAGATGCTGTTGCAGGGAAGCCCATGGCACAAGAACGAGTTCTTGCCAAAGCGAGCTATGCTGGTTTTGTGAAAGAATCCACCCAGCCGATCATCATGGCTGCCTTGCGAGAGCAAGAATTTCGAGTTTTAAGAAATATGGCAGTGCTCAAAAAAGCAGTGCTCAAGTAGCGAAACGCGTGCTGTTGTATTAGGGTTATGTCGTGGATAATCAGGAGCTGCAACTCGTGACACAGAAGCTACGGATGTGTCTATTGGTGATGCTCTGGCAGTTGCCGTTAATAAGGCTGTTGCGAAAACTCTCAGCGCAGTATTACGACGTTTCAGAGGCAAGCGGGTAGGTTTCGGCAGCTAACACGCCGCAATTATTGCCTGCTGCTTGATCAAATTTTCATGATGCGAGTGCATAAAGAGTTCAGCGGAAAGCAGGGGGTTAACTAGAATGACACTTCTAGTTTGCAACCCTGAACTGAAGCAGGGGTAATTGAGTGATTTGGGGGATTTTTGCGTTCCAAAACTAGCTGTCCTTATGTGAGATGCCGTAGTGGAGTTCTCCGGAACTTTTGACCACCTAGGGTCTTTAATGTGCACTGACATCGCACAGTACAGGGGCCTCAACTTTTCGCCTTCGTCGAAATGCTGCCGCCGTGGCTGAGATTCGATCCCGCCACCCTCGGATCAGCAGCCGAGGATCATCACCCCTCGACCACCATGGCGGCAGTGAAGGGGGGGTAAGGGGAGATAGAAAGGTTACAGGACAAAAGAATGGGAGAGAATGAGAGAAATGTAAACACACACATAAAGACGACGGAGTTACAGTCGTAGAGGTACATCAAAAGATGCATCAACTATAGAGAAGGCAAATGAGTAACTCCCAATAGCAGCCTCGTCTGACTATTGTGAGTGTACAAAGGTTTCCACTTCTAATGCCGTGCATGATGGTGGTGATTGTTCCGACACCACGAGAACAAAACATGGCTGCAGCCACGAGGACAATTAATCGAAGTGCTGCGCCTTACTCCCCAACATCTGTTCGGCATAAGTTGAAGACAGAAAAATTCCCCGCATATCTGCTTGCTTCACTGCAATTGACATCGAAACGAAGTAGTCTACTGCTGCCACTGATACGTATTGCCCTCGCTTATCCCCGCTCCCGCCCCTTACGCTTATCACCGCCACTCTCACTCCTCCCCTAAAGGAAGAAATGGAAGTTCTGCTGAATGCAGTTCAAATTTCCTGCTTTCGCCCTGTGCTGCTGAACCTGGTGCAGACTTACATCAGGTTGAACATGATAATTAATGTCTTTAACGAAAATCATAAAAAGAATCGGGCGTAGTACAGACCCTTGTGGAACACCAGAGTGGACATCTAACTCTTCAGATTCGGAACCATTTAATGTGCTGGCTGCGGTTTGAAAGGTGGGCAGCTATCCAATGTACTATGTTGGTTTCATTCCCGATTGCCTTCAGTTTGTAAATTAGTTTATGATGGGACAGCCCGTCAAACGCTTTAGGGAGGTCTATGAACACTGCAGCAGATTGAAGTCTCGAGTAAATTACAGTAGCAAAGTCATGCACAATTTCGAGAAGTTGAGTTATGGTAGAAAGACACGAAATCCGTGTTATTTGGGGTAAAGTAGGTTGTTGTCTTCTAAGTAGGTGGTCAAATGGGCCTGTAATTGTTCACAAGTAGCTTGCTGCCCCCTTTATTAATAGGAAGGGTATTGGCACTAAGCCAGTCCGTCGGCAGAGGGGCTGTTCGAAGCGATGCTACGAAAGTCGCATGTAGGAAAGGAGTTAGTCGTTCTGCTTAACGCCGAAGAAAACCACTTGTGAGATCGCCAGGGTCGGATGATTATTAAATGTGAGTCTGTAGTCACAAGTTAGGTATTCTGTCTTTGGCTACGACCAGTTCCGGCATTGATAACGCAGGATTCCGGTACTGTTTCGTTTCCTGCAAACTCATGAGCACGTGTAAAAACGGACTCAAAGTACCCGTTAAATGTTTCAGCGATAGTGTGAGCTTCATCGGTTCGAGTACCGTTTATATTGATCTGAGTCACTTGGTCCGCGGGCTTCCATAGTGTCGTGTCTCTAACCACGAACACCTTCTTCACGGCCAGCTGCAAGCAAGGACGCGCAGGCAGCCCCCCCCCCCCCCCCCCCGCCTCGCTCCCCCTCTCGCTTTTTGCGGACTCGTTTTGCCTGCTCCTTGCGCCTCTCACCCCAGTCTTGCTCCGATGACGAGAGTCGACCGTGTGTGCTTGGACAAAACAGACCGCTCGCGCAGGCTGCAAAAAGGTCCCAGTCTTTTGCGCTGCTACTATGCATAAGTTCCAACTAGCCCAACTTTCATGCAAGTGGGCTGAATTTCGCCATATGAACAAAACCACATCGACAGCTGTCATCGAGGTACGGCGCTCGTTGTTCGCAACCTTCGGATTGCCCCGCAAGGTGGTTTCGGACAACGGAACAGCATTCGTGTCGGCAGAAATAAAGAAATTCTACCGTGACAACGGCATTACGGCGGTAACATCTGCTCCGTACCCCCCAGCCACAAACGGACAGGTCGAACGCTACGTGGGAGAGCTAAAACGATTTATTTGAAGAGACTCAACAGGGTCCTTGCAGCGCCGCATTGCACGCTTTCTGTTCAAACAACACACGAGAGTGTAGAATACGACGGGCCAGACACCAGTGTGGCTCATGTTTTCTCGTGAGCTGCGAACACATATCTAGGCCGTTCTGCCGTAGCCACCTTCAAAGGTCAACCGAGCTAACGAAGACGCCCCGCGTTGCTGGAAACTCCTCAAAGGACAAGCGGTGCTCGCCCGCCAGTTTCACCAGAAGCCCGAGTGGGTCCCGGCCATCATCAAAAAAATGATAGGCCTGAGATCTTGACTCGTTGAAGTGGACGGGACTGTTTCTCTCCGGCACTTGAATCAGCTACGCCACGTGCACGCACACTATCCGCCCTGTGGACACGCCGAAGGCAGCAGCCCTCCGGCGCCTTTCAACGCGGCTTGGCTGCTGACAGAGGAACAGGATGCCAGTGAACTGACAATTCCCGACCACCCAGCAGCTTCCGTGGAGAAGAGGAGCTACGCCCCAGCACATTTGGCGCCTGCCCAGCGAAAGTCAATGAGACAGCGACGCCCTCCAGACGGCTAACAGGCACAAAACCAGGGGGGAAGGAATTGCCATGTCTCTAACCACGAACACCCGCTTCACGGCCAGCTGCAAGCAAGGACGCGCAGGCCTGCTCCCCTGGCTCCCCCTCTAGCTTTTTGCGGACTCCCTTCGCCTGTTCCTTGCTCCTCGCACCCGTCTGGCTCCGACAACGAGAGTCGATCGTGTGCGCTCGGACAAAACAGACCACTCGCGCTGGCTGGAAAAAGGTGCGTTTGGCTCAAGCAATAAACCAGTTTTTCTTCCAGCGTATGCCTGTTATTCCGGCTACCGTGGACATAACAGATAGATAGCGCCAAAACTTTTATGAGGGCTGTGTCATTGAATTCGTTAGCGTCGTTGAAAGTAAAACATGTTTTGAGTTCCTGATGCATGCCTTTAGCTCATCGGAAAGTCAGAGAATCTCATCATGATTACAGTTTTTATTTCGCATCGTTTGCTGCTTTCTTTTCAGGTGGATCACATCACGCGTAATCCTTGGGTGCCTGCGTTTTCTGCGCTTGAGTCACGTGGGAATGAATGTTTCGTCACAATATTTTATTATGTCCTTTAGTTTAAGCCATATGTTAGTCACTGTACAGTGATTTTCAATGGAAAAGCTATCTAATGCTACTTCAAGGTAGTCAATAATGCTGACATCATCAGCTCTATTGCTGTTTTTAACTGCTACAAGCGATTTAGGAACTGGTAGGCTGTTACTCATAGCAACTGCTAGCAGAAGGAGTCTGTGATCAGATGTGCCACCTTCTAGCGTGACATCTGCTGTTTGATGGTTAGAGACAAATGCCAGGTCTGGTATTGAAAGTGTCTGCCCCTGAATGCGTGTTGGGTCTGCGACAAGATGAGATAATGAAGAACCAAATGCTACATTCAAAAGCAGCTCAAAACTAAAAACATCTCTACTAACGACAGTCAAGGTATTCCAATCAATATTAGGTAAATAAAATCACCGCTAAGAATTAGCTTAGTGTGATCGTTCAACTTGTTGTGAAGGAAATCGGGAGTTCTTACAATGTATTCATCGGACGCGTTGGGCTTTCTATAAATACCGCCTATCTAGCACGGGTGACTCATGGACATATACAGTGCACCAAAAACTTTCATGATCTCGAATGCCTTGCTCTTTGCGAAAAGATAGGCCCTTGGGTACCGCGATTGCGACTATCGTGGTCGGGGCGCATAAGAGAATAAGAGGGAGGGACTGTTTCTGAATCATGAATATCGCCATGTAGCCATGTTAGGTTATTCCTGCCATGTCAGGAGAGTGAATTAGCGAAATTTGAGTTTCGCGGCTTTATTCACACTCCTTGCATTAAAGCTTATTAGGGAATGTGAATTCATAACCCGTACTCATCAAGCATTGTAGGCACCGGGCTTCCCGGTGTCGCCGTAACGCACCGCGTTCAAAGGCAGTCTGCATTTTTGTTCATCATTTCATACGTACAGTTAGTCGTCCACTTTAAGTTTATCGTAAACAGTGCTACCTTATCGCCCGCACCGAGCTCTGCTTTGGAGGACTGCCAATGTTTACTGCGTACGTCCCGTACTGAGGCCGAGAAGTCTTCCTTCATAAATATCGAGCTATTTTTGAACTTCTTGCAATTACGCAAAATGGTCATCTTTTCTGTGAAATCGTAAAACCTTGTAATTACAGGCCTTGTGCTGTTTGCCCTTTGCTTTCCAATACGAGACTGATCTTGTTTCTTCCCCGAGTTTGTCTATGAACACACCCTTGACTACGGCCTTTTTAGATCTCTACTATTTTCATCACTTCTTTCTTCCAATCCATAAATGATAACGTTATTCCTGAACCTTCTGTTTTCCATGTCGTATAGTTTTTTGCTCAGACTCCTGATGTCCTTGCTCATTGTGGCGACATGCTGTTCACACTGCTCCACTTTTTATGGTACTGTTTTAGGGATGATAGTGTACCTTCTATCTCTACACCCTGGATTGAACTCCTTGCAATCCTTCTTCGTTGAGAATTTTAGGGGTTCTCAACCCCTAAAAGGGGTTGAGAACCCCTTTTAGGATTTCGTCTGAAGGCCTGGATTTTCCTCGGTATCACCGCTAAGCAACAACAGTGAGCGAGTAATCCTGAAGGAAATGAAACACAAAATACACGCAGGGCTCGGCAGCACTACAAAGCAAACAACGTCACTTTTGTGACACCTAGAAAAAAGGCAGTCTTTTCTAACCTGTATGAAAAGAACAATGTCAGTGCACGTTAAACAACCCCAGGTGGTCAAAATTTTCGGAGCCCTCCACTACGGCGTCTGTCATAGTCAGAGCTGATTTTGGGGACGTTAAACCCCGCAGAACAACAAAAACAACAACCCGTATGAAAAGAAGAGAGTGGTTTTTCATGGCGTCCTTGACGATGCCGCCGAGCCCACTGGAGGGAGCACGTGACTGATGGGGCCTTTTTTACGCCTGGTTAGATGTCGCTGCTGTCGCTGGTTGGCCGAAGGGGCGCGTATGTTAACACGTATGACCCCGTTCGCCAGTACTGCTTTTGTGGTTAGTTTTGAAGGCCCGTTTTAATCCGCCAGGTGGTTGAATAATGTGACAGAGAGAAAAATAGACAGACAGAGTTTTCCCTATTTACCTAGCCTAAGAAAGGCTACCTTTTTTCAAAAAAAGCAATTTAGTGACCACTTGAAGGAAGACGTTTAAAAACAAACATTCTCCAGGCGGCAAAGCGACTGGTGCGTGTGATCCGCGCTAACACAGAGCAACGCTGCGAGACATGCTGTGGCAACGTGTCCGCTACACTAGCAACCAAAGTGCCGCCGTTCACGACGCGCCGAGAACAGAGGAAGCAACCAGATCCTTCTGGCCGTCGTCCCGGCTGCCGTCCCCGCCAGAGGCCTTCTCCGCCGGTGTCGCCGCCATAGAGAGGCGGCCCTCAAAAGTTCGGTGCTAGGGGAACAGCTCGAGGCAGTCGGGCGAGCCAAAGATACCGCCTGTGTCCAAGGACTTCGAGCCGCCACTTGAGGTCACCAACAACCGTCTTATTGTAATAAGGATTATTTCTGTCTCCAAGCAGCAGTTTATGCTGGCGTCATATTCCCAACGTGTTACATTAATAATACTGAACTGCAATTGTCAGCCAATTTGTACTGCAGCAACATATCTGGTATACCTATGAGCAGAATGTTCTCCTAATCTGACCATATCACAGCAATCGTGGCTAGCTCCAGAAAAGTAATTTAATTTTATAAATCAGCATTGTTTCCGTTTGGATGTTCAAACTTGCAGAGGCGGATTAGCATTTTCAATACGCAACATTTCTTGGTAACACAAGCAACTTTGACCGTATATCTCCACCTAAATATCTATCTAGCAGCCTACGTTTCCGCGCTCGCCTAGTGCTCTCTTTCACTTCGGGCATATCAAGATTGCAATGGTGGGGTTTGAACGTATGGCGAACATGAATGGTTGATCAAGACACCTGCAAATGATGTACTCGGCACGTACATCACGTTTTGCTCACAAGACTGACAATGCGATCACGTGTGGGCCATACTCTCAGTGTCATTGCCCGGGGAACGAGCGGCAACTGGTTGTATCATAACACCAACGAACATATTAATCAATGGCCAACAAAATAAATATTTCATGGGAACACACTTTGCGCGGATTGAAAGCAAGAGAAAGATATACCGTTTGTCGCAGACTGCGATTGAAATGTAGACATATTGAGTGGACAAACACAGCAAGGACAAATAGGCGTAAGCGGTTAGGTAGGAATCGAATCCGGGACGCCTAGGTTCCAGGCAAGTACGCTGTCACTCGTCCACGTGTCTGCTCTCCCAGCACTTCACGCATTTTAAAGAAACCTACCAGCAGCCGTGATGATGTTGCCTACGCTCATTTTGCACAGAGACCTTAATCCTATCCGTAATACTCAACTGAATTCTAACAGTCGGGCATAGGCAAATGTCTAGCTGATTGCATCACATGATGTCTATTCCTACAATGCGAGGGATCTACCGATGCACCAATTTCGGAGGCTATGCCATGCTGTATGCTCTCATCTCCTTCTTTGCTTCTACCTCACCCTCGAATCACTCCTTCTCGCCCTCTCCTCCCTTTCCCATCTCCTAGATATGCTGTACTCTGCACGGCTATATTAAGAGCTCCTTGAAACATAACCGCTTTCTGCGGGGCATACCCGCTCAGTTTTTAGGGGCGAAGCTCCTTAGGGTGTGGGTCTGTACATCCCATGGTGTTCGTTGGTGATGTACGTAGCCACGCCTACTTTTATGAAAAAAAAAATTCCGAAAGTTGTGTCCTCTGCCTGGATTCGAACCCAGGCTCTCGGCGTGGCAGTCGAGCGTTCTACCACTGAGCTACGCCTGTGGTTGAAAAGTTATCGCTAAAAGACCTAAACAGGTATAATGTCTCCCGCGGAATCGCATTAACAAACGTAATGTTACGTTGAAAAATAGTAATACACCGCTACACGACGCGAAAATGGATTGTATAACGAGGTCGAGCCATCATTTGAAAGAACACAGAGCTGCGTGCTTTGTAGCTCTGAACCCATTACGGAGGCACTGGTAATTATGGCGCAGTGGGTACTTCCCTACTTGGCAAAATGATAAGTTATGGCGCAGGAGATACCTACCACTTCTACTTGCACTAGTTTCCTCAAGCGTTTAAAGTGGCCTCTAAGAAAGTAGCTCTTCCTGCTTACGCTGTCACTGTCCTGCAGTTCCGCGCAGGCCTGGCTCTAGCACAGCATATTTCCCTTAAACGCGAGATCCCAGCGTACGAATACAGTGTTTCTCACGCCTTTACATGATGATCGACTGGGTGATTTACGCGAAGGATTCACGGTTTACCGATGATTCCCTCCGGAGCTTCGCCCACTCATCATCATTCACCCCGTGGATATGCTGTGATTTTTTTTTAAACGATGGACATATAAACGACTTGATTAAGCAGATACGCTGCTATAAGTAGGACGGGACCCCGTGGTATTACCTGAAAAAGAATATTTGTAGAGTTGAGCGTGTGCCCATTGCAAGATGGGAAAGTATAAAAAACTGTAGACGATTCATACAGCGTGCAAGAAATACGTGATGTTGTACCACGCTTGAATACGTCACCAAGGAAAAAAAAAGGAAATGCGTTGAAAAAGACGTACGTTTGACAAGAAATAATTACAAGATTTGATGCTCAGAGTGAATGGAATATTTTTATAAGCTTGTAGAAGGTTCTCCGACATTTGCGGGCTAATAAAATCGTATGTTAGTTTGCAGCAAAGGCTGTGTGATTCAGGAAGCAATACGCTATATTGTGTCGAGAACATGGTGTACGATTTAAAAGACAGCTTGTGGCAATACATAAATATAATATTGAGTTTTAAATATGCGATCAGTTAGAGTTGTATGATTACACTAGAAGACCCTGCTTATTGTAAGGAGATCTAGTTCACCGAAAATACAGGTAATACCAGTGTTATGACGATCCCATACGATCAGCCTTATTTTGCATGTGCTGCGCTGGGGCTATGCGATAGCACCAAGAAAAGTGCACGCGCGCATATGCACCCGAAGTCCTCTTTCCTGTACGTTCTCGCAGTTATGGACGGACAGACACATACCAAGACGACCTACAAGCGTGTCTTTTCGACGTCGTAATTTAAGAAACCGTCAAAGAAATGCGGCGCTCAGATATTAAAGGACCTACTGTGGGATGTTAGTGCTGAACGTAGTGGGTTAGAAATAGATACACCTGCAGATTTGTCGCACGACCAGCTTTCGGAGGCTGTAGGTTCAGCTTTATGACGTTATTAAGAGCACTAGCGTCAATGTCCTTGTGCTGAGGCATTATTCTGCATTCTTTTGAGCAACTTTGATCTATCTATCTATCTATCTATCTATCTATCTATCTATCTATCTATCTATCTATCTATCTATCTATCTATCTATCTATCTATCTATCTATCTATCTATCTATTAGTCGCCTGTTGGTCACTTACTATACACCAAAAATTAGTGTGGTAGGGTAGTAACGAATGAAAGGGATATGCAGCAATAACATTGCGAACGTGTAGATCATATTCATAATTCTCGGAGTAGTGTAGGCGTATATGCCACAGGTGATTGAATATTAATATTTTCTCCTGTGTTAACCAAGCACCAACCAAGGCAGGGCTTGAATATTTTATCATAACACACTTTTGGAGGTATAAACACGGGACACAGACCGGTTTTTGTAGCTTGGTACTGAAACGTACACATATTACAAGAAGTTAGACAGAGGCAAGCATGGTGTAACGACCAAAGGCAACCTTCCATGCCTTAGGTGGGTAGGGATTGAACCTGGGTCCATGCGTTTGCTTCTACGATAGAGACATCTGTGAACAAACGTGAGTACCGACATTACGTCGTACTATGGGCTACTCTCATGTCGCCACACTGCGATCGACGTGTTTCTAGACCCACGCTGCGCGAACAGCACTCTATCTACACAAGGACGTTGATCCTATTCGCAACACCGGCCTGAACATCGAACACTTCAGCAAATGCGATTTTCTCGCTGACTACTACACATGGCGGCGATCATCTGCCATTTTTAGAATTATCTTTCATCTTAAACGCATTTAATCATAACTATGCTTCGCCTCGTCATTCTTCATATACATACGTATACACACATACATTCATATACACCACTGAGAACGAATATATTTATGCCACCAAGCAACTGTGGCACCCACGCATGCAACGTAGCTTCGCAAGTAATATACACTGCCACTAACTGCAAGTGCCCTGGCTCTCTTTGGTAGTACATGGCATTTGCAAAAAGAAAAGAAAGGAAAAAGGGGGCTACACTAGCGATATACGGCTAGAGAAGCAGCGAAGCTGGGTGCCGCCCAATCTTGAACCGGGCTTTTCTAGATAATATGTAGTTTTGACAAAATTTTGCCCGAATTTTCAAGATATTTCTTTGATTCCTCTTTTTCGAGGTATCGGTAACACGCCACAAAACTTTCTCTCGGCCGCGCAATGTCAAGGTGAGTTCTGTTCCGCTCGGCCTCCCACAATAACAGCGGACGTCGATGGGAGTGAAGTGTATAGTCAGAAGGAAGCTCAACAGCTAGCACCACTGTTGGACTTGGCTTTATGAACAGCCAGCCAAGTCTAATAACTCCCACCCCCCTTGGAGACAGCAAATATCAAGGTGGATCGCAGTGTCCCCGGGGAACAAAGTAAAGGCAACATGAAAGTACTTGCAGTGCTTTATTTGTACAGTGGCCTCTTCTTGCCTAGCGCTTCTCCGGCCAATCCGTGTTTCAACGATGATCGCAAGAGAAGAAGTCAGTTTGATAAAACGCTTCCGCATTTATGTGCTAGTCGATTGAAGGCATCGGCACGAGAGAAGGAACAGTGCGAGCAAATACCGGGGGCACATTGGGCAATGCGTAGAAGTGCACGCTCCCATATCTCATGACGATTATGTGATGGTGGTAACTTTCCGCGCACGAAGCAGGAAAACCCCTGGTTTAAGCAGTTTCGCTGTTCAAACAGTGCATCATCTTATAATGCTCATCATATCTAGCACATAAGCGTAAACGCACACATGGCTATTGGCGTCCCCGTACACAGGAATTTAAGTCTCGGGTTGTGTAGCGTAAACTTAAAAACATTTATACAAAACTCCTAATGCAGGAAAGGCTATGTAAATATTTTAATACAAATATTCATCAAATGAAATGGTGTGCACCGGTACGTACCGGTCAAGTTGTCTGCTAAAGAAATATCATTTGTTCACTTCACCTTTAGCCGTATAAGGCACATTGCGACGCGGTTCGTTAACGTTGACACAATACTTTAATGTTAAAACAATATCGGCTTCTCAAAAATTGACGTGACTCTTCATTCGTTGACGAGGAGAAATTTGTTCGATTGACGACTGTAGATTATTATGAATCGATGCCTTGAATACCATGCTATTTTTTCCCGCGCACTAGAGTCCATCACATGCATGCATTTTTAAACGATTCCCCATCCATACAGATTGCCTGTCGCTCTCACCAAAAGCACGGTTGTTTGTCACACCTTTTCCGTTTTTTTTTGCAATACATCTCAACTATAACTACCTCCTCTTCGCGACAGCGCAGGCGAGTAGTAGAAATATGAGTTCTTTGCATGGCGCGATTCCACTCAGACGATGTAGCTATACAGTTCGGTTACTTTGAAAGTGACAGGAACGCCGTACGTGCTTCGAAAGTGCGGGCCCCTCGGAGATGCAACAAACGGATGTAAATGTGAACGGAGGCATTCCGTTGCTATGTCGTGAACGCTTGTGCTTGAAAAAGCTGCTCCGAATGCTGCTGCCGTTAAAGTGAGTGCATATTATACGACATTACATTAAGCAGCGGGATGCGTATTGTGACCAGTACGAACGGTCTACAATTTGCCTTTTCATTGTAATGCCTTTTGGTAACACACTATTCCGCTATTAAGAGGACATCCCTCGTAAACCGCCTCATTACTCGACGATTGCGAAACCCGTGGTGCCTTGCTGGTGTGGACAACGGTGCGCCCGGTGCACTTCGCGACGAAAACATATTCGCAAATCCGCCCAGTTTCCGGCATTTCTGAGAAAAGGATTGAAAATTGGGCGAGTTGGTACGAATTCTTCATAAAGGCTTACTTCAGCGCGCACAAAAAGACACGGCCAAAATATGTGTGCATATTTTGCTATAGCATTTGATTAGTAAGCTTACCGTTCCTAATTAGAGCCGACTTACGTAGGTGGCCGACACATCTGGTCGTGTGCGTTTCATCTCTGTGTCCGTGTCCTTTTCTGCGCGCCCAAGTAAGCCTTCATGATGATTCTAACAACAGATTACTTTTTGGTGCCAAGAAGCAGTGACCCTGCTCGTCAAAGGACCAACGTTTCTATGACGTGCAACAGTATTTACAAAGGAGCAACACTAAAATGAATAGGAGAACAATGCAACGTTAAAATTAGTAGCGCCGATTTCTTTACTTCATTACCGTGTGAGCGTGACAGCTTGATCGCACTATGTGTACCAAATTCGGCCATAGCACTTGATTAGCAAATTAAGCGTTAATAATTTGAGTCGACTCACGTAGGTGGCCGACACATTTGGTCGTTGTTTTTTGTTAAGCCCTTTATTAACAATAGGAACGTCTACGCAGGCACTCTTTAGAGTAACGTCGTGCTCATATGAAAACTGAATGAATTTCGGCTGTCTTTACATAGTGAGCGATTAGTAGCACTTATAGACAAACTAACAGACCGATATTTGTTATAATTAAATTAAGCATAGTTGGGCTGCACCACGCCTATTATAGACAAAATAATCTAGAATAACTGACAACGGTAGAGTTGTGGCGTCATAACAAGGTTATACCTTGTTAGCTTGTGTTCACTGCTGTTATCTTGGTGAGAGCAGAGGCTCAGGAGCGACGTATCCATCGGCCGAAATCTTTGAAGCCAGTTCACTTATGAAACGATTGTAACCTTCGCTTCTATAGCTTCTGTTGTTGTTTTGTGGGGTTTTACGTCCCAAAACCAGTTCTGATTATGAGAGACGCCGTAGTGGAGGGCTCCGGAAATTTCGACCACCTGGGGTTCTTTAGCGTGCACTGACATCGCACAGCACACGGGCCTCAACATTTCGCCTCCATCGAAATGCAGCCGCCGCGGCCGGGATTCGATCCCGCGACCCTCGGATCAGCAGCCGAGTACCTTAGCCACTAGACCACCGTGGCGGGGCTTCTATAGCTTCTCAAAACAGATTCTTGTCTTGATTTGTGGTGCAGGTCGTGTCACCGCCTTGTAAAGCGTGAAGATAATTACGACCCCTAAGGGTCTGTGCTAACCTATTGGCCATCGCCATATGGTAGGATCACGTCGCGTAAACACCGACTATCTATGTGTCACTGAAATATTAAAATATAAAAAAATATCTACAAACTAAGCAGACTTTTTTTCCTACGAAAGTGAGAACCTTAAGGGACACTGAAGCGGGTTTTAAATTTTCGAGTTTAATGAAAATTCGGAACCCGCGACCTCGTATAACATGCCTACGATGGTTTCTTTCCGCAATATTAATTAAAGAACAGT